>CM074510.1:12337392-12686522 GCA_037389245.1 Oryzias sinensis
AACAACATCAGTCATTTGTGGATGTTACTCTGAGGCTTGACTTCTCAAATTTCTGGATGATAACTTTCAAAGCTTTGTTTCACAGAGAACTCCAGAAAGTCCTCCCTGCACGAACTCCCCATCCGATCCAGTGAAAGCTGAAACTCTGTTTACGCCGCGGAATAAACAGCTCTCCACTAACGACTTTCGTGCACTTTCAGCAGAAAGTGTTCAGCAGGAAATAGCTGCAGCTGCAGCAGATGTTTGTCCTGCAGATCTTCAGTGGGGCAACAAAGTATTTGTCGGTTACCAATCTTCTAAGCCGTCCCATCGAAGAAGAAGAGAGAGGTCTGCGATGTTCACCATGGATACACTTTATATGTGTCAGACTTTATTTGTTCACTGATGCAGAAAATATTTGGTCTAAAAACAGAAGTTCACCTCAATAAGTAACACTGGTCACACAGACCTCTTGCATCTTTTTAGTCCCTCTCTGCTCGTCTTCTGATGTATTTTTAAAGTATTTTTAAGTATTATTGTGCCATTTTAACCAACATGTATATATATAACATGTGTGTTTATATATATATATATTTTTTTTTAAGTCGTTTTTTTAGAACATAGTATCTCCAGAGCAGAGCGGTTGTTGTTTATTAGAAATTTTTCCTTTTGAGTTGTTGGCGGGACAGTTGGTGTGAAATGAGCCCAACCACATTTCCCATCATCCATCTGTTTGGATGCATGGGAGTTTGTGACTTGTCGATTGGAGCTTGTGTGTAACAACTGCAAGCTTTTTCAAACGGCATCTTTTTGTCTTGATTCCCCACAATTTGAATAAAGGAAATGTACTCAGAAAGGCTTTTTTTAATTTGAATTCTCTTACTATTTGTCCTCCATCAAACACACATTTTTCGGCAGAGTGGGTCTTTAAGGCTAGAAAACTTGTACCATCTGTGACTGACAGATACTTTTTACCCCCATGTATTGAGTAAGCCCTGGCTGCAGTGGATGTATTTGAAAAAAACAAAAAAACACGCTGTATATGTTTACGCAACATTGAAGCTACTACTGTGCACAGCACGGATTCAGACATTCAGACATGAATTATTGTTATATTGCATTGTTAATGTGCTTACAGAAAGAAGATTTTACAGAGGATCTCAACAGTCGTTTAACTTGGGTTATAAATATAAAATACCTAGTCTTGAAAAAAAATACTTCTCCCTAAAAATATGTTTATTTTTTGTCCAGCACTTTGTTACAAAAGTGTGTTGTAAATAAAGGTCAATTTGAATAATTTATCTAACTTAAGTCTATTTTTAGTTATCCGTCCTTTACACTTTAATAAAAAATCTTAAATGGTTTATTTACAGTGTTTATTGCATTTTTAAACTATCTGAAAGTTGATGTATTTTTACAGAAGTTAGTGGGTTTTTTTTAGCCTTTCAAACCTTTTTACTCGTGATTTTCACATGCAAAAACAAGCTTTGTGTTTGAAATGTTAATTCCTTCTGTTTTTGACCGACAGAGAACAGCACCGCTCTGTTCTGCTGGTCCTCCTTTTCACAGTTTTGACAGCTCCACAGACCAGAACACTGAACCCAGAAGGAGCAGAGAATAACACATTCCTTCCTAGAGGTCCGATTTACTGGATCGGTACACGCTACAACAGTTTACTGTCCCTACTTTCAGTTAAAATTTTTATATACAGTACATAACATCAGCAACAGTTAATAGGTAAAGATCATGGCAAAAGTAAATCTGTTCTATTTACATTTAATGATTGAGAAAAGTTTTTTATGCAAAAACTTGTTTTTAAATGTGAGGAAAATGAATTTTATCATTATTTTCATTTTTTACAAAAAAAGGAAGTAAAATTACGAGATTTTAAGTCGTGAATTTACGAGAAAAAATATCGTAAATTTACGAGAAAAGATTTCGTAACTTAAATTACCACTTAAAATCTCGTAATCTAACAGTTACGACTTTTGTTTCTCGTAAATTTACGATTTTTCTTTTAATTTTTGGAAACTGGCCCTAAAACTCTGTCGTACTGCACAACTAAATGTGTAGCCCGGGATGAGGGGGCCTTCCTGCTCTCCCACACCTGGAGCAACATCCTCCAGCAAAAAACGGACATCAAGGGGCGGAGTCACTTGTCAAAGTTTGACAGGTGACTCCGCCTCAGTCACAATCAGCTGTTTTTAAAGACGTCACACGCTACCACCTGATGACGACCCTGATGAAGGTGGAAGACATTCCACCGAAACATGTCGGTACGTTTTACACTACAAAAAAAACCAGTGTCTGATAAAAAATAAATTAAATACGCAGTAGTTTATCATTTATGGTTTATTTAGACTATCCTTTCAGAAATAAATGGATTGTATCACAAATACCAAAGTGACACTTTCCATAATCCTGAACAGAAACATTGCCTCAGACAGGATGGACCCTGGTTATGGTTTGCAGCTGTTGCAGCTTTTTTATTTGTATCTGACATATTGCAGTCGAATTATGAGTTACCTAAAGTCCAAACTACCTTCTTTTTAATGAAACATTGCCGTCGGTTCAACCTTTTTTCTTTAAAAAATTTGCCGTCTGCTCAGCGTCCATGAAAGGTGTCAGGTCTGCCTGACAACGGCGACAGCAACACTCTAAAGAAAGAGTCCTACTTAACTCTTTAACGCTAAAGATGTCATCGGCGATGGCTAATAAGTCACGCTCTTTGACATACCGCAACTCGTCAACATCAGCTGATATTTTGTTGATTACGCAAACTTTTCAGCTGCTTTCCTCCACTTGCTGGATCCACTGGAACCACGTTAATCGTGCAAACGGTTGAAGAGTAACGGTAGTTGAAAGACGGTCAACATTGGAGCTAAGAGTGTAAAAGGGTTGCAGAACTCATTTGTGTCCAGAAGGTCTGAGTTGGAAAAAGCTGCAGAAACTTGATCTTTCATCGGGTATAGCTACGATAAGTACAATGATGCGGCCAATCTTAGCAGTGATAGATCAAAGAACACAAGAATACGTTTAGAAAACAAGATTTTTTTTTTGTTAGAAGAGGCACTGGATAGACTTGAATCCAGGAATCAATTCAGTTTTGACTCTGGGGATGTAGAGGTTAAAAAAAAAACATCTGGCTTTGGAGTTTCAGTGTTCACTGACAGCAAAATAAAACTTGTAGGACTGCAGGAAAAATATCTCAACTTGACCTAAGTTGACATCTATTTTTCCTCAAATGGGATTTCATCATGATTTACAGAATACAGCTACAGTGTTCCCTCGTTTATCACGATAGTTACATTCCAAAAATAACTTGGCGATAGGTGAAATCCAGGGAGGAGGACTATAGACGTTTTAAAGCAGTACTTTCCTCAGACAGACATAAACATTTTCACACTTTTCTCTCTTGTTTAAACACTCAAAGTTCAAACCTTCACAGTACAATAAGTCCAGTATTATAGAATGAAAACAAAGATCTGATCGAGATGGCGGTTTTTGTGTAAATCTGGCAACCAGGACTCTTTCTGTACAGGAGACACGGCACGGAGGAGATCAATTGACAGAGTCGATAGCCAATCAGGATGCAGAACACAGTTAAAAAAAAAGGGAATGCAAAATTGCCCTGATGTATTCTGGACAAAAGTAATCCATTAAGGGCCTGTACATGCTATCCTTCAACCTTTTATGGTAAAACAACATCCATGCATCTGATAATGTATACCTATGGTCAACAAAAGAATGCTTTTATTTTTAAATACTAGTTATTTTCTTTAGCTCTTTTCCTACCCAGAACTAAGACGACTCGATCTCTGAGGCACCGCCTTTCGCTCCGGTTGGGTGCCGCCCGTTTCATGACGTCAGTCATGTCGCGTTGGCCTCGTCAGCGTGTCCGCGTCTCGCCCACTAAAAAAAAAATCCTGTCTTTTGCAAAGACGAATGTGCATGCTGGGCATATGAAAGCGTTTAGCCGATCCCCGCTGGCTCTGTAGAAAAGATGGATGTTTGTGTTAGCCTAGGGGGGCGGTACTAGCAGCGTAGACTCTTTTTGGAAGGGGCGGTTCTCACTTATCTATGTCACAATGTGAGAACCGGGATGGGCTTGTGCTCTGAGCGCAGGTTTTTAGATGAATGCTCAGAAATTCGTGAATGGATCAAAATATTACTTTGGGGTTCGTTTGTTTTTCTTGAGAAATTAACATTATTAGACACTTGAATGCTCAAAGAATCAATTTTGCATGGTTTAGGCCCCTTAAGGTTGTAAAGATGGAGGCTCCAGTATGTATTATCCTGTATTTGTTTTTAAACTGGCTTCAGTCAGGAAGTCTTAAATGTTGCCAAAGTGTTTTTCCATTTTAGAGTTTTCAAAAAATGTGTTGACGCTTTAGCAGCTCACTTTTAGGTTAGGTTAACTACTAAAGTGTTTTTTTTTCTTCAAAACAATTAAATATTAAATGTAAAATAAAAAACGTTTGCCAGTCACTACTCTTAGTTTAAACACCATTACAGATTGAAAGTCATATTACGACCTGATGAATTTTCAGCTACTTCATTAAAAGTCTTTTTTTTTCCCCTTTCTTACATCAGAACTTTAATTACCCAATTATATTCAAAGTGACAACTGTACATGATCTCAGTTGGGTTAAGTGTCCAGCAAATGGAAACATCAGTAAAGCGGCTCTCGTCAAACAAGCCGCACTGCATTAGAGACGACGTCCACTGTCTGTTTGTTTGCCGAGGATGTCCGGTGGACCTGGAATAAGTGCAGAATATGAGGCGAGATCCTCATAAAGGCAACGGCTTCGTGTTTGATAAGCTTTTAAGAGGCTCTTAGCATTTATCTGAATGGTCAGCTCTCACATTCTGTACCAAAGGGGAACTCCCCTAACCTGAAGAGACAGAGACAGAAATAGACGCTGACATCAGAGTCGTTTGGCTCTTTGGTGTTTTTAACACATTTATGTCCTTTTAAAAATGTATTTTTGTCACTGAAAGTGTTTATTGTTTTGAACGCTCTCGGTGGATTATTTTCATTCATCGGACTCCTGATGTCAGTCTGGAGGACATTAATGATCAAGTAAATAAAGATTATTAACATGATGGTTTTTATGGCCACCACTCTACGACTCCTTCATCCAATGTTTGTTCAAATAATGTCAAATACTTGTGATCTCCTCACTTTCAGTTAAGCTACTGAAAATATGGTCATTTTTATATGAATATTGTATATTTGATATAAAGAAACCTGACAAAAATGAAGATAAGCTGAAGTCTGGAGTTTGAATGAGAGGATTTTTAGAAGAAAGCTTCATTTTTATACCTTGACTATAGAAAGAGAAAGCGTTGCGTTTAAATGTTTTTACTGAAGTAGCATTTTTCAAAAATAAAATTTTCCCTACACTTGATTGATGCAAAAACTGTTACCGGCGTGTTTTATTGTGTTTTTTTAATTTACACGATTCGGAGTTACAACTTTGCTAACGTAAAGTGTTGCATAACGAAGCAAAGGAGCTTTTCTCTGTAATAGAATCAGCTGATCTACGTTGGTTGCATGGACACTAGACAGCTGTAAAGTCTTGCTTTTCACCACTCCAGAATGTCCTGGAATAAGGTAAAACCTCCAACGCCAGAGACGCCACCGGCTGATGCCTAAAAAAACCATGCATGCTGCGTGACGTACCACAACTCTTCGACTGTTTACGCCATCAACACGAATTAGTTGATTGTGATAAGGAGAAATATAGCTTTTCATACAGGCGTTGCACCAATATGCCACAAATTGCTAATGTAAAATGTTGCATAAGCTGATTCATGTTGATTGCGCTGTGACAGACTGGCGATATGTCCAGGATGCCTTCGCCCGCAAGTGGCCGGGATAGGCTCCAGCAGCCCCCTGACCCCGAAAGGGACAAAAGGGATTAGAAGATGCATGAATGTTGATTGCATAAGCACTGCATTGCAGTGCTGCAGAACAAAGCTGCATGTCAGAATTCGCTGCAATAATATTAGTTTTGTAAACGTTTGAAGAGTTACGGTTCTCAAAAGGATGTCAACATTACTACTATAATTACAGAGTAAATCGCTGCCTAATGTTTTGCTAGTTTTATTTCACCCGTTGTTATACTGGATCCAAGCCTTAAAAAGATTTGTACCATGGTCCGGGTGAATACTTGATTCTGATTGGCTGCTGGGTGTGCATTGAAAAGTGATATACGACAGGATAACCGCACGGTGAAAAAGAAGTTCCGGTCACCTAGCTTAAATGTTTTGTATCACTGCGGCGGCTTCTTTAAAACAACCTTTTGCTTCATCATTTGGACAAAAACAAGCGGTAAGAGGAGAACTTTCTCTCTGAACTGATGCTGTATTCAATCCATTGGGACGATCAGCATAGATATGTCGCTTTATATCGCCGAATCTTATAAAATAAACAAACAAATAGTCCGCTTTTTGTGAGTAAAGCGATCCAAATTGGAAAAAAAACAAGAATTAAGGACTAAAGGCGGGATCCCATTTATTTCTTTTGTAAGTGGCCATGGTATAAGCAGGTTAATGGCCTTCGAAGTCTGCATCATCACTTTTTAACGCACTTCACGGAACCGCCCTCCGCGGCGTGCGTTAAAAATTGATAATGCATAATTCGTCTGCCATTAACCCTTACATAAAACTGACTTTTAAACCAGTCAACAACCCTTTTGACTCTGAATTGATGCTTTGAACAGAAGTCAGGTCTTTTCACCAAGTGACCACCAGGGGGGGCCTCCTAACCCTTGTGCTCTCTGGTGGGGTCCAGATGACCCCACCCTTACATTGACGTGTTCTCCCTACCATGACAAAGGTGGATAAAGGTGGAGAGGATTTAATTTAATCCATGGACACCAGTGAAGATCACAAAACATTGAAGAAAAAAGGTTCAGCACACTGTCTAGTGGGTCTAGATGACCCCACAAGATAGCTCAAGGGCTAAGAAAAATCCTCAAAATACATATATAGTTCATATATAAGATAAAGCTTCTAGCAATAAAGAGAGAGAAAAAACAATATAACATTAAGGGCTTAAAGGCTCCTTTACCGGTAGCACTTGCTTGGGGGGGTTAAGGGGGGGCCTGATGATTCCTCAACCCTCACCCCTACCCCACTGGATGAGCCACTGTTGATAACAGAACGACTTTAGACCTAATAACCCAATTTGAGTACTTTTCAAAGACATTAGTGGTATATTGTAGATTTCTAGGGCTTCTGGGGAAACTCAGCAGTCCTGTCCGGTTTGGGAAACACCCCTCCACCAAAAGCCCTGGCTCAGCATCAGCCTGAGGAACTTTTCCTCTGCGCTCATTGACTGTCCACCTTTGAAACTTCTGATAACCATCAACCGGGGCACGCGGCGCCGCGTTGTAGCCGCTTCTCCGGTCGCTTTTTAGTGTGCGCGTTGTGTGGAGGTGTTCACCGGCGGCGCGCGGGACGATGGTGAGTTTGGAGGCGCTCGCGCTGTTTGCTTCACGCTGCTGTGTGTCTGACCCCCCCCCCCCTCCCCTCCTGACCCCCCCTCACAGATTTCAATAGCAAAGGTGCTGCTCGGGCTCGGTGGGGTCGCGGTGGTCGTCACGTTAATCGCGGTGCCCACGGTTATTTTTCTCAGAGGTGAGTTAAAAAAAAACCACAAAAACAAACCTTGCCCACGTCACTGAAAGAAAAAAATATAAAGCACGAGCGATGACGTCAAAAGAAACAGACAGTTGTGAATGTTTACTTTTTAAAAATCTGCATTTGTTTGCTTTATTAAATCACACTTTTCTGTCCATTTTAAGAATATTTTTTGAACAGTTTTTGGATTTCTTATTGTGCGAAAGCTTTTCGTAAATAAAAACACAAAAAGTTCTCAAAGTTGCAGATTTTTAGGGAATTCTTGTTTTGGGCTTTTTACTATTTCACGTTTCAAACTATTGAATAAAAATGAAAAGCACATATGCTCCTGCTTAAATACCTTCCATGATTCAATGAAAAGGTCATTGTTGGATTTGTTGGGGCCATTCCATCAGTTTTGATCTCTTGATGTGTGACGTCACATGTTTCAGAGGACGATGAGGCGGCGAGCAGCAGAACTTTCACCCTGGAAGATGTCTTTAACAGCTCCTTAAGGCCAAAGTCCTACAACCTGAGGTGGATTTCAGGTGGGAGACGCTAATCTGTAAAACAGTAAACGTGTCACTGAGTAACTTCACTGTTGTTTCGCCTTGTTACTTATTCACCAAAATGATTGCTTTTGTCATCATTTAGTAAAAGTATTTACTACCTTTCACTTTCTTATCAGCGATGCTCAGCTGGACCAACACTTCCTACTAAACCTTAAAACAGAACAACTTTGGTAATTTTACTCAAAACATTGCAACCAGGTATATCTTGAGAATAATCAGATTAAAGTATTTTAGCTAAAGATAGTAAAAGGGGATGAATCACGTTTTTGATCGATCTACTGATCAAAATTTAATACAAACATTCTACTTTCTTTCATAATTAACCTTTTTCTGAATCGATTCCCTTTAATAACTTGGTAAAGCTTCCTTTTACAGTTCAATACTGACTGGGTTTTTTGTGGTACTTATATAGTTCTTTTGTTGCACCTCCTGGGTATTTTCATGGTACTTGCTGTGTATTTATATGGTACGAGTTCCACAGTTAAATGTCCATGGTTAAAAATAACCCAGATTGATTTTTTTTAGGGTTACTTTAAAACTAACTTTAAATTGGGTTCAAATGAAACTCCTAGAACCCCCCAAAAAGTAACCTAATAATGTACCCCAACATGAAAAACTCAGGAATTGGGTTAACGGAATAACCCAATAGTGTGTGCTAATGTGGCTCTTGTGGTACTATGTAAAAACTTAGGGGGTACAACATAAATACCAAGTAGGTACCACACAAGTAGGAAGCAAATATAAGTACACAGCATGTACCCTGTAAGTACCCAGTAGGTACAACAAAAGTGCCATGTAAATACCACTTAAATATCACTTAAAAATAGTAAATGTGGGCACAAATCTCTTTACATTTAGAATACCTAAATGTAAGAAAGATTGCACCAACCCAACTAAAGAAATCGGCAGGATTCCTGCTTAGCCAATACTATTTTTTACTGCTTTTTGCTGTTCCATTTTATACTTTATAAAGTTAAAATCACAGGCTTCTAGCAACTTTTCGTCATGTCAAAACAATTGCTTTCTAGAATTTATCCGGTTTCCTGACGGCATGTGTGCTCTGAGTTCCAATCATTGACTGTAGATGGGAACTGGACCAAGTTTGACATCATCCATAGAAGATGGGTCACTTCCAGCTCCAGTGAAATAAAGTCCATTTAGTTTCCATTTTTTTTTTTTGTAATACAGAGTGCAACGTCAGTAAGCAGCGATTGGTCCAAGTCATTGTTTCTATGGCAACCACCATCGCCAATCAGGAGTGAGCTTGTTGGAAAGCCACATGAAATCTGTCAAACATTTCAAACGTGAGACAACATACTTTTTTGAGGCATCTGATAGGTCAGTTTAGAATTTAAATAATTTGCACTACAGAAAAAAATATTTAAAAAAAGTTGAATTAGACTCCTCCCCCTCTGACATTCTAGTCAGTCCAGTTCTCATATACAGTCAAGGGTTCCAACTCTACCCTGAAACCGCTCCTCTGTTATTCATGTTTAGTTATGACGCATTTGTGTAGAGAGTACCAGGAATTAAAAAAAAAAAAGCTACAAATTTGAGGAGGAACCAACAGTTAAGCCTTATCTGCCTCGAGCATTAAACGTAGAAGTGATGTAACTCGAAGGAGGCAGCATGAGTGTACAGGAAAGAACTTCAAATTAGAAAGAGAAATGTGAATATAAAATATATTAGAGCGTATAAACCATTAAGTTCAAAACTTTAGGTTGAAGAAGCAAAACAAGGGTTTAACCCTTGTGCTACCCTATGACGCCACCCTTACATTGACGTGTTATTCCTACCATGACAAAGGTGGAGAGGATTTCATGTAATCCATGGACACCAGTGAAGATCACAAATCATTGAAGAAAAAAGGTTCAGCGCACTGTCTAGTGGGTCTAGATGACCCCACTCCCAATGTTAAAGTGCCTAGGATAGCACAAGGGTTAATAAAAGTGAAAAAGTGATTTCTCTTCCTACAAAAAAAGGGTTTAATTGAAAACAAAACTATTCAAGACCCTCAAATTTCACGATATGAACCAAGATGAACTAAAAACTGATTAATAATTTTGAAAAGAGGATCTAAAACTGAAAGTGTTGGTTGTGAATTAAAGACATTGACCCTCTTGGCGGAAAACTTGGCTGGTATTTTGATTTTAGTTGTTGCTCAGATTAAAAAAAAAACAAAAAAACAGTGTGATATGCAAATTTCAGAGCAAACATGAACTTTTAGCAAGTTTGCCAACAAAAAGTTTGCAAACATGAACCCAGGCCAAAGAACATTATGTCAATTAAGCATGAAAAGTGTGTCAGATGGTAGATTTTAGCTTTGGAGTATGTACTATTATATTTAAACAGTATAAAAGTCAGCTGTCAGTTGGTGACAAACAAATTTCCCATGTGTGGGATCAATAAAGTATTTCTGATTCTGATAAATAAGTATAGTATTCCAAAATAGGCTTTGTTGCTATTATAGCTATTAATGCTGCACATTGTTCCAACTTATAACCAATGACAGTATCTACTAATAAAGCACGTTTTCTTTGTTATGCTTACGGCTTGTAAAAATATAAAAGCTAACTTTCAACAGCATTAGTCTTTCCATGACTGACAGTAAATAAGATAAACTGCAAGATTATCTGCAAATATTTCTGACAAACAAAAGAAAAACATGTAGATATTGATGCTAACATCATTATAAGAGTACAACTCAAAAGATGTTCTTAAAAGATCAAAGCAAGTGTAAAGTAAACAGAATTTCTTTTAGTTTCACATATAAATAGCAAACTTCAACTTGGAAATGCTAGTTGTGTCTTCTCGCACAGCCTTAATTATGTGACGCTCTCAGGTATTTTTCAGAGTTCCCCTCAACTCTGCTTTTAGAACGCATGTTGCTCATGACAGGACAGGAGTTGTCGACTCATCCAGCATTATATCTCGATGAATCCCAAAATACTGATAATATAATCACTTCTTTGCTCTTGTTGTGGAGGTTTTGTTTTTTCTTCCTTAGGACCTGTTAAAAACTAAAGCTCCCAGGCTCACTGACTAATTTTTCGAAGCCCCTTTTTACAGACTACGAGTATCTGCACCAGTCAGGCTCCGTCTTCCTGCAGAATGTTGTGACCAATGAGGTTAAAGAGTTCCTGGGCACTGATGCGTTTGTGAGTAATCCGCCCGTATTCACGGATAAAGATTTTCCCTCTGTGCCGGGTCATGAGGATGTGGAATTTTTTCCCTTTTCTAAAAACACAGGTGGAGAAGAAGGCTTACGATTACCAGCTGTCTGCTGACCGCAAATATGTTGCTTTTATTAGCAATTACACAAAGGTAGAGTCAGGTTTTCATCACACGTCTTAAAAAGGATATAAAATGCCTCATAAATTGCTCCATAACTGTTTTTTTTTCAATCACACCAGCTGTGGAGACATTCCTTTTTAGCTTCCTATTCACTGTACAACCGGGAATCAAAGTGAGTACTTCTTTTGTTCCTACTTCAAATATGAGCGGCCAATCGGAGGCACTACCGGTTCGAAGTTCTCCACTTGAAACTTCATGAAACTCACTTCGCATTTCAGGACGTTTCTAACTTCAGCTGACATTCCTGATGGAGTCCAGTACTTTGCTTGGGCCCCAGAGGGAAACAAACTGGTAAGCCTGCTGCTCGCATGCACACAACTGTGAGCGAGAACGTCTGCTTTGAAGTGGCTCATCAAGCTCCAAACAAAACACTACTCAATCCCTTGATTTTAGCACTAGTACGTGGCTTTTGTCTAATTTCTTTTTTTCTTACACTATTTTATTTGTATTTCCAGGCCTATGTTTGGGAGAATAACGTGTACATAAAGACCAGCCCTGAGTCACCGTCCCAGCAAGTCACTTTCAGTAAACATAATGACGTTTACAACGGGATCCCGGATTGGGTTTATGAGGGTCAGTGGAACACTTGATGCAAAGTTCATGGCAAAACAAAACAAACCGAAAAAGGATTGAATTCTTGAAGCATATTCCCTGATTTCATTTCCTCTAAATAATGATTGTCGGCCTGCTGTGCCGTTTACTGACCAAAAGAATGTGGTTAAACACTTGGTCTTGGCAAGACGATGTGAGCCTGATCGCAACCAGATGTGGCTGCAATCTTAGTTGGCTTCCAGCAGAATCCAGCATCAGCTGATAACGGTTTACAATGTCATTACAAGATCGTGCGCAGAAAAACAGGAAGATAATGACGAGTGTGTCAATAAAAACATAGTGTCAAGGTGCCATCCTGAGCCCAACAGTGTTTCTATAGAACACCTTTAGTTGGGCACAGATCATAGACCGGGTCTCAAAATTGATTGGGAATTTTGGTTATTTTGCAGAGATAAGTCTATAAAAAACAAAACAAAACACAGCAATAATCTTCCACTGCCATGCTTACCAACTTATTAAAGGTGCATGGGTTAAAATTCAATTTAGAACCAGACAGTTCTACTGTAGTCTTGTCAGATCACTTGATCTTTAATTTCTTAAATAATTCTTACAACTGTTGAATGACATTTTTTGTTTAAGTTCAAGTCATTTAGTTAACCCTTTAACCTGCCACCAGCGACAGCAAAGTAACACATGTTCTTTGAACTACGTTAATTGTGTAAACAATCAGAATCAGTTGGAATTATGTTAGTTGCGTTAACGGTTGACGAGTTACGGTTGTGCCAAAAATATGTCTACACTGGAGCTATAGCATTAAAGGGTTGAACAATGGACGCTTGCATCCATTTTTAATCAATTACAAACATGGAAGTCTTTCTATAAAAAGACATTCTTTCGTTTGTTGTTCCAGAGGAAATGTTTTCGTCCAATCATGCCCTCTGGTGGTCACCTGGAGGAAAATATGTTGCCTATGCCGAGTTCAACGACACAGAGGTGCACACGATAGAGTACTCCTGGTACGGCGACAGTCAGTATCCCAGCACTGTCTTGATACCCTATCCTAAGGTAGGACACTTTAGCAGAAATCATTTTCTCCGACGTCCCTACATGATTCTGGTGTCCACACATCTTTCTTTTGTTGTCGTTGCAGGCTGGCACCCCTAACCCTGTGGTGAAGCTGTTTGTTGTGGACTCTGAAAACGTGACGAAAACAGCAGAAGTTCTCGCGCCAGACCCGTTCAAAACAGTGTAATGTCACAGTTTTGACATTGTTTACCCTTCAAAAGACAAGCAAAGAGGTTAACTTAATGTGTGGCGCTTAACCTTACAGTGATCACTACTTGGCGACGGTAACTTGGGCGACTGATAATCGCCTTGCAGTTCAGTGGCTTAAAAGAGTTCAAAACCATCTCATCCTTCAGATCTACAACTTCAGTGGGTCTAGCTGGGATCCAGTTGAGGTAAACAGTTCTAAACTGGCTGCTCATATAGTCATTTTTCAGGGGTAACTAGCAAACCTAGATGCATCCATACTGAACATCTCGAATCTTCTGTATTTATATCCAGAAGGTATATTTTAAAGACAAAGGTAATACTAAAGGTGGTTACTGAGGATTTATCAGTGTGTAACTCAGGAAAGTCAAACTTAAACTTCCATTATTTGGTTTATTTTTGTCTCAAAGTCTCTATTAATGAAAAGCTATGCTTCATCCAAGCGTGTTAGGTCATAAATTCTTTGCAAGTATCCATCTGTCAATGTTTAAAATTTAACAAACAGGCCACATCAAAGGCTTATAATCATTTGCAAAGTGTTTAGTGTTTTCCTCTCCGTACATGGCTATATGCTGTTGTCTGTTTGCTTCGATTTGACCGCAGAGTAGGCCATAAAAGAAAACATATGCTCCCTGAAATAGATGCAATTAGGCAACGAATGAAGCTGTTTGATGCAGCGCTAAAGTTTCCTGCGATTGGATAGCTAAGTTTTAGTCCAGTAGTGAATACCTTTTAGACATACTAACAAGTATTACATGCCTAACCATAACTAATGTAGGTTTTTTTCAAATAACTGGAGAAAACATTGAAATAAAACGGAAAAAAGGGTTAAAGGCCTTAACAGCCATCAATGCAATTTGGTATGTCTTCAGGTTTACCATTATTTAAAGATGCTAGATTGTCGTAGAATTTTTATTTTTCCATCTCGAGTAGCTGTCATAAAATCCTGTCACAACTTATGCACGCTGGTCGGTTGTGCGGCAAACCATCGGAAGCAGACGAGGCAGTCCGAACGTAACTGATCACAGCGACCAGATGAACCGTGTTCTGCGAGCCGTGGTAAGGCCCTTCCAGAAAGACAACTAAAGAGTCCAGCTTAAGCTCCAATGCTGAGTTTTTGTTGACAATCGTAACTCTTTGTTTACGCAATTCCAGCCGATTCTGTTGTGGAGAAAAGCAGCTTGGTGCCGTTATGCAACACTTAACGCTAGTATTGTGTCGCATATCGATGCCGTTTTTGTCCGTGTCTCAATCAGCTAAGTCATGTTGAACGCATCAAAGAGTGTGTGTTTTTTAGGAATCGTCACCGATATCTCAGGTGTTAAAGAGCTTTGGTTTTCTTTACCTGCCATCTGAAACGGAGAATGGGAACTAATAAGGACACGAGGGGGCAAATAAGTAGTGTAGCAATAACGGAAGCAGAAAAAAAGCTATGCAAGTTTTCGGAAATGGGTGTTCCTCAAGGTGACCCAGCCATCTTGTGTTAATGTGACAAACCTGACCAAGAACTGTGGGAAACTAACAAGGTTCGTATACTATTTTCAGACCCTGGAGTTGACAAGCAGTGGATGGATCGGACGGGTATGTTCAAACGCCCCCCTCTATCCTACATAATAGTCCAAAAGTGCAATTTCAAATAACAGAGATTTGATGTCAAAATATTGACACTTTAGTATGAGTCTGTGTTTCTCCTTCCTCAAAGTTCTCCCCATCGGAACCAGTTTTTGCCGCAGACGCCAATAGTTATTACCTAGTCATGAGTGACGGCAATAAATACAAACACATCCATCAAGTGGTCGAGGTGGGTGCAGCCATTGTCCGGGCATTTATGAGGCCCATCCAGAGAGAATTTGTGTTGCGCAGAATGTACTTAAGGAAAAGTTCATTTTGTTTTGACTCGGTTATGCAGGGAAGAACCGCAGCCGTCACCTCTGGACAATGGGAGGTCATCGACATCCTGAAAGTCACTGAAGACAGCGTGTGAGTTATCTTTGAGATGCACCTTCCTTTCTGACCTCAAGACTTTTCCCATCAGCTTTATTGACAAGCAATAAGGCTACAATTTGTATGTTGAAATACCTTATAATGTAAATTGGAATTGTTTTGGTTGTACATCTCAAAATATATTTCAATTCAAATAGCACATAATGGATGGAAAATGTTAAAAGAGCATCATTAACAACATTACTGTTTCTGTAACATGAGACGGATTGGATTGGACATAAATAACCAGAACTTCCCATTTCTTTTTAGACTGACCTTTTGAACCCTAGTTGCTTCCAAAGAACAGAACCCTGCAATAACTGACAATCTCCAAAGACTTATTGCATAAGTTATTAAAAGCATGTGGTATTATCAAATGGGAGGCTTTTAGTTATTTGCTCAGTAAAATTCATGCATGTTTTTTTTTCTCAGAAAGTGCAATTCCAAGAAAAACAAATTGCTATGTCCGTACCTCTCACTGAGACCTGTCTGCTCAAATGTACCATTTCCTCCTTAGATATTTTTCAAGCAATGAAAAGGACGGCAGGCCAGGAGGAAGAAATGTTTATAAGTAAGGGCTTCCCCTAACAAAATGAAGGATTTGCTTTAACAAGACAAATAACTGACTAACATTGAGTGTTTATTTTGTCATGTTAGGTTGACCGGAGGCAGCAAGACTTGTCTGACTTGTACACTTCCTGCACACTGCGAATATAACTCTGCTTCCTTCAGTCACAACGCCTCTTTCTACCTTCTGAGCTGCAATGGTAAACTGACGTTTAGTGGTTTCTCCGTTCTAAGTAAACCTGCATGACTAAAACAAGTGTATTATGTGCCTTTAGGCCCCGATATTCCTTACCAGGCACTTGTGGACACCAGGAGTAACACCTGTAAGCAGCACTATTGCAATTTTGAACAAACAAACAAAAAAAGACAATATGGAAGTGAAAAGTATCTGTTTTTTTATTAAAGTGGTCAAAAATTTGGAGGAGAACAACGCATTTAGAAATGAGACATCCAAAATCTCAATGCCCACTGTGCGCCAAGGAACTATCAAAGTGGATAAATACAGTAAGTAATGACATGTACCTTTAATTCTGGTGGTTCAACAAATCAAGTGTAAAAGTGTGTTATGGCACTTATAAGAATACAATAGGCTTAATTCTGGGTTTAATTTTTAACTCCTGAGCTTTTGAGCATGCTTCCGGAACAGTTGGAGTTTTTTTGTTAAAAATGCAAAAGCTTTAAAACAGGGGTGTCAAACTCATTTTCCCTGTCCTCAAAGGGCCAGATATAACAAATACATGTAACTAAATGTAATGAAAAATAAATGTACCTCCTTGATGTTAAAAAACTCATTATTTATTTATTATAACTGTTTAAAGTGACAATTACAGTTGCATAGGGAACATATGTTTGCTTGTTATTCTAACACAAATCCTTTTACATTTGATTCTGTCAGGTTAGGTCATATGAACAGTGTTTAAGTCCTAATGTATAGTTGCCCAATCCGATAATTCAATTCCGATTCCCCCTAAATATGAATAAATGCACACCAATTTTTATTTTTTTATTTTAAGAAATTAAAAACGTTTATGCTCCCGCGGGCCACATAAAATGACATAGCGGGCCACATTTGGCCCACGGGCCTTGAGTTTGACACGTGTGCTTTAAAAGATCCAGACAGGATTGCTTGTCCTTTATGCATCATAAAGGAGTTATTTTTGTTTTTCTTGTTTTTTTATGGACAGATCTTTGGTACACAATGCTTTTGCCCCCTGGTTTTGATGAGTCCAAGACATACCCCTTATTAATAGATGTGTAAGTATTTCCAAAAAAATAAAATAAAAAGGTAGCCGATTTATTTGAAACATGTTCTTGAACCTTTTCAATGAATGAATGAATGAATGAATGTTCTTAAACTTGCCAACTCTCAGCTATGCAGGTCCCTGCAGTCAGAAAGTTGACCTCAGATACCGGGTCGGCTGGTCCACTTACCTGGCCAGCACTGAGAAAATCATTGTTGCCAGCTTTGACGGAAGAGGGAGCGGTTACCAGGGCGACGAGTTGATGCATGAAATCTACAAACGTCTGGGAACCTATGAGGTGGAAGATCAGATAACAGCGGCAAGGTAAGACGAGCGAGTCGGCGCATCTCAAACAAACACCCTCTTTCCCTGAACGGCTTCATTAAACTGGATTTTTCTTGCTTCGTGGCTGACGCGTCACCAGTCGAGGATGACGTCAGAAATCACTTGTTTTTGGTTTTTCTTTCAGGGAATTCGTAAAAATGGGCTTCATTGATAAAAACAGAATTGCGATTTGGGGATGGGTGAGTATTGCTTATTGCTAAAATGTTCAAATAAAATAAAAACTGACGCTTAAACAAGAATGCTATATGAGGGAAATATGTTGTGCCCCAGCTCCTCTGGTCTCATACCGTCTGTCCATTTGGGCTATTTCATAGTTCAAAGGGCAAAGGATGGCTCTAAAAACAAGTTAATGTTTTACTCTGATGTCCTTGTGCCTGGCTTTTTGCCCAATGGTGAGCTAAAAGAGCTCTTCGTCTCTCTTGAACAGTCATATGGGGGATACGTAACGTCTATGGTGTTGGGTTCTGGAAGTGGAGTTTTCAAATGTGGAATGGCTGTGGCTCCAGTCTCTAAATGGACATATTATGGTACTTTTGGGTTTTTTTTTCTAATATTTTCCAGATCGATTCATTGAAAGGTTATCACTAAAGTATTGTCCCCCTTATAACAGATTCCATCTACACCGAGCGCTACATGATGCAACCTTCGGAGAATCCTAAGGGCTATGCTGTGAGTTTCATGGTTACTATTATCACCCAATACCAAAATCTCCCTATAATCGGTCATGGCATTGCCTTCACACAAACCTGAATTTGTGCAGAACTCAACTGTAACCTCCAGAGCCAAGAACTTCCATTCAGTGCAGTATCTACTTGTTCATGGAACAGCCGATGGTGAGCTCTGCAATGCCTTTAGCTGTATTTCTTTTATTCAAGTGTACAGGGATTTTATTTTAAGGGGGTTTTATTTATTAGTTTTTTTTTTTTAAAGAATAGATGTCTAAGAATATTGGAAACCCAACCAGCAGCTTCTAGCAGTCAAAGTCGTAGTTGAATAGTTTTTCATATATGTGCTGCATTCCAGTAAACAGTTGAAGCACGAATGGGAAGTGGGAAAAGGTGAAATTAACTAAAATGGTCCAAATGATAAAATAATATGAACTATGTTGGTGTTGATCTAGTTGTGTCAGACTTTATGCGAAAACTAAGCAAATTTGATCAAATAAATAAAAACTGATGTATAAGATGATCAAATAGGCATCATCCGTCACGTCTAAGCATTCAAATCTAAATTTTGTCAGACTCTTTGTTTTGTGTTTGAGACGACATTGGATTTCCTGGTTCCTGAAAATATTTTCTGATATCAGGTTTAGTTCCACGTGACTCTGGACTGGAACCGATTTTGTTTTCTCGATTCATGCCTTTGAGCAACATTGGTATAAACGAATGTTATGCTGATGACACCCTACTTTATTAAGCCTTAATAGTACAATAGAGTTAAGGAACCTTAAAGTCATTAATGATGTCAGTACAATGTATTTTGGTTCAAAAAAATTCAAGAGCTATTTAGAAATCCCTTGTTGTAACGCCTTGAATTTGACCAAGGATTTGTTGTGGACCTACATCAGTCCTTCATTTCACTCATCAATTGCATCTTTAAAAAGTCTGGACACACACACTCCCATCCAAACATGCCTCATTCATCTTTTTTTAACTGTGTTTTTCTAGATAATGTTCATTTCCAGCAAGCAGCAGAGATCTCCGAAGCATTGGTAGATGAGCAAGTAGACTTTGAGGCTATGGTGAGTTTTCGTACATTTCCTGGAGATGAGGTGCTGAAAACGGCTCAGAATCATGTGTTTTTGTTTGGTTTGAGGGGATGTTTATATTTAAATGGTGACCCTTTTCTCCAACTCTAGGCTGGGATCTTGACTTCTTTGTAGTAACTGAAAGTTTTAGGTCATAACCAACCCCAAAGGCTGGTCAAGCTCACCCATAAAACAGTTAATAAAGGGTCAGCTTCCTGTTGATTTAGTTTAGGTAATTCAGGCATTTGGGGGTCCTGAAAAGAAGCATTTGGAACATGTCCCAACAGAAGAGGTCTGATGGACAGGCCCGGGACTCCATAAAAAGATTACATCTTGCTGTTGGCCTGGTAACGCCTTTATGTCCCAAAGGACGAACTTGAAGAGGTGGGCTGGGGCAGGAAGGTTAGCGGGTCTTTGCTTTGCATGGTTTGGCCTTTACAAACCGTTCCGTGATAAGACGAGGAGAATAGAACCCAAAGGGAAAAGGCCAACGACAAACTCTCCGTCTTTGCTCTCCTCTCTTAGTGGTACACGGACAAGGACCACGGGCTCAGCGGTTCGGCCAATTCCCACGTCTACACCCACTTGAGTCACTTCCTGAAGAGGTGCTTTGCATGAAGTCCTCACCTGCGATCGCTGAAAGGACACATTTGCTAGGATCTCTTTTGGGAGCAAAAATGTTAAACCGTCCAAACTTTGACGTTTTGATGCACACCATTAGTAATACTGGTCTGTATGTAAATCGGAGCTTAATGTTGTTTTGATAAATAAATAAGCATTTAAATGTGATTTTTTTATTTACGTAGATTGTAAGTGAGAGATTCATAGTTTAACTTGATAAAAAAAAGACAAAGAATAGATGTCATGAAAGGGTAAAAACAGGTTTTTGTGGTGAATTCTGGAGTTTCTATGTGTAACCAGGTAACGCACGATACGCCACACAGGCTAAGAGATTGTTTCCTGAATGCTGTGTAAATAAATTCCTTCATGATAAATTGTTGAAAATCTTTGTTTCATTTTCTTTCACAGCAGCTTTTAGTGACGAGTTTGAAATTTTTGACAAGTTAAACTAATTTGAGGATCATTTTGATGTCGTAGACTTTGCATAGGTACAAAGATATTAACAAATTGCAATGACCAAACGCACCATCCTATATGACTTGGAGAGAAAAAAGGTTACATTTTCACATTATCAGCATAAATAACAGTATTAGGGCTTAGGGCTTTTTGACAGGGAATTATTTTGGTTGTGGTCTGATTTTATAAATGTAGGTAAATTAATAGTCACTTTTAGTATTTCTAGCCATTTGTAGACAGTATTATAATTTCTCGAAGGGGCTTATTTTTATGGTTTAACATTTAAAAGTAACATAAAATAAAACAAGTTGTAAGAAATTTCTATTTATTCGAGCATATTTTGTTGTTACTGTAGTCTTTAAAGTACTTATTTACAGTTTTGTACTTTGTATTGATTCATTTTCCTCCATTTTTCTTTGGCTAACAAGCAAGGAGCAAAGAACTTGAAAGATTATCATTAACTTCAGACTTTAAATTTCCTTTTTGTGTCTTTAGTTGATAGATTTCTAGGTCAAATTCACGTTGAGTGATTTTAAGGTTATTTTCCCTTATATTAAAGCCTCCGTATTTCCACATTTGGCACAAATACAGCTAGTAAAACACATGCTGTCCTAATGTATGGAAAGATTTAAAATTGGGGGGAAAAAATAGAATTTAGACTGTAAAATTCTTCGAGCTTTCAGAAGTGCTTTTGCAGTAAAAACCAGTGAAACTTGTAAATCGGTCTGCGATGTGAAAATGGATCAATATTTTCAATAGCTTGATTGAAAAGGAAAAAAGGAAAACATCAAATATAGACTCAGAGAGCGTCCATCAGCTCCCCATCCTGACGACACAGTAGCGCATTAAACAGCTCTGATTGTCTGTTTGACAGGATGAGCTGCAGTTGTTTGATCTTAACACCAAAGTAGGAGCAGGCATCACGCATGAGTGGCCCCCTTCCTTCAAACGCTCGGCTCGTTGAGTCGGCCCTCCAGAGGGGCCCCGTGTCTAATGGGTTGAGAGTAACAGGATGGCCCCTCCCCCCTCCACAGAGTGGTAAAAAAAAAAAAAAAAAAAAAAATCCCCACCTGGGGTAGATCCTGCCTCCTCCTCAGGTATAAAAGCCTAGAAGAACCGGTAGGTGTTCAGAGACAACAAGTGAAGGAACTAAGTGCCGCTTGGAAAGAAGAAAAAAAACAGAAGGTGAGTTTGGTTTTCATTTTAGGTCTCCATCGGGGACACTTTGGTCCCCAAATGAACGTTTGGTGCACTGAAACCTGTCGCAGGTTCCAACCATGAACAGCCTCCACACGCTGGCCGCCGTCCTCCTGCTCCTCGGCTTTTTCCACCACAGCTGGCAGGTCCCTCTCCTCCAGAATGAGGACAGCTCCAGGTGAGATCCGCACTAAAGTTGACGTTTACTTTTAAATATAGTTAAAGGGAAAATGAAAAAAAAAATTCTTTTAACCAAACTAAATCTAACATTTTTATCCTTGCTCCCCAAATTACTTGTAAAAATCCATATTTTTGTAATCAAATTTACTTAAATAGTGGTTTAAAAGACAAAAGATATTTTTAAAAGACATTTATCGACATTAGGAGCTAAACAAAGTTAGGTGAAAAATAAATAAAGGACAGCAATTTATTAAAGCCAAATTTACAGAGTTGTGTAATTTTTGTTCGTCTTCATAAAAATGGACATTTGTTTTTTCCCAGATTTAGAATTACAAGGGTCTGATGAATCAAGTAAAAAGATTTTGTTTATTTCCAGTTTTGCAGCAGACGACACGTTAGCTGATGAGCTCCGGGAGCTGTCCAGCATGAAGAGACACTCGGAGGGAACCTTCTCAAACGACTACAGCAAATACCTGGAGGACAGGAAGGCGCAGGACTTTGTTCGATGGCTGATGAACAACAAAAGGAGCGGGTTGGTGTCAAATTATACCCCTTCAGAAAGCTGCAAGATTCAAACTAGATTTTAAATGCCAAAATGTTATTTTTATTTTTTTTTTAGCAAGTTGTTGATTGCTTTTAGCCCCGGAAAGTTTCTAACTTTGCGTTACGCTGCTCGAATAAGAATTAAACAGAAAATACTAAATTAACTTTATGGGATATTATTATTTTTTGTGATCTTTGCAGCTTTTGTTGGGGAAAAATATATAAATCCATAAAGTTATTTGAGTTTAAATAGACATGCCTTTTTTTTTTTTAACTACTATTGTTGTGTCAATGCTTCGACTGAACTGACATTTTTAAAGTTGCTTTTTAGTCATTCAAGCTACACTTGAGCTGTTGTAGCCGCAGAAATCCAATCAATGAATTCATATTTCTTTTTTGATTCAAGTAATATTACCACGAATGAGTTTAGAGGTCTAAATATTCTAGAATGAAATATATTTTGTAGACTTTTATTGCTGGAAGATTAGTTAAAAAAATGGGCAAAACTTCTCAGCTGACGTCCATGACAGACTGAAACTTGGATAAAATTTAGACCAGTTTGTACAGTTACTATGGTTAACATTTAATGCGATTCCAAATAAAAAATTGTTGCTAATTTGGGTCTCATCTCCCTACTCATGTCTCCAACTAGAGCGGCTCTGCCTCAGCCCAGTGAGAAGTAGTAAGTCAGATTAATGTTGATATAGTTCATCGTCACCACAGGTCGGAATCTTTCCAATCGCTTTTTTGTGTTTTTTTGTAGTGATGCAGGCAAGCGCCATGCAGATGGTACCTTCACCAGCGACGTGAGCGCCTACCTCAAGGAGCAGGCAATCAAAGACTTTGTTGCCAAGCTCAAGTCCGGGCAAATCCGAAGAGAGTAGGATGTCCTTCGTATCTCCTTCTCCTCCTCCTCCTCCTCCTCCTACACTACCCGTGAAACAACTTGTGTTTGATTCCAACATCCAGCCAATCAAATGCACCCTTCTTTCCCCATCTTCTGACGCTTTTTTCTTTTTACTGATTTCCTGAAATAAAAATCAGCTAAACTTTTCCGTTGTGTTGATTTCTATCCTTTTCACTACACTGTCAAATGAAACGAATGCCGAATGAGGGAAGAACTCAACCAATCATGTCACGATCATGGAAAAAGAAACTGACGATCCTGAATGAGGATGACGGATGATTTTGTTTCTTGAAATCGAAGAGCTGATTGCGCCGGTTTCCACGCTGTGACCCGTTGCGGCCTGTGTTTACATTGTGTCCCTGTGTACGCACTCAGACTGGACAATCTGGATGAACCGTTCAGCAAGAGACATGTAGACGGAAGCTTCACCAGCGACGTGAACAAAGTCCTGGACTCCATGGCGGCCAAGGAATATTTACTCTGGGTCATGACCTCCAAGCCGTCGAATGAGAGGTGATCCGACGTCCCTTCCTGCTACCTCTACTGCTCATGCCTGTTGTGACTGTGACCTTTTCTTTGTTTCTTCTTTTTTTGTTGTTGCTGCAGTAAGAAAAGACAAAAAGAACAGTGAAGAACCCCCCTCTGCGCCGCACTCAAAGAAGCCATTTTCAGGAGGAACTGGAAGCCATATTTGATCTGCTTGTTTCGACGTCAATGTCTTTTTAAAAGTGTCCTGTTTTCCAATGTAATGCAAAGATACAAAACTGCCACTCTTCCACAGATATAGGGTGCACAACCAAAATTTCGGAATTGAGGGTGTATTTTTTTTGTATGAATTATTTTTTTTATGTCGCTAAAAAAGAAAAAAACACTGCGCAAAAACAGTCTTGGGGTGTTATAAAAAGCACTTGTTTTTAGTTGACTCGTGGTAAAGCAGTTTTTCCATTCATTTTTACATTTAGAGGCAGATGTTAGTCGAAATCCATTTTATTTTATTTATCACATCCAACACAATGGTTCTTAGGAAATATTGGGAGAGAAAAATCAACTGAGTAAATTTGGGGTTTTTAAAAAAATAACATATTTAAATCTAATAAAACGCACTTTACTACAGACTGTGCTATTTCTTGAGAGCATTTTTATGATAAATTGACTACGCTTCTATGAAATCCAAACCAAAAGAGGTGAAGCCACTTATCTTTTAATCCATTAACACCAGAGCTTTAGCTACTGTGTTAAATGTCATTCAAAGCTTTGTTTACATCGTCATCGCCGACGCGCGTTCAAGCGACACTTCTAATGAAAAGTCTATGCAAACGTGCGTACAGTATATGCACATTTTGGGTTTCCGTGTTCGTGCATCTTCAGTCTCCATGTCCAAAAGCCACGTTGAAAGCTAAACCAGGTTGACCAATCAGGGACTCCGATTTGATAGAGACGTCCCCTTTCATCGAAGGAAGTACCAACCATTTAAAAAATTAATCATGGAGGAAAAATTACGGCTTGTGCCCGGCCGAACCTATATGACACCAAGTCTTTCATGTATCAGAATAGAGCTGTAAGACAAAATAACCTGGAGCAAAATTCACACAGCCGACATTTTGCACCAAGGCTCTTCCAGCTGTAGGTGGTGGACATGCGCTAGTAGAAGAAGCCCCTCCCTGCTTGTCCAGTGTGAACACCGCAGGGCTAAATGTGAGTTCCAAGAGCTTCGTAGCTTGACTCCTCAACCGTTTACGCAATTCATGCAATACCAGGCGATTCTGTCGCATAGAGAAGCGGCTGGTATGCAATACTTTGTTAATAATGTGTTGCTTTTCTGTGCTTTGTGGTGCAAAGCCGGAAAGTCCTTTCTCCCCATCAAAATCGGCTGGAATTACGTTGATCACATAAACAGTCAAAGAGTTACAGAATGCATCTTATTCAGGTGATATCTCTGGTGTTGAAGGGTTAAATTGAAGCATGGTGGCCTATTGGTAGAGCGGCTACCCTGAGACTAGGATGTCATGGGTTCTAATCCAAAGACTGTAAAAATGGAACTCAATCCCTTCATGCTTGAAACACAGCATTAAGGGGTTGAACCACCAAACGGTTCATGATCTCCACAGATCTGCAGGTCACCGCTCCCCAAGAGGATGGGTCAAACGTGGGGGACAAACTCTGCACACACAGGTGTGTGACCTTAACGTTTTTAAATCCCTTTTTTGACATAAATATTGTGACAGAAACCAAAGGACATGCGGAACCGGAACGACGGAGGTCTGGCCCAACTGTTGGAGGCGGCGGTGCAAACAAACTCAATTTGTTACAGAAAAGAAAAGAAAAAAACGGTTGGAGTCAAAACAAAAAAAAGTTGCAAAAAAATTCAAACCCATTTTGCAGATTACTGTATAACTAGCTGCTAAACGGAACCATCATCATTGGTATTAATATTCATCCACCAACCTTTGACGTCTTACTGTGGTAGTAAATAAATCAATCCTTTTTGTGCTACTGCACATCGGCCAGCTATTTGTTTCTTTATTCACATGAACAGAGCACTATACATAAAACCCATACAGCATGAAGTCTGTACAAAAAAACTTCTTTAAATATTTAAAAAAATTCTCTGTTTTCAGAAGCATCAAAGTACAAAGTGCTTAAACTTCAAGTGAAAATAAACACTAAACTCCCTTCTAGACTTTATTTTTCACATTGCTTAGTTAAAATGGTCATAATTGACCAGGAATTTAATAGGTTAATCAATAGAAAATGTTCATTTTCCTTTGGAGAGGTTTGGTGTTTCAATCCATGGAAGAAATTGAAACCCCCTTTTTTTTTAAGCAAACTGTTTTTTTAACCAAATGAAATACTCAAAGTTGTTGATTCTGCAACAAAGTTGCATACAATCTGTCATGTTGGACCGCTGGCTTCGCCTCGAGGTTGGCATACGTGAAAACTATTAAATTGCTACGTGGACCTCAGATGTGCTTCATGTTCTGGTAATGGTTTTATAAGCAGTGTTAAATTGAAACCTGACCTTGTGTTAGCACAGGTAAGTGATCTGCAGCAGCAAAACAAGCACTTTTGAAGAATGGCTGCAACTTACCATGGAAACTGACAAAACGAGCTCACAAATACCACCGTTTCCATCAAACCTTTTCCTCTGATGGCAAAGATTTTGGTTTAAAATATTGAGGAAAAGGCACTAACCTTTGGACATGACTGCCTGCAGACTGTTTGGAGGGCTGGGCGTCGTCTGCTTTTGGTGTCCCACAATTTCACACAAACCAAAAACACCTTTGGTGGAAGCAACGTGGTCAGCAGCAACATCATTTCAACCTGTTTGCGCTTGAAAATCATAAGAAAATCACGAGTAAAGAAAGCAGCTTTTTAATGTGTTTATTTATGCTCTCTCCCCCCCCCCCCCCCCCGCGTGTGCCAGTTTATTCTCATGAAACAAATCACAATTGCACAAACAGTTCTGAACTAATAGTTCTCTATACAGGTGATTTAAATAATTACAGAAAATGTCCGTCTATTACTACCAAATTTAAGGCAGAATTTTCCGCTCCAGTCGTCAAAACATTTGATATCGATATAATTTTTTGACCAACTTTAAGTTCCTTTAAGTGAGAATCAGTACTTTAAACAATGGGAAAGTTACATCTACAAGAAAAATATGAATTTAACACCATGTTAGTAATATATTAGTAACATTTACATGAATAAAATATAATATTTAATTTACATTAAGACTTTTTCCCGTTTATATGTTGCCCCTTCCCCCCCAAAAAAGGATTATTGCATCTCTAGAAGTACTCACGGTCCTGCAGCAAGTTTCATTGTCGTGCAGGCATTTGCTTTCAAAATAAAAAGCCAGGAAACGTTTCGCTTCAGATGCTAACATCGTAGGGGTTGTTTGGAGAGGAGATCACATGTTCATCGATGGCTGACGAGATGAGCAAGTAGGAGGAAAACATGGAGCCTCTAAACAAACACCCAACAAGCTAGTTTTCTAAAAGCCAAGGCGCTAGCGGTAGCTAAAAGCCACCAAAATATGCTGCCATGCTAACTCGATGTTTACGTTTTTTCAGTGAAGCTACCCCTGAAAAAAACACTACAATCAAAAGGAATTATTTTGGATTTAATGTGCTTTTTTGTCTTTTCAATGAAAAAAAAAAAGCCTTTTGTAGCGGGGTGTGGAAAAATGAGACGCTAAAGCTAGCGAGGAATGATTTCGCATCAAATTAGCAGCGAGTTTAAAAAGTAAAAACGTGAAACGTTAATTAGCCAGTTCAAATACTTTAAAGAAAAGTCGAAGAAGGTAGCTATAACCTCATAGTAATTGTATGTCGACAGTCAATTTTTTCATTTAGTGCTCAGCAGCGACGCAAACGCCAAGTTTTCCCAAAAGGTCAAAATGACGTCTTTGACTCGATGGGGAAGAGCTCGACTCGAGGAAAGACATTCAAAATGTGAAACAGCAATGGAGAAGACTCTAGACTCGTTCACCGACACGGAAACATTGAGATTTACAGAATATATCAAACTTAATACTTTTAAAGTAACTAGAGTAATGAATACCTGTGGGATTCATTTTTATTTGCAAATGCTAGTTTGTCTATCGCGAGACTAAACATTACGTTGAATGCTACGTAAAAATCGATTTGTGGTCCTTTTTAGGCAGCTTTTTAAAACTTCTGGTTGTTGAAAAAATATAAAACATACAAAGTAGAAAGAAAAGAAGACTTTAAAAATTGGACTAATTGGCCCTAAGTAGTTACAGTTGTCGTGTAATTCTGGCAGCTGCAGAGATCAAACACAGATAAGAGTATATATAGAAAAAGAACATCCATGTGTTTTTCTTTTGCTTGTGTAAATGTGGTTTCTAGAACATTTGCTTTACAGGACCTTCACACAGACTTACATGACGATAAGAAATAAATAAAAACACAGTGTAGCACAGTACGAAAGGTGATTACGTGTAGCACGGAATACTGTTTTTTGTTTTTGCTTTGTTTTGTTTCGTATGATGAATCCACTGACAGAACAGCGTCACCACCTGTGTGTGTGTCATCACAAACTTGTCTCCCTGTCCAAGCTCTTCTCGTGTTTTCGTCGCTTGTGTCGCTTTTCGCCATCTGTGGCGCAACTGCACGCGGGAAGAAAAAGACAAGGACATCAAAACGAAATGAAAGGTAAAGCTCTGAGAGGGTCGGTGACATGCCTGCAGGCTAATATTGAGCCGTTTCCACTCAGCAGGAACGGAAAAGTTCATTTTCCTCGAATGCAGTGAAGTTTAAAGGCCCACTCCAATCGTGAAAGTGTTGCAATTGGTCTTCTAAAGTTCCAAAACGTGTGTGGTTTTCTATGACATAGTTTCTGCAGAGCGGCAGGAGTTTATTAGAAACCCCACGCCCTTCCTCTCCCGCGGTTCTTGAGAGCTCTCTGTTTGCTCATTCTCCCGCTAGCTTACAGCCCCTCACAACGCCAACCAAACATTTCTGGTGCAACTAAAATGGCGAGCAATCTGTGAGCTATCCAGCAGTACGGTTTTGAGCCCAGATTCCATGTTAGGCAAGGAAAACGAAGACGTACGCAGATCATTAGAGTGGGTCTTTAAACCGTAAATTGATATGATTGATTTTTTTAATCATTTCATTGTTAATTTGCTTGTTAAAATTGAATGATTTTCTTGTTGGAACCCGAGCTAAATCATACTGCTCAGTGGAAACGTGACATCACAAGGAGCTTTATTACTGTCTGATCTACGACATGCTACTATCACATCGGTAAACATGCAAAACTGAACTACACTTATCTACTCAACCGGATCCATCTTTACACCACTGTGTCGTCAGTAAACAAACTAAATTTCTCACACGGACACATTCTTCTCTCAAGACACAGGACGAGACTCTGCATGCCAACACGGGCTACTGGGAACAGCTTACCTTTGGGATATCAGCTTCTGAGAGGTTAGGAAGGGGAGCTTAGGGGCGGGATGGAGCAAAAGAAGCAAGCAGGACATACTAGGTTAGTCTACACACTGGGACATCAGCAACAGCATGGCAGTTTGAAACTTTCCTGGAAAACTGGATAAAGCAGAACGGTGAACACTTGCAGCTTTAGGAGCATCGGAAAAGCCGTTGAAGCCGTCGTAGGGGAGGTGGGTGAGAGGCGCGGAGGTGCGGCTTACCTTTTGGTGCTTGGTTCCTTTTTGGCGCCCTCGGCAGGACTGACGCTCTTCCAGACGTTCCCGAAAGATCCTTTGGACATCTCGTCCGTGATGTTCACCGTGGCTGGGTCGCTCCTTCAAAAACATCGGGGTGACCACGAAAGTTCAGCAACATTCATGGTCGGCGCCACTTGAGGAACATTTGGTACTTACTTGTAGTGTCCCTCTAAAGGTACTTGAACAATACCTTCTTCCTCTGCGATAATACTGTGCTCCTCCTGTGAAAACAAGGACCATTGGCTGCAGGCGCAGAAACTTCAGCCATGTAAAGTTGCGGTCTGTTAACTGCACCTCCTCTTCAGCGTCCTCCAGCTTCTTCTTCTTCCACTCCGGAATTAAGTCGTCCAGCCAGCTCAGCTCCCTCTTGCTAAAGACGAAATCCAGCAGCTTACGGATGAACACCAAAGCTAAGACCTAAAGAGGCAGAAGTGGAGTCAAATCCAGCCTGGGAAAAGCCGAAAATACAACCAAAAAGGTTGTTACCATCATTGGGAAAACGATGGCAGCTCTGGAGGTCTTGATGACCCAGAGGAGGATCAGGCAGCTGAGCTGGACGATGGTGAACAGATGCACCTTCCTGAGCGGAACGTGTCGCAGGTAGATGAAATCGGGCTGGTGTTTGGCTGGCATGCCAAACAGCCTAAGACGGTCGAAGAACTTCCCAGAAACAACCGGAGGGTTTAACGTTTACGATCGAAATAAAGGAGCTAAACGATCCGGGGTTAAGAGATAACTCACCTGGATGCCTCGGAGTGACGAAGCCCCCATGTACAGGAAAACTCCGTACAGCACGGGCATGGGGATAAACTGTAGAACAACAAAACAACAAATATGTCTGCATTCCTACAACGTTTCAAGCTTTTAGAATCAGGAGTTCAAGAACACTTACAGAAAAGCGAATTGAAGACCCACACCAATCAAAGTTATACATGGATTTTGGGTGTTTTTAACATCTTCTGATGATGGAGCACATGTATGAATTTATTCATCTACTAAGCCGTTTAGTGGCTTTCAGGGTCACGGGGATGGCGGAATGCGTATCCCGGCCACTCGATGGAGAACACATGTATAGAAAATCAAACTATCGGAGTATTTCTTTATTCCACTCGTTGTGAACCAGGAGCAGAAAATAAAATGCCATTTAAGAAAAAGATCCTTTTTTGGGCGTGCCACAAGCTCCCAGCTCAGGTAATGTTAGGTTTGCGTTGTAAGGGGCTGTAAGCTAGCGGGAGAGCATGCAAAAGGGAGAGCTCTCAAGAAGGGTGATGGGAAGGGGGGTGGGGGGCGGTCTTGCTTCAGAGGCAAATTTCTAAAAAACTACAGTGTTCCCCCGCGTATTTGCGGTTTCACAGATTCAGTCACCTGACTCCTCCGATTCTTCACAAAAACTCAACTCAAGATGCTTGTATTAGACTTTTGTGTCCAAAGGAAGTGCTGCAGAGGAGGAGGGGGCAGAAGATGAAGAACACGCCGGCCCGTCGGCTGCTAAAGAATTTTTCACAGCTTTTTCCTGAGTCGCTATACCCAAAGGTTGTGCCTCTGCATCAGATGACTCAGATGTGACGGTCCTAATGTGTGATATAGTGCCGTCTATTGCTCTGAATACTAATTTTAAAAACTCTTTATGCTAAGCGATAGTCCAATGGTCTTTAATAAATGTTTTACAAAGCATCAGAAATGTTTCAGAAGGGTTTTTGATGAGTGAGGATCAGGGACAGACGTTCCTCGGCCGTGGGGATGAGTGGGTGGTTCTTCGTATTTGTGGATTCAGGGTTTTTTGCGGGTGTCTCTGGTCCCCAACCCCGCGAATCGTACTGTATTGTCGCTCTGAAAACTACTGGTTTTCGATTTTGGCTTTAAAAAAAACCCACTGGGAACCCTTACGAAAAGATCAGAAGATGATTGAAGTGGGTCTTTAAGGAACCTTTTTTGTGAGGCTAGGATCAGAATTCTAAAGGAAAACAAACATTTCCCACAATTCACGAAGAGGCTGAGTGTGAGTGAGATAATGACGTTTCATCCGAAAAAAAAGAAGAAAAAAAAGCTTTGTTTTTTTTTTGTTTTACAATAGAATTATGGAAAAAAACAGAAATTTATAAAAACATTTAGTTGACCAAATTTCTCGATGTGCTGCTAATCTGAAACCAACTTCTAAAATAATAATAAAAAATGTACCAAAGATTAACCATTTCGTCATTTTAACTTTAGAAATGAACTAATCTTTATGCGTTTTTCTTTTTCTAAATATTATTCTTGTACACATTAACTTTAAAATTTGATGTTTGGGCTGCAATTTCTTTTACCTTTAAGGCCCAAAAAACGGAGACCTCATGATTATGGTCGGCGTTTTCATAATTACCAACATAATGTGACCCTTTCAGGAATTTGACCTTTGCACAAAAGATTTAAATGTTATTAAAACTAACTTTACTGTCAACTGTTGCAAAGAGAAAACCTCAGCCACTGAACTCTCAGCCTATATTTAATGTTTCATAGCCCCCCAGAGAGCATTGGGTCAACTAAAAGGCTATTTTAGTCTCATATGGCTCATGTAAGGCACAGATCAGTGCCATATGGGTGGTCTTGAGGGACAAGCAGGCCCCCAAAATATCGGACCTTTAACACGGAGGTCATGAAGACGGAGCAGCCCATCAGGGTGAAGATCATGAGGCCGGTGAAACGCTGCTCCCGGATGCCCAGGAACTTGGGCTGCTCCCCGGGGGCGGAGCACTCCGACTCCAGCTTCAGGCTGTTCACGTGCGAGATGGAGAGCACGGTGGCGGCCACGAACCACGGCAGGCCCATCACGGAGCACACGCCCAGCATTACCCCCACCACAAACAGATCCAGGTGGTAGCCACATCCTTTCTGTGAGGACGTGGAGACAAAAAACATTAAAAGCGGTGGACCTGGCGACCGTCAAACCAAACGCCGAGGTACCTTCAGCTTGTGCTCCTTCCGGTTGATGATGACTGCAGTGATCTGCTGGTCCATGAAGATGAGGATGGTGCAGAGCAAAGCCGGGATGACGGTGATGATGGTGGTCCACCAGGGGTTGGGCCCCACAGGGTTTATTACCCAACCCCGGTCATCCCGAGTGGGCTGAAAAGACACGGATACCCACACTTGATCGCTGTTTTGTAGTGCTGTCCGAATCTACAATTCCCAAAAATCGAGTGCCCTGGGAATTTCCCAGACGTCTCTGCGAAAAACCAGTTCGCAACGATGCTCACTACATCAGCGAATATAGACAGTAATGCATTCCGTCTGAACATTCTTTTTGGCCAAAAGAATTTATATAACTGTATTTTTTTAATAAACCATCAACATTTTTATCTTTAGAAGACAGTGGATTCATAAATAATCGTGGCAAAACGCTCATATCAATGTGATTTTAGCTTCATGAAATCAATGACGGAGCATGGTGTCCGAATTGCTTTTAAATTCAGGGCACTACAAAGTGCCGCACTATGTCGTTTTCTTAGTTTTTAGGGTGGGAATTCGGACACAAACCTAAGTGAACCTGCGTATTGGGCTTCCTCATTTGAAACTCTCGTATTCGCTGCCGTTTTTGGGTTCTACATAAAAAACGGGAGGCCAATGAGCGCTGCAGGTCATACCAGCTAGCGCTTTGACCAATCAGGGACTCGGATTCGGCAACCCAGACCCGGACACAAGCCAGACGACTTCTGCCTTTGTTTTCAAATGCAAATAAACCAAAGACCGCTCTCCGGACATGATGGTGGTCCGTATCCGCCAGTGCAAGGAGGCTAGCAATGAACCCAACAGTTTTTGTGGCGCGTCCGTAGTTTAACATGTGGAAATGGGCTGTACACAGGTGGACGGCTAGAAATACAACAGCCATAGCCCACTCGATGAGCCTGTAGACGGAAAACGTTTACGCACAGGTTTTCTACAGGTTTGCTGCAAGTGAGAATCTGTAGAGAGCACTTAAGTGCGTATCCCTGACTGTTGGAGATTAGGCAATCGGAGCGTAGTTTGTGTGTACATCCTACGGCACTTGCACGTCACCTGCACACTTACTTTGAACTTGTTGGGGACCTGCAGCTTCGGCGAAGGGATCCCCAAAGCGTAGTCTACTATCACCATGGTGAGAATGGTGATGAAGACGGCAAAGTCACTGATGATGGCCCTCACCTGGAACAGAGACAGACTTTGGAGAGTCTTAAAAACATCAACACTGTCTGTCAAAAATCAAAGTAGAGTCAATATTCCGTATCCTGAAACATGAAACGGCTCTTCTACGAACAACGTTTCTATCAAAAACTTTTCAGTCAACTTGTCCGGAAATTCAATTTCGCTGCATCATGACAGACATGCCCAACAACCTGACTTCTGTCAGAGGAACTGTGCTCAATAAAGTTTCAGAAATAAGCTGGAAGTCCCTTTTTTTCTTTATAGTTCACAGCATGATGACATCTTTGCTTAAAAACGGGCAAAAGGACCTTATGATTTTCAAAATTGAGTATAGAATTGAATTATAAATAAAAACAATACTTATTTTCTATCAGAAATTCACATCATCCAACCGTTCCATAACATTTTTCACCACCAGGGGGCGATGGAGTAACAGTGCAGTGCGCCAACATCACGCCACATATTACCCTCATATGTGTCATCGCCACATAAAACGTAGAAATGCTTCACCTAGAAATGTTGCAGAGGCTGCAGCAGTATTTCAGTGCCTCTGTGTGACCAGTAGGTGGCAGCATGAGCTAAAAAGAGAGCTGTTGCAGTCATACATTTCAAAAAAGGAACTAATTTGAAGGCTGAAAAAAAAAAGAAGAATCCCAGTGGTTTCAATTGACAGCTTCTGTGTTCAAAGGAAAATGTTCTCATTAAAGATGCTGCAAGGTAAAACTTTCATAAAATATGTCTTTATTAATGTTCAAATAGTCTCAATATAAAACACAACTGGGTTGAAAAAGTACTTTAAAAGGATCTAATATTACTGTTGTTTGAGCCTCCAAACTACATTAAAACAGTAAGATGTTATAACGGGAAGAGCTGCACATCCTCAGTAAGACTTAAAAACTCATTTGCTGTTGCGTCATCATCTGCACAGACCCGGAAACGAGCTCATCTCGGACCGACTCTGGAGCCAAACGGACAATTGTGTTTGGTAAAGCTTGGATGCCATGGCGACAAGGAGGGAAGAAAACAAAAAACGTTTGCCGCCATGGGAATGTCATTTTTACAAGCCAAGAGTTGTTTTATCACAGAGTTGCATTTAAAACATTAAAGCCTAAATCTCCCGATCGAATTTTTTTTAAATGCAATTTTCTACATTGTAAAAAATAATTCTGCGATCTTGGAAGCAACTGAAGTGATTTTTGCATCTCAACTTTAATTTCACTTCAGAAAAATGCCACAAGCTCATGCTAAAAGACCGCTTTTGGTGGTTCTTTAAGCCATTAAAAGTTCAAATATTTCACCTTGACGGACTACAATTTTTGAGGATGAGAAGCCAAGAAATAAATCTACAAAAGTGCAACCGCTCAGAGTGGGACGTGGTTCCGTCTTTGTTCCCGTCAGCGTCCACTTCGCCTGACGTACCTTGGTGGGGAAGTAGCGGCTGGTCTTGAACTCCTTCAGGAAGGCGGACATGAAGACGGTGGAGAAGAAGAGGATGACGCACCAGAAGAGCACGTCTGGGATGAAAGGGCCGTGCGGGCCGCAGGCTCTCCCTTCAAAGTGTCCGTGCAATTTTTCGCACTCCTACTGGCCCCAGAGGACACGCCGCCGCCAACGCCACCGCGAGTAGATGACAGTAAAGCAGGAATGGGGATAATGATGCGGATAAAAATGATTAGAGTGACGATGGAGTTAACGGTAGGGAGGAGGGAAGAGTCGATGATAAATTAGAAAATCGGAATAGTAGCTAATATTTACATGAGGGTTCATTTACACAACTGTTTATCTTAACATTCAAGCTCAAACTCAAAGTCAAACTGCAAGAAATGAACTTTGTAGGACACCATCCTTCACGTTTAGCCTTACTCATCTACCTCTACTTATTTCAACGTCTTGGTTTTTTTAACCCTTGTGCTATCTTAGATGACCCCACCCTTACACTGACGTGTTCTCCCTACCATGACAAAGGTGGATGAAGGTGGAAAGATTTCATGTAATCCATGGACACCAGTGAAGATCACAAATCATTGAAGAAAAAAGATTAAGCGCACTGTCTAGTGGGTCTAGATGACCCAACTTCCAATGTTAAAGTGCCTAGGATAGCACAAGGGTTACAGACGTGTCCATTTTTTCGGGTCTGATTATTCTAAATGGATCCCTTACGTTTACATCCAGCGAGGTCCAGTTAACCTCTGAGGCGGTGATGTTGCTCTCCTCCCAAAAGCGCAGAGTCTCGTTGCTCGGTGAATGTGGCTCTTCACACAAACACCTAATGAGGAGACACGAAACATGTTAGGAGCTTTTCCGAGACTCTGCAGCCCATGAGGAACAAATGGAAGCAGAAAAGCTAGGTATGGAAAAGAAAGAATTTGATTTTTTTAAATAAATCTTCAGCTAACAGTACAGTTAGGGGCACATCTCAATAAATTCCCAAAATTGTCTTTAGACATAATCAAAAAAATCTTTTTCTTGGACATATTTCCTGCAGAGCGGCTGTAGTTCATTAGAAATCAGTCTCTGAGTTGGGGGCGGGATTGTTGGCACGGAGCAACCCCGCCCCCCTCCCCCTCTTCGTTGCAGAGCAAGGATGGATCGCAAATAGGATCTTTTTCAAAATTTTCATCTGCTCCTGATTCACAATGGTATAAATAAACAAATACACAGAAATGCAGTTTTGAGCTGAATCTTCTTTATTCGTGTCCTCTTTTATAAGAAAAGTGCCATGAGAATGTGCTAAAAGCACCAAAAACAGCATTTTCATCAAAGTGGGTCTTTAAACTTTTTTAATTAACGTGGATTATTAGTCATTTTTTAATTAAATTTATTTTTTTTAAATATTTTTTATTACAAATCTAAGAAATTGTTTCAAACGAAGATGTCTGATGAAGTTTAATATTTAGATCAGCTGTTTTAGATGAAAAACGCTTACTTTTTTATTTGATTTCATTAAAAATAAACTACTAAGCCTTCTACATATTAGATACTACAGTTTTGTTACAAAATTCTTTTCCAATGCCATAATTATCCAAATGTATATTTTCCCCACCAGAAAGAAGCCATTTTTCATTTTCAAAGCCTTCAATGCCTAACATGTTTTTTTTTATTATTCTCCAAAATAAAAGTCAGTATTTTAACTTCCATGCTGGCCTAGATTTCCAACACTCCAACAGCGCTTATGATTATAGATAATGAAGCACAGGCACCTTTGCTAAACAACACCACCATCTGTGGTTTTATGACTCAGCATTTTTAGACTGGCCCAGAAAAGGTTTTTAAGGTCACATGAGCTGCTTTTTTTAAAACAAAAATAGGAGAAAAATGTCAAATAAAGCTACAACATTAAGGAAATGTGTACATTATGGGCTCTTAAAGAAAAGCCTCAATTCTTGGACTTGCCAGTATTGGGTGAGTTTCTGAATGTTGTTGTTTTTGTTGATGGGATAGTGCACCCCCAGGTGAACCAGCTTCTCCAGAGCCTCGTATATGAATATAATGCAGATCAGGGCGGCGAAGGCTTCCTCGGTGAAGCGTGTGATGTAGCAGACGAGGGAGCTGGCATCTGTGGCCACCAGCAGCAGGCACAGAAAGGCCGTCCACAGGCCGATGCAGGCCCTCAGGGAGAGGTAGGAGAGCCCGTACTCCCTGAAACGCACACACATGAATACTGCGGCGCACAGCTGAGCTCTAACAAACAGATGTGCCAAAAACCCTCACGATCAATCAGTCAATACATAAATACATAAACAGGAGCGTACTTGCAAAACTTGAAGAGGATCTTCTCAAAGACGAGGACGGGCCCCGTGCTGCCCAGGATGGTAAGAGGCTGTCCAGCAAACAGAGAGTAGGCGATTCCAGTCATGGAAGCCCCAAACAGCGACTCGATAGCACTCTGTAACCATAAATGATTTGGTTTTGATCTTATCAGTCCCATTAAGATTCATATCGGCTCATTTAACTCCACTTAAGAGGCAAATCATTGCTTCAAAGCCCTACACACTCAAGAACTCCCATCATTAACATAAAATATTTTATTTACTCTTCGATATCTAAACCAAACATTTATTTAGATAAAACCTTTGGAAAAAAAATGAACTGATATAACTTTGAAAGAACAATCTTGTCTTTTTAAGTAGATTTAGGCTATATGTGCGGTCTAATTAACTGCTGGATAAAGCCTAGTGTCGTCTGCATAGCAGCTGATCTTTTCAATGTGCTATTTAAAAAAAGGCCAATTCCTGGAGAAAATGGGGGGCCTAACAGAGTGCCTTGGGGTACACCATTTCTGATCAGTTCATGAAAGACATTTTCAAATGAGTTGTCTAAAGAATTTTTAGGATTTATAACAGATAGAATTTGGTTTCTTGCTAAACCTTATCTTAGCATTTTATACCGAATATCTGAAATATTGAAGTTAAACCCAGAAAAATCCTTTTTTGAATAGTTTGACATGATCAGAAAGCAAATTTATACACTGAAAAAACGGGAAAAGTGGGGTTGTTCAATTTACAAATACTAAACATGTTTGTTTAATATGAACAAATTATGTTTACCTTCGAAACATAATATAATCTTGAAAATCACACATAATGTCTTGCTGTGTTACTTTTATATATTTAAATCATGTTGACAAAACATGAAATAGTTATGCTTGATCCTTTGCCCCTTAATTTTGGATAAGTAAACCCCATCGGTGAAGAAGCATTCCAGGAGGAGAAACTTTGCAGTCAGCCATTTTAGAGAAGCTGCAAGCACCTGCTGGTTGGAGGAGCTTAAAAAAGGTAAATTAATTTAATCTAAAAAATTGATTTAAGGAAATGAACGGCGTTCATTTATCATTACTGTTATTTTTTCACGGGGAAGAGCTTTGTAATCCACTTTTGTCGTAGTTATCAAAGTTAAGGCTCTGCGCGCCACTTTTGTCGCTGGCGGCCGCAGCCCTCGGACGGCAGGTAGGGGGGAGGTGAGCGCGGTAAATTCTTTCACGTCGAAGACAGATTCAGCGGTAAACACGGTGATTTCAAACGATGTGCGGGGAAGAGTGGCGAGTAGTTTATGCCGTAGGAATTCGCTTTTGACAAAGGGGCAGTGGGCGCTCGCGGGCACGGCGGTTTATTTTTTTCCCACAGGCGAAAAACTTTGCCATGGGGATTCATCGTCGAGACCGAAATTGAAGGAAAATGTGAGAAGCTATCATTACTATTGTCATTATTTCGTTTTTCCATACCGTTCCACCATGAGCTAGCTTAAGGACGGCATTATTTGACCAGCAAACAGCACCGCACTACTGTCTCAGTCAGCTGTCAATCATTCTCCGTGCGTGTCTCGTGCACAAAATGCGTTCGGTTTGTCCAGTTTACACAGATCTTCGGTTTCAATCAGAGCTTTGTTTTCATTCTATGATGCTGAACATATTTTTCTATGGAGATTTTAGCTTTGAGAGTTTAAAATGGAGTGATAATATTTATGTTTTGGAACAAGTGTATAATGTGTAGTAAAAAGTTTACAGCCTTAGTTATAATAATGTCTGTAATACTACTTCTTAGATTCCCCCTATTTGATAAATTAATATGGGAATCCTTTATGGGTGGGGGGATTAGCTACTCCCGATCTGCTAGTTTAGTTTTGCAGTTTCCATCTCAAAATTCGCGGGTTCTCATTAAGCGTGGTTTGAATCCTGTGGTGGGAGGGGGGTGTCAAATGTTCTTTCTGGTCTAATTTCTTCAGAATATTTTTGCAGCTATTGATTTCAAACCAATGCATGTTTAGTTAGTAAAATTATACAACAAAGCTGTGGAAGTGTCACTATATTTATTTCCTGATTAATTTACAGAGCTCATCACACAACACTTCCAACTGCTCCTCCCTGATCATGCTGGGCTCCAGTCTTCACTGAGTCAGGTGGGTCCCCTTCACCATGCATTTACCATATATTATTGGAATTATTGTCTCCTGGATTGTCATCGAATCGTGAGGTAATCAAGATTGCCAGCCCTACTCTTTACACACACCTTTTATGCAGAAAGATACATACATAATAAATAATGAAATTGATGGTTGATCAGTTATCCCACTACCTCTGTTAACATGACACTAAGGATATAATGATTTTGTTAACCCAGTAACTATAACATTTATTGATGAGCCAAGGGTAAGAATTGTTTTTTTCTGAAGTTTGCATGTGAATTTAAAATTTGTTGACTCTTTGTATTTCAGACTGCTGACCTTCTCGCCAACATAAGCAAGTTCAGGGGTTTATTCAAAGTACAGGTGAGTTGTGTAATCTAGACGTTTTAACTAAACTTCAAATGTGAACTGTGCACACAAATATTTTCTGTGTTCTTTAGAATGAAGACCATGCAGCAATCCAGGAGGCAATCGAGGACACCACGGTGGGAATTTCCCTCCTAATGGAAAGTGGCGAGGAAGAGGACATTCTCATGGTCCACATCTCCCAGGCTGTGGTGGTCGACCCTCAAAGTGTCTGAGTGGCAGTTGCTAAGGCTTTTTTGGCCTTATTTACAGCACAAATCTGATTACCATCCTCATCTCAGAAACACCTTTGAGGTAATCCAAAGAAAAACTGTAATAGAGTTGTAGGGCAAAGTTGTGTCTAAGGTTTCAGGCTTAAAGAGCCGACTCTTTTAATAAAAATGACCTTTAAAAAGTTTTTCCTAAGAAGGGATTCCAGCTGTTTGCTTTGGCTCTGTTATCTTCTGTTTAATAAAAATAGTAAGCCCAATTTATATTGATTTGTACTTTTTTGCTACACTGTAAACATATTTTTCAAGTTTAGATAATAAAAAAGTTAAATCTGAAATTTGTGTTCAGTGTCATATGTTAATTGGACTGTAATAATGCACAAGAAAGTATTTGCTTAAAATAATAATCTGCAATTGCAATTTTATTTTTCAATTTAAATTTTATTAAAATAATTTATAAAGTAAAATGAACTATGTAGGTAATTTCAAAAAAATAATAGTTTTGCTAAATTTTTATTGTCTTTTAAATTTTTGAAAAAATTATGGTAAAAGACAAAATAAAATCTTGTTTGTTTCTGTAAAATTATTAGGTGCAGAAACAAAGAAGCATTCATTATGGTAGAACATGATTTTATTATGTGCAATAATTATATTGGTTCAACATGCTTTTTTTGCGCGCAACCGATGTCCATGATTTTTTTATGTCAATCCAACAGATCTTTTTTTTCAGTGTAGGCAAGTGATATAAAAAAATACATATTTTGAGACTTGTGATTCAAAAGCTAAGTACTAAATAATTACCTGGTATTTAAAAAATGAAAACTGTTTAAATGTGTGTAAAAAAATCTGCTTAACTCTGATTTTGAGATTCAAGAAAAACAAAGCTGAGAAACACTATTGGGTAACTCAAAAACAGGACTTTTATCAGATTAAATACAGTCAACTGTTTTGTAATTTGCTTTGGCAAAAGAGAATTTTAAGTGCCAGTTTTCCATTTGACTTTAATGGTACACATGTTGTTGTTTCTCTTTCGGCTTTTCCCATCAGGGGTCGCCACAGCGAACGAGTCGCATGGTAAACTTGGCAATGTTTTAAACCGGATGCCCTTCCTGACGCAACCCTCTCAAAGCAACCGGGCTTGGGACCGGCACAGAAGTAGAGAAGGGAACAGGGAGCAGCCTGGAGTCGAACCCTGGTTTCACGGACGGAAGGCGCCGCAAACCAGCACGGGCTAAACTGGCTCCCACTTAAATGGTACACATACATTAGATAATAACAATATTTAATATCTTGAAAAAACAAAACAAAAAAGTTTAACAAAATTCTTCCAGATCATCACATTTGAACTGCTACCATCAGACTGAAGCATCACAGGCAAGTTTATTTGCCTTGTGGTGGAGTGCATACCCTGAGACTGGATCGAGTCATACCAAAGACTAAAAATGAGACCCAATGCCTCAAGGGGTTGGATTGGCTAATGGGACCAAGTATCAAAGAGCATCCATCGTACCACTCGGCCCTCCGTGGCCTCACCCAGCAGCCCTCCAAAAGTAATCACAGGTGACATGCAGGCGCAGTAAAGGAAGAGGAAAGAGGCCAGACACTGAAGACTGATGGCGTCTGTGTAGTCAGAAAGGTAGTGAGGGGCCTTCCGCTTAATGTCCAAGATGAAACCACCGAAGAACCTGCGACAAAAGGAGAATTTTAGGGCCACACGGGGCTTTCATACAACAGATTTCCAATATGGAAACGACTGTTAAAACCTGTATGTGTATGCAGGTACAGCACATATAAATATTATAAGCTGTTCGGTCTCTGTTCGGCCTGGAACACTCACTTCCCAGTGCGCTGAAGCTCAGGGCCGCCATGACCTCCGGGCTCCGGAGACTCTCCGAGATCTGTCACTCCGTTGGGAAGAGGGGGTATCTTCCGCTTTTCCTGTGAAGTAAAGATGACAGTCACTCAACCCATCGGTCACCATCTTGGATAGTTGGAAGTAAAACGTGTTCTTGAATGCTTTTCTGCATTACCACCGGGAATGCTTATACAATAGATCAGAACATGACCGGAGTGGCTCTTTACAGACCTTCACTACATGCTAACCCACAATCCTTTTAGGCAGTTTGTGATCATTTACCTGAGAGGGCACATTCTTGGGAGGCTCTATTCTGATGGAGGGGTCCCACTCCCCAGGAGGCAAGACCGTCACCTGGTCCAGAAACTCATCAATGCCCGCCACCAGGTCGCTCCGGTCTTTGGCCTTGTAAGCAACATCGTGGAAAATCTGCGAGGGAGATGTGGCAGACTCAGCTGGAGGACGTACGCATTCGCTAACAGCTCAAGGCGTTGTGTAGGGTTCATCACGGGTGAAAATCACTTTAAATTCTAATGTAGAACTTCAATTTCCCTTCAAAAGAAACTTTATTTTGGCGACAAAAAAAACAACTCTCAATAATAAAACATATTTCTGTCTTAGAAAAAGATCAAAGAAGAACTACTTCAAAAATAAAGATTTAAACGAATCTGTTTTTGCTAAATATGTTAAACATGACAGAGTCATCTTAGAGATGGATTCTGGGTTTTCCCAGTTTTAAACCAACAGCAGTTTCTTCGGTCAGTTAATCAACCGACACAAAAAAAGTCCATTTTAACATTTTCGGAACTCCGCTATTCCTGCACCAGTTTTGGTTCCATTTCCACTTTTCTCATTTGTTGCCTAAATGCTTCCAAATTATGATCCATCCGTTTGATTTTTTGTTTCCAGATACATGTGAAAAGTGTTTCTTCCTGTTATCCGTTGGCCTTACCTCATCGGTCATCAGTGTTGCTATAGAACGACCGATTTCATGGTACTGTGGACCTTTTCCGAGAGGCCCGAGCAAGATGAACAGAAACCTGCGCAAACGAAAAGAAGTCAATTGCTGTCAAATTCCAGTTTTTTTCCAACACACAGTGCATGTCCAGCTCATTTGTCTCTGAAATAATACAGAACTGAGCGGCTTCTGCGTTACCTGGTGGTGATGGGAACCTCTGCCAAGCCGTTGAGCAACACGGCAGGAGACAGGCGGACAAAGGCCACCACAGGGCGGTCCAGGAACTCAAGCTCTCCAACCAAGACATTGGATGCCTCGGCACCGGGGGGGATCTTCTTCATGAAGTGGAGGTCGATCTGTATGACAGGCAAAAACAACACGTCATGAAAAATGAGCCGTTGGTGTGGAACAATGAGACATCAGGAGTCATTATCAGCGTCATGACACGCACTTCAAGTTCAATCGGACTCCGATGAGCCAGGAAACAAAGAAAACTAGATCTGTTGATCTGAAACTACAGTCGCGGTGCTTAGCCACTATTTAACGTGAAAGCCGAGACTGCTCAAACATACACCACAAGTTGTGTGCAGCTGTTGGAGCTGGTTGGTAAACACCAGGAACAGCGGTGGGCCCGGCACCTCACCTTGCTGAAGTCAACAGAGCTGTTTTCCCGACTGACGTCCTGTTTTCCTTCATTGATGGACGGCTGGGACGGAGGGGAAACTGTTTGGCCTGTGAGGCACAAAAGATTGGGAAAAAAATTTAAACAAAATATCGGAGAAGATCGGGCGTTTTTGTTGCCCCTCTAAAATTTAAGGATGAATCCTGTAGATATACACAATAATTCCCCACTTTTAAGACAGCAAGTTCGACATTTCTATCCTTTAAAAATAGCTTAAATAGTCTTAATAATACTTTAAATGTTGCTAATGAAAAGCTTTTGTGTAATTGAATAAAGTTTTATTGCATAATTTGAGCAGAAATTCCTCTTTTTGTGGTCAGTCTCAAAAAAACATTGATATTCTAAGACAACAATTTAGACATGGTTTTGCTGACTTTATTGTAAATTTAAAACATTTAGATTTACTTTTTTGTTTTTTAAATACATACCTGAAAAACTTTTTTTTTATATAAAAATATTGATTAATGATAGTTGAATTTTTTTTTTACCTATTGTTTTATTGCACATCACTTTCTGGTCCCTTACATTTGATTTAACCTTTATATGAGAAAATTACATAAAAAATATATAAACAGTGAGTCTGAAATTGTTCACAATGTAGCTTCCAAATTTTGTCCACGTGTATGTGAATTCCAAGGCAGCAATTATGTGGATTTTGGCTGGAAGATCAAGCAACATCCAGTCATTCTAAGAAAAAACTGTTGATAATTGGCATATTTTCTGTGGTTTTGTATTTCTATCTAGTTGTTGTCATCATGCAACAAATAAACATCATTTATCAGAGTAAAACTTCCTAAATATTTAAAACTGCCTATAATAAATTATAGAAAGTATTTTATAGGTCATTAAAGTCTGATTTAATCAAAATGTTTTGTTTTAAAAACTACCCATGTTGTGGGACAACGGCATTATTCTAACCACATACATGTATAACATAATGCAATTAAGATCTAACAGCAGGTTTAGCTTTAGAAAACGGTTCAAAACTATGTGTAAACCAACCCCCCAATTTGACATAAGCTGCAAAAGCATGTTTATGTTTCCAAGCAGCTAGCTGTTAGCCAAACCCTGAGACACACTTTTACCTTCAAATTAAAATGCACAATTGGTCAAAAATGTAAAATATATTTTCCAGTCATTTCTAGAGCTACTGAATTCACATGACTACTTCAAGAGAATTAGATTACTGTTGCTTTTTGTAATTTAACTAACAATTACTACTGAAAACATAATCAAAAGAAAATTACTTGAAGTTCAGTTGATATTTATCCCGAATTAATGAAATTTGGACGCTTTATTGGTTATTTTTTATAGACCTGATGACAAAGGGAAAGCATCATCAAAATTGGGAAATAACTAGGCCTGCACAATAAATCGTTAGCAAACTTAAAGCTGTGCAATCCGCATGTCGCAAAGTTGGCGAAGATTGCGATAAATTGTTACCTTAAATGGTCTAAAACTGTCTTATGGCAACTTGAAGCATTTAACAAATCAAATAAATTGCTTTATGCATTTGACTAATTATGATAGATGCTCGCCTCCTATGTAGACAAGGGTCATTTGGAGTGTAATTAAAGGGATGTTGACTTTTATTAACATTAAACTGTTGCACTGAAACGGAAATGATTTTTTTGGTTGTTTTTCTATTGGTTAATGTATCGCAAGTTATATCGTCATCGCAATATTGATCACTATTATCACATATCGTGAGTTTTCCTCACATCGTGCAGCTCTACAATCAGCCAGAATTTCCTGTGGTTTGTAACTAAATTCCAAAAGTCCTAATCAAGTCCTCAAACAGAACTAAGTGGATCCTTTAATCTACAAGAGTGAGTTGTACCAAATTCAACTGGGCAACATTTTTTTTTGAGTTTGAACCTGTTTCGCCTCTCAGAGGCCGCTCGGATAAGACACGTTTATTAGGACTTTTCCTTTTATCAGAATCTACACCGACATGTGAGTTCTACCCCAAATCATTAAACGATTTACCCATTTCTATTCAAAAATGATGACATTCTAAACTTTGTGACGGGGTCACATTATGACTAGGGGGAAATACATAATAAAGAAAAGAAACATTAGATTGATAAGTAGTGTTTGTTACAACTTCATTATCTTATCTATCCATGTGCTACTGTCTGAAAGGGCACTTAGGGGTTTGGACCTGGTTTCATCAAGACTTCCTGTCTGGGGTAATGAAGTTCAAACACAAACACAAACAGCTCTGAAATGTCCTACAGGAAAATACCTGAAATGTTATTCTGTAATATCTTAGGATGGAATAATGTGTGCCTTATATTAGATGCTTGAACGGCAACTAGAAAACGTGTTAATAACAATGAAAAATACATTTAAAAAACAAAACATTGAGTAAGAGTTCCAACATTAGACAAAAACAGTTATGGATCTGACAGTAGCGGTACTGTTGATGAATGAGTATACCTGTGTGTGTGTGTGTGTTTTTGGCTCACCGTTTTTGTCCATGGAGTGAGGCTCAGACTGCTTCTTCCCGATATCAGCAAAAGAGCGTACGATGGGGATGCGGTTGGCCAGTTTTTTTTGGTTTTGGTGGTGATGCTGTTTCAGCAGGGCTTCCCGGACCCTGTTCCTAGCATCTGGACCGAGAGGACCCGACAACTCATGCTGGTCCAGAACCATGTCTGAAGAGTTTGAAAACAACGACAAAATCTTTCAAATAAGATTAAAAGCTTTCTGCAAAGGGTTGGGAGGAAAAAAAATCGATAAGTGTTCATTTTATTGGATTGTAATTTATAATACAAAGGTTCCAAGCACACAGCCATGGGGAACTCCACTTTAAACGAGTCTAGGGTCAGAAGCTGGATGTCTGGCTTTACCTGCAATCTCCTCCAGCGAGTTGGCCCTCATGTCCAGCATCACAGTGCCATTCATGATGCAGCTGCGGAGCTCAAAAAGACTGTGCAGAGACAGAGTGGCGACGTACGGTTTACTCCACCGCTCGCCGCCATCCTCAACGTCTTCCTCAAACTTCAGCCACCTACAAAAAATAAGCCCACGTTTATATCTAGCAAGCGGACTCAAATTTGATTAAACCCTTGGTGCAACAGAAGAACAGCTCGAGGGCACGGGACTGGAAGGATGTACCTGGCTGTCTCTCTCCATTCAGCGTCCTCGCCCTCCCTCAGGCAGATCTCGTCCAGCTCAGTAAACAGAGCATGAGGGATGTGGTCCTCATCAGCATCTTCTGTACCCAGAAGAAACTGCACCCTCTGAGCTGGTGTGTTTGCTGCAACCAAAAAAAAAAAAGTGGATAGAAGGTTGACCGTGAGAACACTTTAGAAGTTCCAACTTCTTCCTAAAAATAAGTGGATGTCTGACAAACCAACAGATGTCAAACCTGTACTGTGTGAGGGGGATTCTCGCCCATCGTCTGTGGAGGAGTCCCTCTCCTTGGACCTCTTTCTGTGTCTGTGTCCATGGTGACGGTGACGTCTGTGTGATCTCCTGCCCAAAGGAACGTGGACTCCGATGTAGAGAGTGCGGTGACCTGTAGGCATAATAAAGGATCTGAAGGAGCTTTTCTTGACAAAATAAAGAATCAGATTTACCTTACTCACAATAAGTTAAGGATAATAAGAAGGGGTGTACACAGAGTTTGTTTCACTTTACAGGTTTTTGGGATAGGGAGGCAATTGTACTGTGGTGATAGACACACGACATTTAGTGATTCCCACATAATGGTCACGTCTATTATTGGGGCCCAAACCAAGTGTGTTCTCTTTATAAGTCCACGAAAACATGAAAACAAAAACATGTAGGCAAGTAAGGAGAGATTTCATAGCCCCCCCTTTTTAATAGAGTCTTTGGGATATACAAAAAAGATAAAGCAGGGATGAGGGCAAAATCAACATACATACCGTATTTTCCGGACTATAAGTCGCCCTTTTTTTCATAGTTTGGCAAGGGGTGCGACTTATACTCCGCAGCGACTTATATTAGAAATCAATTGAAATAAATACATTGTTAATCCTCCTGTTATGTTCATTTGTGAGGAACAGAGATGATGCTCCTGGGTCAATTTGATGTATAAGGTATGTTAAGTGTTAAGAGTATGTTAAGTGACTCAGAGAATCAGCAAACCTTTTTTTACAGTAAGATCTTGAAGGCTAAAAACATAATAATCTATTTTCCAATGATTTCATAGATTCAGAAATGCAATAAAAATGACTACATTCTACAAATACAGGATGAAAACAGAGTATTAGTTGGTCAATGATGCTTCATGAAAAGAATAAATAAATGAGTATGAGAAAGAATTACTGTGAAATTATGAGATACACAGTCTGCTATGATTGTGTCGTATGAGGTTGTGCAAGTTATTAGTTCTTGGTCTCAGATTTTGTCAAATAAATTTCCCGTCAAAATGCGACTTATAGTCCAGTGCGACTTATATGTGTTTTTTTTTCTACTTTATAATGCATTTTTGGGCTGGTGCGACTTATACTCCGGAGCGACTTATACTCCGGAAAATAGGGTATTTGCCAGACTTCAGATCACTTCACCTATGTTGTGTGTTTGCTTCAAACTGGCACTCCTGCCCATTTCTTTCTGTCTCCACTCAAAATCTCACTTCCTCTGCCATTGTGACAGTGAAGTACCGCCTTATATACCTCTTTTTGACACTCCCACAAAATTAGGCATTCTACTCAGAAGAAACAATTATTCTCAGAAACATTTCATATTCCATTTGACAATATATTTTTAACTATATGTCCTTCATTTCATTTCACATTAATTTCCCCTAAACTAGACGGTGAAAATTCAAGAAACAAAAACAAACAAGTTCAATTAGGAACAGCTGTTTCAAAGACTGACAACATGATATAAACAGAAACAAATCCCTCAGTTTGGCTGTCAATGAAGACGCCGCTGCTGCTGAGCTGCCCTGGGTAAACATTTGTATGTGCGTGTATGCCAAAAACTACTGATGACCAAGTGTGCACCCGAGGTCTAAACTGTGAAAACTGAAGGGTGATGTGTAAGAAAGAATAGTTTCAAAACAGAAGAGTTTGTTTATGACGTGGACACGCAGACCAACCTGTATGGGTGTGTGTGTGTGTGCTCACGGTGCTCGCTCAGACAGAGAGGCGGAGACGCTCCGTCACAACTAGAAATAGCTAAAGAAAAACCTTTTGGATGAGGCATCAATTTCCACATTCTGTAGGTATAAAAAGCTGATTTTGTCCTTCCAAGTTCTTCATTCAAACTGCTATGAAAACACAATGTCGCTTGACGGTAGAGCAGTGCCACCCAGCCCTGCAAGTGACAGACTGTAACAATGACCAGTACCTACACTCAGACGTGATTTTGCAAACGCCACACAGCTGCAGGCCTGTTTACCTGATGCAAGGGAAAACTAGGGTTTCCTGACAAACCATTGACAAACAAATCCACCGATTGACTCCACTGACATCCCCGTGAACATTTGCACACCATGTGACTTGGACCATGCAGCAATGGTCTATCGCCCTGTTTACTGACGAGTGTCTGGTCAGACAATACGCCAAGGTCAAAATGGGTTGGTTTTGGTGGAGGAGGTACAACAGTCTCACTGCTCAGCGCATAACCAATTTAGTTACAGTAGATAGCCCGGTCACTGCATGTTCATACCTTAGAGACATCATAGAACTCATCATCATCCCCCAATTTCACCAGCACACCCTCAACTTTCTGTTCATGGATGATAATGCTCCATCACATGGGGCCACAACTGCCACAGCTTGACTTTAGGAAGTGGGAGTGCCTCACATGGTGTGGCCAGCGGTGTCCCCATGACATGAGCACGTCTGGGACCAGCTCAAGCAGAGACTGGATGACCGGACCTCCAGCCCTAGGTGACCTGGCAGAACTGCATGTAGCACTGGTGGAAGAGTATTTCCTCAGAACAACATCATGAGGCTGGTGAGGAGCACAAGATGTTGCTGTCAAGCGGTCAATGGTGGAAAAATTCACTACTGATACGGTCATTTTTTGTTATTTCAGGTTATCCTTATTGTCTTAATTTTTAAAGAAATAAATATAAAACTAATGAAAATGGTGTTTTTTTTATACATTCCTTTTTAGTAAAACCATAGGGAAAGGGAACATATTTCATGAAGATTCAAACCAAATAGGAAAATGTAAATGTAAATAACAATAACCCTAACATAGTGATTTATTCCATCTTCAATGTCCCAAAATGTTCCGGAAAACACAAACACTTCTGCAGCATGTTGTTGGCTTTGAAAACCCAACAGATATGAAGAAAAGAAACCCAGCAGAGCCTAAACTGCTGTTGGTCATACAGGCTTATTGTTCTCTTTCTGGATGCCGAAATTGATTCTGAAGGAAGATTACCTCTGTAATTGAGTTTCTCTCTTTTCTTTTAATAAAGAGCGCAGACAGAAAAAGGCTTTGTGCTCCATGGAGGTCTTTTTCTGACACGCAGACACTCTGCGAGCCCAGAATGAGAATAATCGGAGCTGACTTCCTCTTCTTTCATGCGGTCGCGCTGCCTGGCCGCTGCTTCTTTTTCCTCGAGCTGTAGGCACAGCGGCCGGACATGGACAAGACGATAGGACACCCTGTTCTCACTGAGTGCCTTCTGCTCCACGTGAGGCGTCCCAGAGTCCAGTTTTACGTAATGTCTAACATTTCTAGACCCCAGGCAAGCGGGTGATGGAAAGCGAGCAATCGTGGTGTGTAAGAGGAAAAGAGTTCTGCCACCATTATCACAAAAAAATCTTTTTTTATTTTTTTATTTTCAATTCTACCCCTGAATTGAAAACCTTTTGCGTCAGAAAAATGTTTCGTTCTCAAAAACTGGCAAAACAAAAAGATCTTAGTTTTTGGTTTGGAGGGCTTCAAGTCATTATTCTATATGTCCAGCTGCCAAAGCGTAATGACTGCATCTCAAGAGGTGCTCAAAGTATTAAAATCTTCATGCAGTTATTACAGAGAGCGGCGTGTTACAAGTCCAGATTTAGAATCTGACCCCGATTTTGACTCAACATCCAGCTGCTTTATGGCCAGAGAGAGCTCAGTTTTCTCTGCATGTGAGAACTGGACTGAGTGACTCCGCCCACTGGCTCCAAGAAGCCAACAGTTTGACATGTTCTTGCTAATCCTAATGTTTTCAGTAGTGCAGGTTATTCAGGATGCAAACCCAACCAATCAAACGCCTCAAGAAAAGTATGTCGTCTCGCATCAAACGTTTGCCAAAGTCTGCCCCGCTTTCAAATGGTGGGGGTGTGGACTTCCACAAAGCTCCGGGAGAGAGAGGTTGCCATAGAAACGATGACCCAAACGATGACTTGGACAAATCACTGCTAACTGATGTAGTCTGACTCCAACACGGCAACGTCTACGTTGCAAAACAATAATTAAAAAGAATGCAACTTCATTTACCTCATTTAGTTGGAGCCTGAAGTAAACCACTTTTTTATGGGTAATGTCACACTTGCTCAGTTAAATTCTGATATACAGTGAATGGTTTTTACAAAACTGTCAATCAAACCAAAAGTCAATTTAGCAAGGATCATTGAAATTACAGGGGTGGGTGGGGTGGGTGTAGTTTGTCAAATGCAAAAAAAAAGGATCCCCTCCAATTGTTTTCTCTTGCTTGGCATCACAACTAATTCCATCATAAGGCGCTAATCAGATTAAGTCAATGAACGCAATGAATCACCTAAGAGCACCGATTTTACAGACACGCCAGCGCTGAGCACCAACGGGAATCAACCAGGGCTCCTGTGAGGTCTTGGAGGGAGTATCGGGGACCCGAATGCCCGTCAAAACACATTTGTAGCTGGGCGAGCATCATCCCTGTCCCTCTGAGGATGCAACCGTCCAGAGCAAACTGCTTTTAGCATCCAGTAAATTATGCAGAAGCAGAGAAAAGGAGAGTCTGACGATGCAGAGAGCGAGCCTCGTTCTGGCACCCGAGAACAAAAAGGGAGGACAGGAGAGGGAAGCACGGCAGGTTCGTGACTCAAGAATTGAGAGTGGAGGACAAAAATAGCACTCTAGCTCACTGCTGAAACGAATGCTGACGTCCCATTAAAACCTTTCTTATGGTTTCATTTGTATTCAGGTACACTACGTCCTAAACAAGAATCTTTACACTCACATTTTAGTTTTTTATGCACATAAATAAGTAGGCTCAAATTGACAACAAGATTTTATTATTGTTTCAGTTATAATATTTGTTGTTGATTGGAGACCATGAATCCAATTTGAACAAACCAAACGTTCTACAGAAAAGTTGACTTTTTTTTTCTTTTTTTTTTACTGTTGGCAGCACAAAAACCTTAAAGTCTCACACCAATCAGCTTTCGATCTATTTTCAAAGCGTTCCCAGTGGTCTTTTAATTATGATTATACCATTTTTTGCCAAAGTTAAAAAAAACCTGTGTCGTTTTCTGGGTCATCGATTCTGCAGAGTGACAATAGTTCTTTAGAAATTCCCCATTGGAGTTGTGGGCGGGACTGTTGGCACAGAGCAACCCCGCCTCCCGTTGCTGAGAGCTCTCTGTTTACATGGCGCAACAAAAAGGGCGAGCAATCTTGGAGCTATCCAGCCGTACAGTTTTGAGCCAGATGCCAGCTCAGTCGTCTACAAGTAAATGCATCCCAACATAGCGGAGCAGGAAGCCTGTTGCCTGCCCTGCGTATTTTCTTCGTCACAAATACGATCTTTTTCAAACTGCTTTTTTTTTTCTTCTGCTCCTGATTCACAATGAATAAAGAGATACTCAGAAATTTTATTTCGAGGTTAATTTTCTTCATACATCATCAGAAAAAAAGTAAAAACACAACTGGGTCCCCAAAAGCTTTGTAGTTTTTGTTTTAGAGTATGGATAAAAACATGACAGGTTCCAGTGAATAAAAGTTCATAAATTTCTGCCGAAACCAACTATATTCCAACATCTTCTGCATTAGTTTAATCACTCTTAACCTACCGGTTATCATCTTTACTTGTGTATTCTTGACCCGTTTTTTTTTATGTGATTGGACTATGAGTCTGGAATAAATTCTATCTATCTATCTATCTATCTATCTATCTATCTATCTATCTATCTATCTATCTATCTATCCATCTATCCATCTATCCATCTATCCATCTATCCATCCATCCATCCATCCATCCATCCATCCATCTATCCATCTATCCATCCATCCATCCATCCATCTTTTCTGTTTTCCTCATTTGGTAAATAAAGTAAAACTTTTGTTTAGTTAAAATCAGTTTTGTGAAAACACTTACGACCCAACTAGTCATCCAGAAAAAACCCTGCTTTTTTAAAGATTATGTGCAGTTATCTCTGAGCCCATTTTATCAGCTGTTATAAGACACATTAGGAAACTGGTTCTATCACACAGTACCATTTTTCTACATTGGTTCACATTAGCAGCCTTTGGCTACTTGTTGGAAACAGTTTGGATCAGAAAAAAACTACTAGTTTAGACATCAACTAAAGTGAAACAATACCCTTTCTGTTAATGAGAAGTGAGCTCCAAAATCCTGCAGCTGTTTGGGCTTCAGCGGGGCGTCATGACGGCAGTCATCATGTGGGTCTGAAGGTCCTTAAGATGAAAGTCTTCCTACACAAGTGTCACAATCAAGGCATTTTTTGCGCCTCTGTTACCTGGCAACCAAACTCGACGTATTCTGAACCGAGTCAGGTAGAGGTTCTCCTCAGCTGGATGACAGAGAAATGTTTTAGTAGCCAGAAAACATGCGAGGTGTTTTAGAAGGCCTCTGGGATTTTTCAAAGGCAAAGACAAATTTAGTCCATTTTGGTTTTTAGTGAATTCATTTTGAGCATCATATGAAATGTAAAAGATGTTCCTGCATGTCTGCATTTTGTCCTAAAGAAATTCTTAAAAACCTTCACTTGTACTCAGAACTAAAACTATACTTTTGGGCTCAAATCAGCTTTAATGTAGCTTAATAAACATTTTTTGGTTCTTGCAGTTTTCACAAGTCTTCTTTCTTGCTGCGTGTTCAAACAAAAACTTTCGTAAAAATTTTCACATTTCCCCACCATATAAAAAAAAGAAAACTTTTGTTCAAGCAGTCTTAACAAAATTTCACATTTGCATCACCAGGTAAGTTCAGTCTACAACCATAACTGACGTTTTGTTGACCTTTAACCCTGAGGGGAGGCAGCCATACTGAATTTTAAAAAAATTAATAAAACTTTCAGTAGCAGATATGAATTTAAACTGACAGCAATTTTGATCTATTGCCTTATAACTCACTGGGAGACTAGTTTAGAAAAATTGTTGAAAAGTTTGAAAGGTGTTAGTGTGCCAGGCTTGCAAATGTAGATTCACCCTATTGCTCACACATTTTTTGTCAGATTGTTGTGAAAATGGTTAAAAATGAATGAAACAATATATGAACATAATAGGAACGTGGACATTGTTGACAAAAGCCTCCGTTGCCAATGAAATCCCAAATATTTACTTCCTGTGTTGCTTCTAAAAATTCCATGGATCTGTTCAACCCATAAAAGGAACGAGAAAATAAAATGGTTGCTATGAGATAAAACAAACAGAAGAGCCGCCAATTTAACTTTATTTCATTTTTTCACGAATTTGTCACATGCAGCTCTGACCAGGGTGGACGGGTCAAAGGGGGAGAGTGAGGGACGTGTAGCAACCGCTCAGCCAGTGAGGGTGGGTCTAAAGGGGGCGGAGGGTGGGGCGGGTAGCCCCTGCAGACCATACAACACCGCTTCCAGCTTTCATGATACACGTTTATCTCATTCTAAAACGATTTTTGGTATAAAGTCGATTCGATCTCGTTAGATTGTAGGATTAGAAATCGATTCATGGCTACACCCCCATTGTTTTCACATCATGATCAATTTTGGGAGTTAGGGAGTAATTTCTTTTTATACAGCAATGGGTACCAACTCTGCAGGTCACTGTGCTCATTCCCCCTAAGGATCATTTCTGGGTGTTACCTTCGAGCTCCTCCTTCTCAAAGTTGGTGTTGAGCATGGAGCGCGTGCCCCCGCGGTCCACCACCGCCTCTTCATCAGTCCTCTGAAACACAGTAGGAGACCGTCAGCACAAGAAGCAGAGCTACACTTCTAAAAGAAATAATAGTGACATTGTAAATATGTTTATGTAGCCTAAACTTGTATATATGATAAACCTTTACTTTGAGCAGATTTCTTTGCTTATTAAAAGTTTAAGGTTTTTTCCCCCAGACAGAAGTGAAATGTTATTGTGTGGTATGAAGTTCATTTGATCTGAAATAATGAGTTAATATTAGCATTTCTGCAGATGGACAGAAGGAATTCCATGATATGAAATGCTGCAGACTGAGGGAGCTACCCCCCCCCCCCAAAAAAAAAAAAAAAAAAAAAAGACTACAGTATGTTACATAAACCACCCCGCCCATCAGCTAAGTGGGAGGATTTGCCCTGAAATAAATACAAACACACAGAGACTCGGAATCATCAGGCTAACTTCCAGAGGCTGTCACCATGGCAACAGGAGGCGGGCAGGCAGCAGGAGAAAAAGCCATACTCATCTCCTGAGTGCCAGATTACATCGTTGTTATTTTTTTATTTTTTTTGAGTCATGGTTTTAGCAAGAATGCCTCATTGTGCGTAAGCCTTAAATCATGTAAAAAGCCCCCCACCCCCACCCCACACCTCCAGCAGGGAGACTCGCGCTGTAAGTGGAGCAACTGCACATGCTCAGTGCGGGGACCCGCAGAAACAAGGGGGCTGGTGCTAGCAGATGCAGCGTGCTGCACTTCTGGGTATGCCTTACTAAAAATAGTGCTGACCTTGAAAAGCAGGAGCTGGGGGTCTCTCTTGATTCTCTTTAATATTCAGTGGATGTACACATTTATGTTTAATCTGCTTTTTTTATAGAGAAATTCATTGTTTCCTGTAATAAAGACAATTGTTTTTTTCTTTAATTCTTGGGAGCCATTAATATTTAATCTTTGTTGCATAACAGCTAAAACTTCTCCAGGCAGCTGCACAAAGTTATCATAGGGACTTGAACATCGCTCAAGTCTCCTCCTACTGGCTGCTCACTATCTCATGCACGTTCAGTGTGTGTGTGAGTGTGTGTGTTATTGGTGCACTGATTGCATGAAAGCTGGTCTCCAGAGATCCTCTGAGCGTTTGCAGTTGGTGATCTGACCGAGATTCTCTTCTTCTGTGGTTCAGGCCGCATCGTTTCTTAATGCTTACTCCCTCTAAAAAAGTTTGACTTTGGTCATTTATCTAGGTTTTTTATACCATAAAACTGAAATGTCATTATTGATTCATAATAAAATACTCATTTTACAGTTATAAATATGATGGCTTTATGCTTAATAACAGGTGGCTTTAGTTCAACCTAAAATTGCTCTGATCAGCCTAAAGCTACAAACATGCAAGGCATTCGCCACACGTTCTTAGCCTATGGTGTTCACACTGGACAAGCACGAAAAGGGCAGTTTGGCGGTTTGACCTCATAAATGGCTTTAGTGGGCGGGTTTTATCCACTATTAAGGCTATTGGCATTTAGAATAACAATGTACATGTCACATAATTAAACTTCGTATGTTTTTCCATTCATAAAAGATAAATGATGCATCATTGATAAAAACAGTTTATAAACTAGAGCTTGGTGCTGGTTGTCTGAAGTGTAACCTTCAAATTTGAGGTCGACTGCTCGACCTCTGTACCAGCGCCGCCAAGGCCAGATTTTTCAATTTTGTTTTTCTTCTTCAACATGTTTGTCAGTTTAGAAAAAGTAGAATTTGAATGCTACCCTCAACTTGATTCCATTTCTGACGACAAATGTACTGTATGTCAGTCAACGTGCGAATATACATGTTTAAGGCTTCCGCGTTCACAGCTCTCGCATTCATGCATCACGATGCAAGTTTTAAGTAAGTTTTTGGGCTCTACGTACGAAACGCTTAATCATTGAACGCATGTTGAAAGTTAAACTTCTTGAACTTGGAGACTCGGATTTGGTAGTGGCGCATCGGTAGCGTCCTTTTCTTCTATTGACGCAAGTACAAATCGTTTGAAAAGGAGAAACTGCGTGGCCAGGGAGCCAAAAGAAAACACTTAGACCTCTTGTTTGAGGCATAACTATAACACATGTTTATTAAAATTAAGTTCTTGTGGAGTTAGGGGAGCCGGTTTAGCTCGTTCTGGTTTGCGGCGCCTTCCAACCGTGAATCCGGGCTGCTCCCTATTCCCTTCTCTACTTCTGTGCCGGTCCCAAGCCCGGTTGCTTTGAGAAGGTTGCGTCAGGAAGGGCATCCGGTGTAAAACATTGCCAAGTTTACCATGCGACTTGTTCGCTGTGGCGACCCCTGACGGGAAAAGCCGAAAGAGGTAGATTAGTTCTTGTGGAGTTAGTTTTATAACATCTGAAATTATATTAAAGATTATTATTGTTACGCAAACTGTTGCAAGCAACTGATAAATGGAAGTTGTTGTTGTTATAGCTCCATCTAAGTGCTCTTTGGGAGAGGGTTTGGCGAGGAAAAAATCTAGCCAAAACTGGATCAACCACAGATATGGGGGGGAGAGAGAGAGAGAGAGAGAGAGAGAGAGAGAGAGAGAGAGAGAGAGAGAGAGAGAGTCATAAGTAACTATAGAAACCGGAGGGTGGCCTGACCGCACCTTTAGTGCGTTTTATTTCCAGCCAATAATCAGGGTGAAACAGTTGGTGCTTATGGCATTTTACTGGTGTTAAGTGCAATAACCCAATCACCAGAGGTAGAAAATGATTAAGGTCAAGCTGTGAGAAATTATTCAGGCAATATTTCAGGCAGACATGCATAGTTCAATGATATTTGAATTTGAATGTGACGTGACAGGATGTTCTGAAAACATGATGAGGACTGAACTGTTATGTCAGGATGCTGAAAACAGAAAACTCAATCCATCCTTCATGAAAAATTGAGGTATAAAATCAGAATTGAAGTTTTTCTCCTCATGATTTTTACAAAATAAAAGCCCTCATTTCTGGCTGCCATTCTCTTCTCAGAACCCAGGTTTACCTTGCCTGGTATAACAGATGAGCCAGAATTGCCTGCCTGCAGGTCCCTGCTTCTATTTATAGACCTGGGTTTCTCTACCGACCCCGACCAGCACAGGGAGCCGCATCCCAGCTCGCCAATCTGGGTTGAGATTAATCGGTTAGCCTCTACGGCAAGATAAACCCTCGTCTACCAGCGCAGGATCAGTGATGAAGGCGCAGCGCGGCGGAGAGAATTAAACCAGCCGTCGTCTCTGTGGGTCCATTGGTGATGGCGATTTCAGAGAGAGTGAGAGCACGGAGCACGTGACCGAGATTCCAGTGGAGGCGGGAAGGGAAGGGGCGGAGGAGGAGGAGGAGGAAGAGGAGAAGGATGAGACTCGTATGTAACAAGTACAGTACATGATGTCCACATTTGTTCACCTTGAAATGTTTGTGTTGTTGTTCCATTTACAGGATTTAGTGCCGTGTAGGTTCACACAAACCGGTGGAAACGGGCGCAAGCAAAGATTGATATAAAGCTGGCTTGGGATGCAAAGAGCACATATTGACTTTGTACAGTGCACTGCAGGCTGGGGTTTGACAGGATGGAGCAGAGAGGATGGATGAGGGGAAAAAGGAAGTGGAAGAGCAAAAAGGGCCTCGGGGCAGAGCCTAAATCTAGAACCAGAAAACTCAGCAATGTCAAGATGTTCTATATATTTCAAAAATCAGGTTAGATTGCTTATGAAAAAATACCTCTTGAGTTTGTCAAAATTAAAGTTGGAACTAGTTCTATTACATTAAAAATCTGCATGGGAGAGAAAAAAAGCAAGAAATTGCTTTATACTATTACAATTGATGGATTTTATGTCTTATAAATAAAGATCAATTCCGTTTGATCAATTGATTTTTTTTTTAACTTAACCTTGCCATTAGTGTAAATGCCAGAGAAAACGTGTCCAGTATCCCAATTCAACCTCAACCTCAGACTAAAAAAACAGAAAAACGGATTCAGCGTTGACCTTTGTATGACTTTCATTCTCCATTCCAACAGAAATAAACTTACTAGATCAACCTCCAACAATATTGTTGATTATGTTTGGGGATTTTTTCCAAAACTAGTTTTTAAAAGACTTTTTTTTTTGAAAGACTGTGAAAGGCTGAAATTGCAGCTCATTTCATCTATATGGAGCTTTTTTTTTTTATTCAGGAAGAAAAGAGGAAGTAGAAATTTCGGAATTACAGTTCAACCAAAGTAAAAGGATTGCTAAAGGTCTGTAATGCAAAAAATGAGGCTTGACAATCTTAACGTCTCATTACAAGTCATTTACAGACCCCATCCAATGAAAATGGTGTTTTTAATGGTATTTTTCTGACAAAGGACATATTTAAAGAAAATTAGACTTGAAAAAGCCTTTCTAAGTATATCTTTATTCAAATTGTTGTGAATAAAGTGCTAAAAAAAATTCTGTTGGAAATAGTTTGTAGTCGTGACATATAAGTTACTGTGCCATGCTTCAATCTCCCTACTGCGCCTTATTCTGATGTATCTGCTTGTAGACAAATAGAGCCATGTACGTCTTCGTCCAATCTAGATTGGACAATTCGGACAGCTCCGAAACTGCTCCGCAGGGCTGTAAGCTAGTGGTAGAGCATGTAAACGTTTGGATGCTGAGGCGGGTGGGCTTATTCCCAACAACAGTCCTGCAGACAATTCAGAGGCAAATTTCTTTTCAACTCATGCTGCTCTGCAGAAACTATGTCCTAGAAAACAACACAAGTTTAGTTGATTTGGGCTAAAAATGGCATAATCACATTTAAAAGACCACTGGGAACAAGTTGATCAAAAGATGATCAGAGTGGGACTTTAACAGAGTTTAGTTTTCCAAAAATCATTTTTGTATGAACCTTAAAAAATACCTAAAAATGTCTAAAAAATAAGAAACGCAGCGTCAGGCAGTTTCAGCAGATTTTGTGCAATAGTCTAATTTTATGTAATACAGCTCCTTTCTGGAAAACAACTTGACTGAAATTATATATCTAAAATATAAAAAAATAACGGTAGAAAAAATACCTTTTTTGCTTTTTGGCTAGAAAAAGATTAGCACAAAAATAAAATATTTATATGTGCTTCAGCCTTTTTAGCTCACAATATACTTGTATGTTGACGCTTAATTTAGCAAAATCAAAATGCAATTTGCCATGAAATAACAGCTTGAATGTTAAAACTTTTGCGGCGTCCTTTTGTCAAAAAAATAAGCATGGAATAGCCAAAACGACAAGGCTAGCTGTAGATAGTTGCTGCGTAAATTGAAAAACAAAAAAACAAAAAAAAACTTCTGATTATTATTTAAACGACGTCTGCAGAGCTCAGTCGATGCAGGATGAATGGAAGTTTTTCCTTACCGCGAGGGAGGGTCTAAGGGCAGGGATGCCCCGTTTAGCCTAGTCTGTTTAGTTTAGTTTAGCCTTTATCTTTTGAATTCTATGACTTTCTGTTCTTTATGATTTTATGCTTATTATAAATGAGGCCCATTTAGACGACTATTGTTGTAATATTGGGCTATATAAATAAAATTGAATTGAACAATATATTTTTTTCTATAATAAGGCTTATAGCAATTCTAAGAAAAAGTAACAACAGTGCAAACTGGAGCATACAATATAATAGTAAAATGACCCATCAGAGGTGCCAGACTGATACTTCCCACTCGAATCCCCAGATATGAGATATTGACAACCAGGCAAGGCCTTGCACAGGTTTTTAACCGGCTAGAAAGACTAAAAATTCATCTGCTGCACAGGGGAGTCATAATATTGGTGATGACTGAGGTCAATGAAAAAAAAACCCAACAAAGCCACATTGATGGACTGACTGCCAGATGACTACAATAATGGCTTTTGTATGGTCTTCATCTTGCAGTTTAACCTTTAGAAAGTGAGGACCATAAGGTGAAGGACACACAATGTTCATTTTTAGTCTTAAGACTACTGATGAAGTTTGGGTTTTCTGCAACTTTAACTTAATGGTTATTGTTATCCGAGGTTAACTGGGCTTAGTTGTTTATGTGATAAGACAAGCTGGTATCTTTAATCCTAAAGGTTTGAGAGTATTAGGTTGGGTTGGTTTAAGCCATAATTATCTAATTAATGCTAGCCTTCTTACATAGTCCCTTCTACAACACCAATGTTAGGGTTTTATTCCAACTACAAAAGAAACCAAGTCTTGGACCTGGAATGTCAGACTCATTTTTGACTCAGTTCAGTTTTGACTTAATTTGGAAGGTTTTTAGTCGCTGTGACTGAGTAATAATTAGTCAAAAGTGAACCCTGCCTTAGTGCTCAACTGGAACAGGCACCAGCAAGCCCCACAAATTAAGAAAAAGAAGTGGATGGAACGTCATTAACGCCTTACAGTGTTGTCCTATTTACACCTCAGACAAATGGGAACTAAAATGTGAATCTCTAAATACAAATCCAAGACGGAGACTACATATAAGGAAAAATGTATACTCTACATACATTTGATCATGTTTATACAATTACAGCAAAAAATGGGAGCACGGCACTGAGACTAAACAAGGAAATGATCTTTCCCTGTAAATGTTTGCAGACATTTTTGGAAACCCCCCAATTGCAATAATTGTTCCCACTGGTCTTAGTTGAGTAAGATCCAACTTTTTGTCAGCCTGTCCACCCATACAAAAAAGTACAGAAAGTCTTGGGACCAGCTCTGTTTTTGTTTTGTCTATACAGATAGCATGATGCTATAAACCATAATTTTGCTTGGATTTCAAAATGATCCAAGTCTCTTAAACTACAGTAATGCTCCATTCACACCAGCCTCTGCAGCGTACGTTCAAGCAATCGCTTTCAATGACTAGTCCAGGTAAACGGGCGTAAATGTACCTTTTAGACTTCCACATTCAAAACTCTCGCAATCTACAACAATTTGTAGGAAAATTGACGAGAAAATTGAAAATTAAACCAGTTGAATTTTGACCAATCAGGGACTTGGGTTTGGGACTGGCGTATGAATTTCAATTTACTGAAGTGTCAACCGTTTGAAAATTGACCTAGGAGGAGAAATGAACAATTGTGGTTTGTGCCCTGGCGAAATTAAATGACACCAAGTCTTTTACATATCGAAAGAGAGCTCTGAAAAATAAAAAAAGGCTGGAATTACATTAGCACCAAGCCTCTTCCAACTATAGGTAAATGCACTAGTATAGGGTCCAGTATAAACAGTATATGCCAACAGCGTGCCCGATGTGAATGTAGCATCAGGCAGCTTTCACCTTGGGTCAACTGATTCATCTCAATTGGTCTCTTTGGATGGTTTGCTCTGTTTTAAGTGTGAGCTCCATATAGACAACAGAACAGGCAACAAAGCTTGGTCTGGTTTATCAATACTGTAAACACAGAAGGGCCTGCCAGCAAACCACAGGATGGAAGATGACCTGGGGAGAAAGCGACACAACCTCTAGTCAACTTTTATTTGGGTCAGCTTAACATGAAAATAAAAAGGTTAGTTCTTTTTTTTCATCCCGTCAATTTCAAGAAGGCTGATGGCGGTCACACGTATTTACATGCGACCAGCACAAAAAGGGATGGAAATTCATGCTGGCCACACGTATTTAAACTTACAGTTAAAAGTACCGTTAGTTGTCGCGTACCTAGGTGAGTGAAATGTGTTCTCCATGCATTTGATCCATACCATGGAATAGCGGTGAGCAGCAGAAACTATTTGATGGTTTAACTCTAACCGCAAGCGTGATCGTAACGTTAACCCTCTTGGGTCCGTGTGACCAAGAAAATAGTTCAGGGCCGACTGTGCATCGAAAATTACGTGTGAACAGACAGTAGTATTTTAAATGTCAAAAAATCCAATTAATTTGTTTCTTTTTTTAATGTAACCACTCTCATTATATAATTAGAATAGTGCGTTTAAAAAGTGTATACTGTCACCTACAGAAGGGGAGGAGTAAAATTATGATATCTGTGCCGAGGCAGACCCTTATGGACAATTTGGACACTGATGAAGAATTGAGACTTTATAGAAGGGGTTGGCCCTGGCAGCTCAATTCGGCTATACTTAACACTGCTGTCCACTTAATCTGCTGCCAGATGTCCCATAATGCATTGAGCACTTTCTGCACTTGTTTTACATATATTTACACTGTTTTTACAGGTAGTGTTTGTGAGTTTTGCAGAGTCCACTCTTGTCCAACTCTCACACGTTGGAGTGCAGTTAAATGGAAATGCCACTGACGGAAAGTCTTACAGTGACAGCTTCGTCAGCAGTTATCCACACAAACGCGGACCCCTGACACAACCGATAAACCAGGGAGACATCGTCAGACTCGGATTCCGGTTGTCATAGCTCTATTGTGCCTGAAGCTTCTGTTGCACCAAAGTGTGACTGACTTTTTTGACCACTATCTTTATGACTGCAGGATTTTTTTTACACTGCTTCAGTGATTTAGCGTTTTGCACTTACTGAACACAGGCGTAGTTGTGGAATCTTCATACTATTTGTTGGCATTGGTGTTTTGAACCAATACTACTCTGGCTTCTTCTTACTTATTGCTTCTCTTGTAAGTATTTGCAGGACAAAAACAAACAGTTTATTGACACCACAAGATAGCACAAGGGTTAAGGGGATATGTTCCCTATACTCCAATGAGACACGCAACAGGTTTTAGGTCAGTTACAAAACAAATGTTTTGTTTGGTTACAGAACATCAAGGACAAATTTTTTTTGTAAACTTAATCAGTGAAGTACTTTTAGGTAGGACTCTCCAAGTTTGTCCATGTCTCATCTAGGATGCTAGCATGCTCATCTTTAGCTCTGCACTCTGACTTTATCTACATTAAAAAAGGTTCGTAGTAGTATAGGCATTTGATTGGTTCTTTGTTTCTTTGCGTTTTGTTCAAAATACCCAATGTTTACCAAAAACCCAAGTAGAAATAAAAACGCCATGATAAATATGATACAATGCTCCCTCACTGTATTGCGGTCGCACAGTTTCTCAGTTTTCTTTTTTTTTTAAACAGTGCACTGTGTTCTGAATCCTTATTGGGTGGAAACCATGTCAATCAATCTACTCCGTGCCGTTTTTTCCGTACAGAATGCGTCTCTTTCTTTTTTAGATTTATATCCCAATAAAGGTTGGTCTCACAAGAAGTTTGGTCTCTGAGCAGGTTCTCTGGCTTTAAAAGAGCTACCATCCCAATAGTTTCTCCAACTATCGTTCCCATTCTTTGCTGCTAGTTACCTAATCTTGTCTCTTCAGTCATTCTAGATCTGGAAAATATTATTTTTTTCATCTCGTTTTAAATGGCTTCTACCACACTAGCAGGCACTGCTTTGGAATAAATTAAAAGTTTGAGATGTTCACCTAAAATCCAGGCTTTATGATCCAAGTTTAGTCATTAGTCATGTTATGAACTTCAAATGATATCAAGATTTTTAAAAATAGATAAAATAAAAAAAAATATGAGACTCATTGAATATCATCTTCCTAATGTGGCGATTCACGTTTGAACTATTCACTCAACAACAGACAAAGTGTTCAGGCATTGTTTCCAGACTTGTGATACCTCCTGCTTTGTTTTCTTTGCCAGACCAAACCACAAACCTGCGGATTCCAACCAGCTCCCTTTCCAAAGTCTGAGTGCACAAAAACATTTCTCACAGAGAAGGAAATATGCAACCTTATTTCTTCTGTGTTCAAGATTCTCCCCCGAGATCTGTACTTCAGCAGGGATGTAGGAATGTTTTTGTTCTACTCCGAGAAATAGGACAGGTGGTTTCCTCCAAACCAAGCCCAGAAAACTGCTGTGCAAATGGTGATTATGAGTTTAATACGGGCTGTCAGTGTAAATCTTTTTACCGTGAATCCACTTTAGTGGACTTTCAGCTCCAAACTGGAGTGAAGGGATACTTTGCAAAGACAAGAGAAGGATTATCAGAGCGCCGAGGTTGTCCCACAGCTTCTGTTGTCGTGGCTTTCATCCCCACAGATGGTGGTTGCTGTGGCGATGGCAGACGGATCAGCACCGGCAACATCACAGGAACAAATATGCAAATTAAAATATCTCTACATCCCTGTTTTCTCCGAAATTGGGGGATGGAAAGCACCAATAAATACCAAATGACTTCATAAAAGGTTTCTTTAAAATTTTAAAATAAAAGATGTGTTTTAGAGCAGAAAGTCCCTTTTCTGTCCGTCAGCCAGACCTTTCACATGAGCACTACTAGCCCTCTCTGCAGTGGCTAACCTCCATCTGCACATTTACCCACAACGCTTTTAAGAATGCAGTTCAACTTCTGTGCCTTGGCAAGCATTGTTCAACCTCAAAACAAGATATATTTCAACATTAAGTCCGCAGAGGAGCCTACCTGATAAGCAAACCCCTTATTTAGGTCCACTGTAAGCATGGTGTACCTCCTGTCAGGTGAGATGCCCGCTAACTCCCCTTGTTCTCACTGCAGCTGTAAAATAAGAGGCTCAGGGCTGAAGCCCCACTCAGCTTGCCCTCGTTTCCCTGGATTTGCTGGAGGAAATTCAGAGGAAAAACAGCAGAAGAAAGACAGTGCCAGCTTGTCCTCAGCCGCTCGCATCAGCTGCTCTACCCATGCTGGAACGCGGAAGCAGCCCTCCTCCCAGAAGCCCAGAGACACCGGCAGGAAGAAAAAAAAAGAAAACAAGAGCCGCTCCAGCTCTTCCTCTCCTGCCGACAAGCTTTCATCCAGGATGGCATCAAATGTTCCTGACAAGCGTCTATCCACCCCCCACCCCCCTTGAGAGATTAGCGCTCTGACATCACTGATGCTGCGCTCTGCACGCTTTAGTCCCCCGGCTATGAGGCTGTTACCTCAGGTCATTGTGACGGCGAAGTTGCGCCGCCCTGTGACACCCGACGTCCCCGGCATGTAGGACCTGACCTGCATGCTTGTGCCTGCAGAGCCTACCTGAGCTGCAGCGGCTGCTCTGTGGCTGCAGTGCATTGTCAGCAAAAGCGGATGGAGGCGCTCCAAAGAGATCGGGAAGCGGCCACAAATTCATCTGCTGGCAAATTGCAATAAAGCCGCCGTTGTTGTCGCTGCCATCCGACACTCAGGAGGTTCATCCAGCGTCCCTGTTGTAGTATTCTTAGCACATTTTCACTATCTAATCTAATTCGCCTTAAGGACCTTTCTCCTCATTCCACCATCTGTCTTTCACCTTCCTGCAGCTCCTCCTACTTCCGTGCCCCCCCCCCCCCTCACCAATGCTATAATTAACCAGAGAAAGGAGCACAGCCGGTCTAAAGGCTCCTCGCTGCAGCAGCCAGGCTTCCTGCATGACTGCAAGTTGCTCACAGTGGACTCGCCAAGTTGTGCAAAGATCTCCCACTGATCTGGAACACCACGCTTTTGAGGACAGACCCCTTCAGCACATTTTACTACTCGTCTTCCTCAGTTGCTGCAGCATTTCTACAAACAGATCAATCCAGACTTATTAACTGGCAGACTGGTCCTGTCTTAAGACTAAAGAGTCACGGCTTTGGAGTCTGAGCTTTACGTCAAATTTAAGCTTAAACCACTAAAAATAGCCAGACTCTTGCCACCTAAAGGCTGTTTCTAGGAAAGACATCTTATGGGGTGTGAAACAGCAGCAGACCCTTTTTCTCAGAGTCCTATATAAGGCCTTCTTGTAGCTCATTTCCGAAAAAGCTTTAAACTGTTAATTGGTCAATGTTTTGTAAAAGGCAGGATGGAGGCAGTAAAGCAAAAAAATAACAATCTACTGGTAGGGCTCAGTTGGAAAAATGGATTGTTTTGAGGAACCGCATATAAAAAAACTACCATTTTGGTGAAAATGGTAGTTTTGGGTGTTTTCAACATGTTCTTGTAGAGTTTTTCTGATGGAGGACATACACAGCGGGGAAAATAAGTATTGAACACGTCAACATTTCTCTCAAAAAACATATTTCTAATTGAGCTATTGACACGAAATTTTCACCAGATGTCGGCATCAACCCAAGTAATGCACACATAGAAAGAAATCCAAACATTTATGTCCATAAATGAAGTTATGTGTAATAAAGTGAAATGGCACAGGGAATAAGTATTGAACACGCTTAATGAAATTTATTTAATACTTAGTGCAAAAACCTTTGTTGGTGATTACAGCCTCAAGACGCCTCTTGTATGAAGAAACCAGTCGAATACATTGCTCAGGTGTGATTTTTGCCCATTCATCCACACAAACTGCCTTCAAATCTTCAAGGTTCCGGGGGTCTCTTCTGTGAACCCGGATCTTCAGTTCTTTCCAAAGATTTTCAAATGGATTCAAGTCTGGTGATTGACTGGGCCATTCTAGCAGCTTTATTTTCTTTTTCTTCAACCAGTTGAGTGTTACCTTGGCTGTGTGCTTGGGATCGTTGTCTTGCTGAAAGATCCACCCTCTTTTCATCTTCAGCAGCCTGGCAGATGGCAGCAGATTCTGATCAAGAATGTTTCCATACTTTTCTCCAGTCATTATTCCTTCAATGATATGAAGTCTACCAGTACCACATGCTGAAAAACAGCCCCACGCCATGATGCTCCCACCTCCAAACTTGACTGTTGGTATGGTGTTTTGGGGGTGATATCCGGTGCCATTTTTCCTCCAAACATGTTGTGTCTTATGACATCCTTAGAGTTCAATTTTGGTCTCATCTGACCAGAGTATCTTCTCCCAGACTGTCATGGGTTTATCCAAATGTTGTGTCGCAAAATCCAAACGAGCTTCAACATGCTTCTTCAAAAATGGAGTCTTGCGTGGTGTGCGTGCATGGAGGCCATGGCGGTTGAGTGCATTACTTATTGTTTTCTTTGAAACAACGGTACCTGCTGATTCCAGGTCTTTCTGAAGCTCTCCACGAGTGGTCCTGGGCTGTTGAAGAACCCTTCTGATGATTTTTCTGACTCCTCTGTCTGAAATCTTGCGAGGAGCCGTGGCAGGTTTATGGTAATGCCGTGTTCTTTCCACTTCCAGATGATGGCCCTAATGGTACTCACTGGAACTTTCAGAAGTTTAGAAATGCGCCTGTAACCAATGCCTTCAGTGTGTTTTGCAACAATAAGGTTGCGTAGGTCTTTAGACAGCTCTTTGCTTTTACCCATCATGCAATGCTTCTTGTCTAACACCTTGCTGGTGAGAAACCTTTTTAAAAGGCATCAATCAGGACTATACCAGCCGATATTACTTTGCACTAATAGGGGGCAGGTTAACCTTCTGAATACTGACAAACTCCAGCTGCTTTCTTGGCTTGCCAGACCTTTTTACCCCTCCTTTTCTTCATGTGTCCAATACTTATTCCCTGTGCCATTTCACTTTATTACACATAACTCCATTTATGGACATAAATGTTTGGATTTCTTTCTATGTGTGCATTACTTGGGTTGATGCCAACATCTGGTGAAAATTTCGTGTCAATAGCTCGATTAGAAATATGTTTTTTAAGAGAAATGTTGACGTGTTCAATACTTATTTTCCCCGCTGTAAGGAAAATTGACCTTTCTGAGTATTTCTTCATTCAAATCCTTGTGAATCAGGAGCAGACGAAAAAAATATACAGGGTGTGCCCCAAGCAGCGAGCTGTGCTCCATTCTGATTTATCCACTTAAACAACACATGTACGTCTTCGTTTTCTTCGTCTGAGCAGGCATCCGGCTTAGAACTGTACACCTGGGTAGCTCAGATATTGCTCGCCATTTTTGTTGCATCGGTAATGTTGGGTTGAGGGTGTGAGGGGCTGTAAGCTAGCGGGAGAGTGTCTAATTAATAGGCTCTCAGTAAAGGTTGTTCTGCGTCAACAATCAGAGGCAAATTTGAAGGTGTTACTGTTGGTTTGAACAATAGGATAAGGATGCAGACTTGTACCATCCACAGAAAAAAGGTCATTTCCAGCTCCAAGGAAATTAAATCCTACAGACCCCACCATATTCGGAGACACACAACATCAGCAAGCATCGGTCAGAAAGAGTCAGAGTTATGGCTTTGATGGCAACCAATTTCGCCAATAAAGAGTGAGCATGTTGAAAGGCCACGCCCCTACTACCGTAATTGCTGGGCCATAGAGCGCAACTGATTACAAGCCACACCCACCCTATTTAATGAGGATTAATCAGTTTTTACATACAAAAGTCGCACTTGTATACAAGCCGCGCATAGCGGCAAGCCAATTTTCACGTCACTGAGACCACAGTAGTCTTACAGAGGGAGGAGTAAATAGTAGTTTAGCCTATTTATTTAATCACATCCACATCTGCCAAGTAGCATGTACTTCACTTCAGCTAACAGCTCCCTTACTTATGGTGTGGAAATTCACACTCAAATTCCCCCATTCCCATGAGTCTTGGGGGTTTAAGGCGGGGCTAACCCCTGGTTCGCCACACTGTGTTGTAGATTGAGCATGTATATGTGCTGAAACCGTGTACATGTTTAAGAAGGAGCAGGGAGCTGCAGCAGAACGCGAGAGCAGCTCTCCCCTCCTTCCGGCAGTAACACTGCAGCAATGTGGAAATAACAGGGCTGGTTAAAAAAAACATACCAGTAAAAGAGAGCAGCAGTGGCTTGTAAGCCTGTGCACCAAAAGTTTCCTTCCACAACAGTGAAGGAAACTTCTGGCACGCAGCAGACCGGCTTTTCCAAACCCGTTGGTGACGGTGGATTTTTTCACACTGCTTTTAACGATTGCTTTTAACTTGAAAGCTGCGTCATATTGTAGTGGCGGTCACATGCACGTTGGGTCTAAAGGCACCAAAGGATTGTAGGATGCGGCTGAGCATGGGTGTTTCTTTTATTGCACCATGACTGAAGTGTCTTAGAGCTGAAGCTAGGTCCACGCTGTTTGGCTGCTTGAGTGTGTGTCAAAGCAATCGCGTTTATTGCTGGACATGGAACTATACAGGCAATCTCCACTCTAAGGCTGCCGGAGCGCTCCCGGTGGCCACTAAATAAAAGCATAAATTAGCCACATCATTGAATAAACCGCAGGGTCGAAAGTTGGTGACAAAAGTAGCGGCTTATAATTCGGAAAATACGGTACTTGAAAGCGGACTCCGGAGAATTTGTCAACCGTTTTGACATTCGACACACTACTATATTGAGATATCTGATAAGCCAGTTTATTTCTTCCAATAACTTACACTAAAGACAAAATGTCAAGAAAAAAATAGGATTAGCAAGAACGTGTTAAAATCGTGTAATTTCTGAAATAAAATGACTGAGTAATAGCTGTTTATTTCTCAAAAGAAGTCTATTGGATTTTGGCTTCTTGGAGCCAGCAGGTACTTCCTATTTGAAACACCAGGGGGGAGGAGTCACTCAGTCCAATTCTGATATACAGTCAATGAATGCAACATAATCTAATGACATTAGAATTACGGTAAGAACATAGAAATGTCCCGATAGAAAGGAGTCACTGAAGTTGTCCTTAGAATTTATTTGGGTTGCATGAACCAATAGGGTACCGGCAGTCGTTGCTAGTTTGACCTCCAAAGACTCCTCATTGTGTCGTTCTGGTGGACGGCCAATTAGTTTTTACTTACTGCCTACTGGCCATAAATTTGGTTTCACCTTAACTTGGTTCAATCTACAGGTTTTTCCCTCCCGCTCAGTGTTTTAGGACCATTTCTTAGAATTTGTGTAAATTTGAGAAATTCCGGCTTCTGGGCTGCAGTAGAAAACAACTCTTGCCTCAGCCCTCAATGAGATTTCTTAAGGAATTTGAAGCCACATTTTATTCATCACGTACCGAGATATAATTTCTCAAAATTAATCATGAATTGCTTTTTTAAAAGGTGCTTCTGAAAGATTATTGTATGCTTTTTAGGCTTTGGTTTTTCTTTTTTATTAATCTATTAAAAATTTATACAATATTTGAGGGTATATCTCTAATTGGGAGGTATGTGAACACTAAGAAAATCCACTACATTTCATTTAAAAATGTCTTGGTTTAGTTCAGTGTAGTATGATTACGCCCAAAATGAGATATTAAAAAATTGACGAGGGAGTTTAAGTTACATGATTAATGTTTTCATCTAAACAGTTCTTTTTAAATCCATTTATGTCCCTGTATTTCATAAACTTGTTAGTGATAACCACCAAACTGCCTTAAATGATTCATTTGTGTAGTTTCTTGCCTATAGACTCAGTTAAAATGAGCAACAAGTAACTTTGGCCGTGCAGAAGCCTGCATTTGCAATATTTATCAAGTCTAGAGTGACGGGAGAGGAGACTTGTAAGAGGAAATCACAGTTTGACCAGTGCCATACACTTGTCCTCAGCCTGGCTCTCAGCCATCGGTTGCATAAGCAACATTTTGTCAAACAAGCGTTCACGTTCGTCTCCACAGTTTGACTCAGAAGCCTGCCGACGCCGTCACCCTACGATCCCCTTGAAGCCACCGCACACGCTGAAAGCCTCAGCTTCTGTGAATTCTCATCGTTGATTTAAATCGGCCTGTTTTGGTTTGCAGTTACTTGATGACAGTGGGACCAGCGGTGATAGAATCCAGGACATCTGCTGAGCAAGCTGGCCATTTCAAAGTTGCCAGACGCAGATGTGGCAGACGCAGATGCACATCAAAGATTGCAGTGAAGCACATCTTTAAAAAGCTTATTGAAATGCCTTCTATTTTACATTTATTTTACCTAATTGCTCCATAAAAAGATAATAGATAAAAGTGTTGAAAAGTACATTTTGTTTAACTTAGACTAAAGACATTTAGCCCAAAAAAAGTAAATGTGAATTTAATAAATATGGATACCAATTAATTAGCATTTAACTGGGATCAAACACAATTATTAAGCATAGTAGCTAAAACGTTTTTCAGTTTGTTGCAATTCGTAATGTAGCCACTAGGTGTCCCTTAATGTCAGAATGCCTTCAATCTGAAATAAATGAATAAAAACATGTATCCGAAAAAACCTTCAGGTTTGTAAAGTGACTGATTAAATGAAATTCTTCACACAGATGATTCTACAAGTTGATAAAAATATTTTTTGGTGTTGATCCAATCTACTGAACTCCACATCTACACATAAATCCGATGATGTGGATGTATTTACAAAGTAAAGCGTACTTGTCCAACACCTCAACTGCCTTTAGTGATTAGCAAAAGCGGCTGCGATGCAATTTCTCAGCATTGACATAAAAAACACAACAACAAAAAAATGATCAGAGATCGTTTAAAATTTGCATTTAAAGTCCCACTCCGACCATCTTCTGATCTATTTTTTTTTTTTTTGGCATGGAGCAAAATCCGCCCCCTCTTCCCTTCACCATTGCTTAGAGCTCGGAGCGGGGAGTTTGTGGTCCGCCAAGCACGTTTTCTACATCACAAATCAAACTGCATTTTTTTGTCTGTTCTTGATTCTCAACTGTTTTAATAAAGAAATACTCCGAAATGTACATTTTAGCTTAATTTTATTCATAGATGTCCTCTATCATCAGAAAAATGCCACAAGAATATATTAAAAACACCAAGCACAGCTTTATTTTTTCTTAAAACGCTAACATCGAACCATATGGAAAGAAGTACCGTAATTTCCGGACTAGAAGCTACTTTTTTCCTGCGTTCACAGCCCTGCGGCTTTTTCAGTGACGCGGCTAATTTATGGATTTAATTGGTGGCCGCTACGTACGTACTTTCAGACTCAGTGAATGGTTTGAATTCTCTAACATCAAGCACAAGTCATTTGTTTTTTAACACACCTCTAAACAGCCAAACAGCATGGACCTCACTTCAGGTCTTAGCCACTTCAGTCATGGTTCAACAAAACGAAACACGTATGCCTGGCCGCATCCCAGAATCCTTTGGTGCCATTAGACCCAACGTGCACGTGATCGCCGCTAGAATATGATGCAGCTTTTAAGTTAAAAGTAACCGTTAAAAGCAGCGTGAAAAAATCCACCATCACCAACGGGTTTGGAAAATCCGGTCAGCTGCGTGACGGAGAGAACAGCGCATGCTCAGGAGGGAATTTACCCCAGAGTCAAAGTGACTCGGCTGGCTGACCGTAAATATGTGGGAATAACATTAGGCTTTATTTTGTCGGAACATGACTGGAAACACAAATCCACGTTATCGTTTTTATGGTTTCTAAGGACTGAGCGGAATTTTGCATTGAAAAGCTCACAGCCTCCGTGTGAGCTGGAGACATGTTCTCCTGCTGCTCGATCACATAGAGCTGGGGGGCCGATGGCAGTCTGAAGGCTCCCACACGTAACAACGCATCCACCCCTCATCCACAAAACGTACAGCATTAAGTCCGATTGCTCTGCACAGACACGATTTGCTCCTCCCTGGAGCTGCCCTGGCCAGAGGTGAGAAGGTAGGAAGGGGAGCGCGCGGGGCGAGCGTGGAGCGCAGAGGCGTCCGCGGAGCAACAGTGTTTGTTGTGGAAGGAAACTTCCGACGCACGCGCCGCGCTGAGGCGCGCGCTTTTCAGTCGCCGCTGCTTTATTGTACTGGTGTGTTTTTTAACCAGCCCTGTTACTCCCATAACGCTGCCGCGACACACTTCCGTTCGCCCCTCGATCCACTGTTGCTCCTTGCTCATTCTTAAACAGGTACAACAGTGTGGCGAGCCGGGCGTTGGCCCCGCCTTTAGCCCCTAAGACTCATGGGAAAAGGGGGATCGCGGATGTAAATTTCCTCATCATAACTGAGGGATGTAATGTTGATTATATGGTTACTGTTTATAATTTCATATATGATACCTAGATTGTCAATAAGTAAAAAAAAACTAAAAAAAAAAACTAAAAAAAAAAAAAAAAACCATAACTGAGGAACTTGTGAACAGAATAGACGTCCATGCTGTTTGGCAGCTTTGGGTAAACTCAAATACATGAGCTTAAGGCAGGGCTGACTCCTCCCACAGTGTGGTAATGAAGCTCACTTACTTTGGGAGTCAGGACATTATTTGTCAGGATGACCATGTTGCCTAATAAATGCAGCTTTTACTCCAACACGGCTTGTGTATGTTTTTAGGTGATTAAACACGTAAAAATGGATGGGTGCGGCTTGTAATCGGGTGCGCTTTGTAGTCCGGAATTTACGGTATATGTATTGCTGCAATAGGGATAACTTCAACCCAGAGCATGCTTTTGCGCCATGCAGGTCGAACTGAAATATGGACTTTTTCCTGCAGCAAGTAAAGACAAAACATACAAAATGCAGCACAATTAACCTGTGAGATGTGAAAAGTAACTCCTAATTTTATGCTGCATGTCTAATAATAAAACTTTTTCTCTTCCCTGAACTCATAAATCACAGATTTCGTCCTGACAGGGCCGCTCCATATTGGAAAAAAAGAAACAAAGTCTTAAGCTACACCACGCAGCCCTCTGTATACGCGTTCAAGTGGTCATTAACAGGAAAAAGTCGATGTAAATGCATGTTAACACGCGTATTGGGCTTCCGTGTTCAAAACTAGCGTTTACGGAGCCCGTGACCTGACATGGGTAAAATACCTATCAATTCCTTCCCACAAAATTATAATTCCTTCCCACGAAGAGGAAATATTGTGTTCCCACAAAATAATAAATTTGTGGGAACAAATTCATTATTTTGAATAATAATTTTGTTCCAAAAAAATGAAATTTCGTTCCCACGAAATAATATTGAGTTACCACGAAGAGGAAATATGGCGTTCCCACAAAATAATACATTTGTGGGAACAAATTAATTATTTCGTTATTTCAAATGATTATTTTGTTCCAAAAAATTCAGTTCCCCCGAAATGATTAATTTGTTCCCACGAAATAATAATTTACGTGATAAGTCATTCATAAACAATCAGCCACATAAACAAGCAATAATTGGATTTACAAGTATGATATATCACTGAAATATTAATTCGTTTGATAGAATTATTTTCGTGGGGACGCATTCATTATTTTTTTACCTATGTCAGGTCACGGGCTCCGTAAGCGTTCATGCGTAGCTACACACGTTTTTACCACTCATGGCACTGAACGCGCATTGAAAGCTAAACCAGATCGAACTTTGACCAATCAGGGACTCTGATTTGGTAGTGACATATAGGTGGTGTCCCTTTTAAATCACGGAAGTGCCAACCGCTTGAAAACTGATCATGAGGAGGAAAATAATTGTGAAAGTCTTTCATATATCAGAATAGAGCTGTGAATCTGTTGGTCACCTATGTAGCTGATTATTACAGTTAAGCCAGTTCGGCTTTATTGGACTAAACTGGATTCTAAAAACTGCAGCGATGATTTTGTGTAGCACCTACAGACCTCTTCAATTGTGATTTTTTTTTAAACTAGAATTTGTCTGGTTTTGTATTTTATTTTGAATTGCCAGTTTTGTTTAACCTTTTTTAAGTGTTCTATATTTTTGGCTGTTGATTTTAAACGTGAAGGTCAGAACAGAAAAGGAAATGTACTCACCACATCTTTACTTTGACCCACTTGTTCCTAAAAGATAAAAAAAAAATGGAGATGAGTCCGAACACATCAAATGTGACATTGCACAGGGAAGTGGTGGAATGTGGCCATGAAGTACTTCTTCCTGGAACCGTTTGAGGTGCCAGTCTCACATCAGCACCTCTCATACTTGTACACATCCTGGCGAAACCATGGCAACGCTTGCTGCGTAGGAGGAGCAGCAGCAATAACTTTGAACGACAAGCGGAGCGGCCATGCTGCGTCGAGACTGCGGGGTAAAGCAGCTAGGGTGGGTTCACCTCATGATTTTGTCCTCGCATGGCCAAACTTGATCAGCCCTCGCCGCTTTTAAACACGCCCTTTTGGCCCTTCTCTGGCTCTGACAGCGCATCCAAATAAGTGGAGAGACTATTTTCTGAGCTTGGCGTCTCACCTGAATGCCAATGAGACTGTGCGCAGAAGCCGGCTCTGCCCTCCAGTGGGCTCATCTGTCGGGACAGTCTGCTCAGAAACTTCTGACATGCACCATCTCCATCAAACAACCTTATAATGAATCCATCTCCTAAATCATAAATATTGAGGAAAAATATATATATAAATATTTATTTCACAAGGATTGGGCGATCAAACACTGTTCTGATCCCATGGAACATGCTGAACCTGTCATTATCATAACTGTTGCTGCTGCTTTTCAGCCTCTACAGCATCCAACCTGCCTCCAGTCTGCACAAAGAGGATGCTCTGTACGAATCTGCCACCAAAAAAAAAACTTCAAGTCTAGATGTAACACTAATGTGGACCCCCAAAAAAAATACATAAAAGCCCCCTTTCAGGAAAGAAAGGAAACCCTTCAAAGCCTCACCGTTGGTAAGAGCGGCTCCATTTGAGCTCCTTGATCCGTGATGTCCATCGTCTTCCTTTATCTCATACAAAGAATGAAAACCTAAAAGTCGCGATCTTAAACTCTGCAGGAAAACGGCAACACTCCCGAGGCTGCGAGCTCCTGGTCTACCGGCCGGGTTTTCGTAAATGGAGGTGACCAAACCATCCCCAGTCCTGCCCTACATCATTTACGCACGGTGGGAGGCTGCGCTTCGCCTCGCGCAGCCGGTGAGGCGCACGAAAGAGAGAGAGAGAGAGAAAAAACTCATGCGTGCACTGGATGCGCAAATTCACCGGTGGATCCACATCATTTCTAACCAAACGTTTTCTATAATCAAAAAGAAAAACCTGCCGTATGCTTTTAATCATGATTTATATAAATATATACACATTTATATGTTTTTTTAATTGTCGTTTAATCATCAGACTTGACAGCACACCTTCACAATAACACGTCTTTTTTGTGCTCCCTACACTTCCAAATGAATACTAGAACACTGTCGTGGAGGAGCAGACCTCCTATTGTGCTCAGCAAACAAACCATCTGCACCACCATCCCGGCCTTCGCCTCAGCCGCCGGTCAGGAAGAGAGGCTTATGCACCACTGCCATCTACCGGAGAGGAGAGGTACTGCAGCGCCTGACCTTGACTGACTCGTACATGATGTCTCCACCACAGGCATCTGCACAAACATTAGCAATCTGCCACAAACCGATCCTTTTCAGTGTACCCACCTCAACCTTTTGAAATTTTACAATAAGTGTAACATCACCTAAAAGTGTTGTTAAATTGTTGTTCTTATTCTAGCACTATTATTCACTGTCTGAAATTAAATTAGGAGTTATATTCACAAGGAAGATAGATAGATAGATAGATAGATAGATAGATAGATAGATAGATAGATAGATAGATAGATAACTTTATTTTCCATGGGTGGAAATTGACATCTCCATCGCATACAGCACTGGTTGACATACATATATGAAGAGCAGCATAGTAATCTTTTTATTTTATTTTTTATTTTTTTGAAAACGTCAAATGAAACGTCAAAGAATCGATCCTTGCCCTCTTTTATAGGCTATGTATGAATTTTTACCCTACTGCCTAACTACTAAAAAACAATTGAGTGTGGGACTAGATCCTAGACCTAGATTTTAGAAGCAATTCAGACACCGTGCTCACTACTTTTTTTTTCTAAACGGTAAATATTACGCCACCAAATTCACAAATTGAATATCTAATCAATATGAGTGTTTTACAACTATTTTACTACTAATCCACTGTGTTCTGATGATAAAAACATTGTTGGTTTACTTAAAATAAAATTCAAAACTTGTTTAAACGCAATGCATTGTGTTCTGTATTCGCCAATCTAGTAAGTATCAATGCACACAACTTTTTCACAGAGACGTCTGGGAAATTTCTAGGGCACTCAATTTTGGAATTATTCGTACAGCACCGCAAAATGGCGAACGCACTATATGGTGCACCGTGTCATAAATTATGAAGGAATTCAGACATGACCATACAGTCTGTGCTAACAGCTTCTCTAAAGTGTTTTGGCTTTCTTTAAAAAGATTCAAATAAGATGTGAGGTCACAAGATCATAACTCATAATCAGAACTATAATTTAGAAATTATTCATTAATTTAAAAATTAGGAACTTTTTTTCCCTCAAGTTAAAAATAAATATGATCAAAACATTTTTTTTTAATGAAGGGGGCTCAGTGTCGCCCGTGGCCCATTTTTTCTGTTGATCCGTCCCTGGTAGATTTTCCTATATCGGTCATTTTTTTAAAAGGCATTTGCAATTACATGCCCCCCAAATATTTTTTATTTTTTGTCTTCTTTTTTTCAATATAAAATTATCTGATTTGGTCATTGCAAATTGGAGTAAACACGGGACCAAATGATCGTCGAGTCATTTGGACCTTTATTTAACCTTCTCAACCTGATCTGCCCGCGCGATGAAAACACATCTCACTTTTCGTTCACCCGGGAATAAACCCGCTAAACAGCTCGGAGACGCGCCGCGTCCTTCCAGCATCAGTACCTGGCCGTTTGGAGCAGAGGAAGTCAGGATGTCGCGGCTCATCCTGATCCGGATCCGGATCCGCCCAGCCAGGCGTCACAGCGCCGACGAGAAGGTAGCGGAGAATAATACGGCTCGAAAGTAAAGGGGGGGGAGAAACAACAACAGTGGCAAGCAGTCTTCACCGCCGATGCCGGAGCTCCGGGGGTAACTGCAGACCAGCCGGGGCAGAGACGACCTCTGCGCGCGCTCCTGCCTCCGTCTTGCCAGTGACGCCTGCCCGGATGCAGGCAGACGGGGGCTGCACACACACGGAACGTTTGTCGGGTCGCCTGCGTTAGCCGCGGAGCTAACCTGTTAGCCATGTTGGCTAGCTGACAGTTAGCGGGAAGATAAGCATACACAGAGTGACAGCGGGGGAGATATTCCACGTAAATATTTACTGCTGCGCCACAGAATCCGCAGACTGAAATTCTTGGTGGCTAGTTCTGCGGGTGAGAAATTGGATTTCACTCTGGGCAGAGGCTTAGCCAGGTGGTTGGCTGGCTAACATTGCGGATTTCTGGTCCTCGACGTTAGCAGACGTCAGGAGCGTGCTCAGCTGTTCTGAGTTGTATTCGAGGGTTGTTGTTTTTTTTTCTCTCTCCCCCGACACATTGGAGGCACACAAGGAAGACTTGGAACTCCAGGACTTTGCTCAGCAGAGCTGGGTCCCACAGAGTCGCTGACATAGAGACGGCCTGTCGGAACCACCGGCGCCGAGGAGATCCCAGCGTTACCCGCCGCAGCAGGCGCTAATCCACTCGGCTTCGTGATGGCCCATTCTCCCGTGCAGGGCAACCTGCCGGGGATGCAGGTGAGCTCCTTCTCCGTTAACCAGGAGGCTGTTGAAGGTCACAACAAAGTAGTCTGCGCGCGTTTGGTTACACTTCATCAAATCTGCCCTTTTCATTGCAAAGCTGTAAGCCAGGGAGCTCAGTAGGCACACAGCTTTAAGTCCACGGATATACAAGGATCTCCATACATTGTTGGGACTCCTTTAACTTTCATACATCCTTCTTGTTAACGTCAGGTTGCATCTGCTTCCATTCAACTGTCATAATGAGCCTTTATCTACTGGAAAGGTCATAAAAGGAAGTTGTTTTACTCAGCGCCTGCTCTTGTGCTTCCAACATATCAGCACCCTCTTGAGAGTTAAGTCATTTTAGTTCACTTCCTGTGGCGTAGTAGTCTTTTTCTCATTCCTGTCTAAGATAGAAACGCTGCAAGTGTGCAGCTGCAAAAAAAAAAGCCTGAAAATGCGGTTTTGTTCTCAGCTCCTCTCGCCTGTAAAGAACCATTTAGTCTTTGATTATTTTTGCAATTGATCTAGTTTTAACTGAAACGCTTATTTTAGCTGAGAACTGAGAAGCAGACTGTCATGCATGACTTATCTTGCGGTACGTTTGTGATAAATGTGAAAAATTGTGAAACTCGAGACTTGTCTGCAAATGCACATGGCTAATATCCACTTAGCTCTTAATGGATGTGAACACTCCCTTACTCAATTTTTTGTATGTGCTAATCCGTGTTAACCCGCCAATGAATTAGGTAAACAATGAAGAAAAACTCTATTTGTACCAATTGGGAAGTAGAGAAACTGAAACTGGAATTATTTTAGTTACAGATGTAGAGTTCAGACAAGACAGCTGGGTGATAGAAAATAACAGTGCACTCTTCTCCTGTAAGAGGAAACTGTCTTTATAGATATAAAACAATAGAAAATTTAACAAAAAATTAATTAAAATTAATACTTTAAAAAAGCATATGCACAGGAAAGCTTATGTGAAACCAGAAAAACTGCATCAGTTGTTTGATGGACTCACACAGTCCTAAATATTAACAGAAAACTGTTATTAAGGCTTTACAAAACAGCACGGTATCATCAGCGTGAAGTGTTATTGATGTGTGCTGTGACAAATGGAGGTTTATATAAAAAAAGACTCATTCTGTACAATATCTTACAATGGGTGTGGAAAAATGCACATTTTGGATCAGTTAAATTTTTTTTTTTTTTTTAGATTACAGTCAGCCCAGGATATATCGCAGAGTTTTTTTTACAGTGAAATTATGCTATTTTTTTATTTTGTATTTGTATTTGCATTGAGTACCTTTTCCTGATTGGCTGTAGACAATTTGTCAATCAATCTCCCCTGTGCCGTGTTTTCTACACCGAATGAGTTCAGTTTGCCAAATTAAGATAAATCTCTGATCACTATCGGGTATTTGTTTTCATTCTACAATAATTCTGAACATATTTTTCTACATAGTGTAAACTTTGAGTTAAACAAAAGAGAAAATTGTGAAAATGATCGTAAGAGAATAATGTATGAAGTCTAAGAAAGATGACAAAAATGGCTTTGGGATTTCCCTTCCCTGGATTAACTTAATTTATTGCGGGTTATTTTTAGAACCTAACTATCAGAATAAACAAGAATAACTAAAATTTTGCAGTGTCAGGATGCAGGAGAGTTTGAAATTATTATTTATATCCTGTCAGGTGTGTATTTTTGGGTTTGCAAAGTGTAAAAGCTCACATGAACTGTAGCGTGTTTAGAAGAAGAATACTGTCCACTTGCAAGTGAATCCTGGTGCGGTTCAGTTACAGAGTAAATACACATAGAACAGAACCCAACAAAGCAGGAATTAAGGAAAGATGAGAAAGTATTCTCATGATAATTGTAGTATTAAAAGATTATTTCTTTTTCACTTGTAAAAATAATATATTTTTTTTAAAAACTGTGAACCCTGCTCTCATTTAGAGTGAGGATCTCAGTTTACTTTAATATAAACCAAAGTGTGAAGGTGAGTGACATTAATGCCATGTATTACAAAAAGTAAAATGAACTGCCTACAGTAAACTAAAGAATCAGCACTCATGAAGGAGTTGTAAAATTTCTAACAGAAGATCTAACAGAGTAATTGTGATTTAGTGATGAGGCCCAGGCCCCTAGACCTTTATTATAATCGAAGGATTACTGGGTGCAGTTTGTTTCACCTTGCTTCTTTCCCCGATAGGGAATAATGCTCCAAAGTGAGCGACATTTGGAATTGTGTGATTAGTTCAGGGGGTTTGGTTCGCTTTTGAGAGTGCAATGTGAACATAAAAATAATAAAACCAGGCATTGATGTAGATTAGCCTTCTCTGCACTTTTTGACCAAGTTCACAGGAGTTTTCTAGTGTGAAGGCAACCTCAGATGCTTAACACCGACGATATAACCAGCAAAAACCTGAATAACACGCTTTTTGGACGCAATGTAAATCTTAGACTGTTTACACGATCAGTGTGAATCAAGTGATTCTGACGTGGAGAAAAGCACCTTTTCACATCTGCACCAAACCACTTTTCTCCATGACAGAATCAGCTATTTTATATCGATTGGGTAATGGGCGAGTAACGATTCCTTTTACCAACAATTCGGTTTATATCATAATTTGTGGTTGGCAATACGATTCATAATCGATGTTGGTTCATTTTGAACGATCTGAATCCCTCACCTAAAGTCGATCCAGGACATCTTTAGCCAAAACTTCAACCAGTGTGACTCCGAGATAAATAGCTGGGTACTGAACCGTCCTGCTGAAGATTTTTGCCAAATAATCAAGTGTTCTAAAAATGTTCCCTTTGGATTATTTTCATATGGAAAAACAACAGTGGGCTGAGCATAAAAATATTACAAATGGAACATTTTTAGAACTTAATACCACACCTTATGGTCACGTCTTTGCTAAATTCATAGTGATTCCACACATTGGACTGGAATGATGGCATTTTTTTGCTGCTACCACACTTGTGTTGTCTGCTGTGATCCACTTGGTGATTTTTAACATCATAGTCAAATAAACCTACGGTGCCTCAATCCGAATGGTATTTTCCAATATCGATTATCATCAATTTATTTCATTTGGAAAAGATTTTTTTAATGAGAGTTGGATGGGATTAACTTAACTTGCCTCAGACAGGTCGATCTGGTTGGAGAAATCGCGTAATCAATTAATTGCCCCCCTCCCCAACTTGCGTAAGGACTTCATTACTACAAGGGCCTCAAACACTTTTAGAGTAGGAGGGTACTGAGAGGTACAGTAGGAGGCTACCACCCAATCACTGAAGGAGTCTTGGGTTATCTTCCAGGAAAATTTGGAAAGATAGGCCCTTTGTAAGCAATTTCCAGACATCTGGGGCATTATTTCAGTTAGTGTTTATCTACACACAAATTTAAAATCTTTTGAGGAGGAGCCCCTGAAGTCACAGGTGGCAGATTTTTCCCAGGTGCCGGTTACTTTTGAGGCACCTGCACTGTAAATTTCCGGTGTTAGAGGATTAACCAATAAGAGTTGATTAGACCACCAAGACTAGCCGGTTTGCTCGTTTCAGACAATTTCATCCCCCAAATGAAAAACTGTTTGGATTGATCCACTTAGTGTGAAATCAAATTGAATCAAAACTTGTTAAACCATTTTCAGTGAATTTCCTCAAGCTGAACTGAAGCATGATGGTCCTTAACCTTCTGGGATTGTGGTTAACTGTTCGGGCCCAAACCCACATGCCAGTACTGTACTCTCCCTAACACAATGCAGTGTTTTTAAGCTTTTTTTGTTTGTTTCATATTTGTGAATAAAAATGAAACTCATGTGAAAAAAGTTGGTTTCCAGGGTACCACGTTTGCATAGAAAACAGTCCTGTACAGCCAAATACTGTACTTATTTTATTTACCTTTATAGACTGTACAACTAAGCATGATGGGATTTGTTCTTTGTTTTTGGTTTTTTACATAGTAGCTCACGCCATTTTAACCCTTGTGCTATCTTAGATGACCCCACCCTTGCATTGACGTGTTCTCCCTACCATGACAAAGGTGGATAAAGGTGGAAAGATTTCATGTAATCCATGGACACCAGTGAAGATCACAAATCTTTGAAGAAAAAAGGTTCAGCGCACTGTCTAGTGGGTCTAGATGACCCAACTCCCAATATTAAAGTGCCTAGGATAGTACAAGGGTAATGCAACCTGATGGGTATTTAGACATCTCACTAGATCCTGACTAGTTTTTATTGAATCAAGCTACAATTCAAGGAGATTTCAACATGATCACAGACCCTTGTACTTGACACTATGGTCAAGTACTAGGGTCAAGATGACCCACTCCAGTGTTTTTGGATAGCAGGAAGTTCCAAGCTGTGGTTCAACTGTAATCAAATGCCTACAAAGCTGCTCCAAAGCAGATCCTCCCTGAACAGATTATAGAAATGTTTCTTATGTCAAAGTTAAACTATAACTGAATTCTTAAGACAAATGTTTTTACTTTGGTGTCATAAAATACTTTGCTGGACTCTTCAAAATGTACACTTTGTGACAGTTTAATAGTCCGTAAAGACTCTGTAGTAAAGTTTAACATGGATATAATAGCAAGCTTGAGAATTATGGGATGCCTGAATTAACTTGATGATATGTGATGTAACGATGAATCCTGATCATCTTTGGAGACTCTGTATGTTATGAGTTTAAACTGTGTTTTTAGAACTGTAGGACAGCATTTCACATTACAGATATGACTTTTAGTCTGACTGGTTCCATCTTGTTCAAATCAAACCGAGAAATCCTTCTGAGTGATGAAGAATTGAAATATCAAATAATTAATAGATGCTTTTATTTTTTTAACTTCTGTTATCAAATAGTTGCATTGTTTACGCATCACTCTCCTTTGTCCCTCTCAGTGGACATAAACACCGTGTAGCATCGAACACATTATTTCCTGGAGGACTTTCGGATTTATTCCCCAACATTTTGTTCATTTATTTTTTTAGTCTTTTGCTTATTTATTTATCCACCTTTCATCCCTCCACCTCCAGAATGCCAGAGTGGATCCCGAAGAGTTGTTTACCAAGCTGGAGCGCATCGGCAAGGGTTCTTTCGGCGAGGTGTTCAAAGGTATCGACAATCGCACGCAGAAGGTGGTGGCCATCAAGATCATTGACCTGGAGGAGGCGGAGGACGAGATCGAAGACATCCAGCAGGAAATCACGGTGCTCAGCCAGTGCGACAGCCCCTTCGTCACCAAGTACTACGGCTCGTACCTGAAGGTGACGTCGGTCCCATAACGTGTCTAGTTCTGCTAATTTATCCTAATCGTTAATATTCTTCCTCCCACTTTCTGTCAAAACAAAGTGATTGGCCAACTCCCCCACTAAACTGTCATTAGTGTCATGTTAAGGATTGTAGCCTCTCAAATCTTCACAAACCACCTTGACAAAGAGTTTCCTTAGCTGATCGTTAAGCTCTACCTTTTTCTCCATTGCTGCAGGACACAAAGCTATGGATCATCATGGAGTATTTGGGAGGAGGCTCTGCTTTAGATTTGGTAAGCGGTTTTCTCTGCTTCAGTTCGATGAAAAACAAACTGCAGACTGATTTGTCTCAACTCGTTTGATTTCCTGTTTTTTTTCCCTCTTTCTTTTAGCTTTGCTATCCTTTAGAAACACCTCAGAACACACAGGTTGTTTCCAAATTCTCTCACTTCTCACTATTCACTACACAATATAAGGAATTTCCAGAAGTCTGCGAAAAATTAGTGTGCATGGATGCCAACTAGATTGGGGAACATTGACCACAATGCTTTGCGTTTGAATGATGTATGATTTGATGTTAAAAAAAAAAGCGTACATTTAATTTCCATAAGTCATCTAAGTTTAGAACAGTGGATTTACAAATAGTCTTAGTAAAATGTTGCTATTTATTAGCTTTTCTTTACAAAAAAAGGAGTGACCATGTGGCATGTGTGTTAAAGTCTAGGGCACTAGATAGTCCTGTTCCATATAAGCTATTCCATACCAATGTAATGCATTCAAAAGGGGAGGAGCACCCAAGAAGCCTTCAGTCTTTCAAAATCTTAATGACGTTCAATTTTTGACCGCATGAGGCAAAAAGATCAAATTCAACGTTTCACATTAAATGACTCTAAAGTTAGAGCTCTAATTTTGCATTCCATTTTTGTTCCATGGGAAATGTTAGGTTGGGGTTGTAAGAGGCTGTAAGCGAGTGGGAGAGATTGTAAACAAAAGGATGATGGGAAATGAGGGCAGGCACACTCCATGGCAACAGTCCCGACGCACACAACTTGGAGGAGAATTTCTAATGAACTCCCGCCGCTCTGCAGAAAACGATGTCATCAGACACAACACAGGTTTTTGTTTGGTTGTTGTAGTTGTTTTTTTGGCTAAAAAATGGCAAAATCATATTTAATAGACCACTGGGAACACTTTGGAAAAAAAACATGATCGGAGGGAGACTTTAAGATGTAGACGCTCCTGTTTATGACCATAACAGGTCCAGATAACCCAAAAACCTGCGGCACTCGTATGCGTCAACCCCTTTTATGCTTAACCTAAAAAAGTTAGCGTAACTGGACAACTGTCTAAATGTTTTGGTATTGCAAAATTGCAGGTTTTGTCTAAATCTTTGTTTATAAACGCAGTTCAGCAGCCCGCTGTTGAAACATCTGTTTACTCTGCGTACAAGTGTTGTAGCAAAGCTAATTTCCTAAATAAATACTGAAATCAGTGTTTAATCATCTCTAATTGCACAAGAGGAAATATTGTGGTTGGGCAGGGAGGTGTTTCTGTCTACTGGGTTGATTGTGTTGTCGTGATTATTTCCTGCTGATGTAACTTTTCTCCAAATTAGCTCCTGTTGGTTCAACAGAAAATTGCATTTCTAAAGTATTCTTCTCCTTGAACGTCTTTTTGGGGTTTTAAGGTTGGCAATGCGGGGTCACTGCTAGTTTTTGTCAAATGAAGATTTAACCTGGGGAATTATTTCAAAGGTCAAACTAGTGTTTGGTGTTTGTTTGTTTTTTATTTATTTAAACTAATGAGATTTGATAGTTTTAGAAGTTTTAAAAGACTCAAAATTAGAAGAAAAAAAATGCATTTAACAGATTTAGGATTATGTAGCATTTTTATTGTTATTTTACAAAGTAAAAAACCTGATCAAAGTGAGAAATTTCAGTAAACTTTGAAGTTGCTTTGGTTGGAGTGGATTTCTGAATGTTTACACACATTTTCATAGCAGGTTGAAGTGTTTAACAAATGAAATAAAGCACTTTAAGCACTTGACCAATCGGATGGAGCCCTTTATGTTAAATGAGATGGGTCATTTAGAGTTCCATTTATGTTGACTTTTTTGTAAATCTGTTGCAGTGAAATGGAAATTATGTATTAGTTGTGTTGCTATTTGGTCATGTATCACAAGTCATATCGTCATGGCAATACAGATGACTAGATTGCAAGTTGTCCTCACATCGTGCAGCCCTGGATCCTTTCACTGTTTAAAGTATCTGATGCTGTTCAGGGTCTGTTGTTATGACTCCAATCTCCAGTAGGAAAATAGATGAAAGGTTTGTGCCTGAGTATCTAGTGGAAAAAGCTCTGAGGTGTGTTCTTGCCCTCACAGCGGAAAGGGAGACGACCCAGTCCAAACTTCCAACTTGTTGCGTTTACTTCCAAACACACCAGCAGCACATTAATGAGTAAACTAGTTTGTGTTTGTCCTAAAATTATAGATGAGAAGATCTTTTTGTGTTGACGTTATCATTGTGTCTGATTTTAACCTGTTTAAAACAACAACAATAAAATGTCCTCTGCCACTCCAAACAGTTTCAACCTCAACTGCTGCTGTTTTTGTTCCCTGAAAGATGGAGCCCGGACCTCTAGATGAGACCCAGATCGCCACGATTCTCAGAGAGATCCTGAAAGGCCTGGAGTATCTGCACTCCGAGAAGAAGATCCACAGAGATATTAAAGGTATGAGCGAGCGCTGCAGTCTGCGGCGGCATATCATCTTGCACACTGATGGGATTGGCGTCCACTTATGGCTTCATTCATTATACAGCGTGTTTTTCCTCCAGGGGGTTGAGGCAAAAGCTGAGCTGAGATAAAGGTTCTTAAGAAGCCGTTGTTGTTTTTTTCCTTCCTTCTTTCCTCAGCGGCAAACGTTCTGCTATCCGAGCAGGGAGAGGTGAAGCTGGCAGATTTTGGCGTGGCTGGCCAGCTGACTGACACTCAGATCAAACGCAACACCTTCGTGGGCACGCCCTTCTGGATGGCACCAGAGGTGATCAAGCAGTCGGCCTACGACTCAAAGGTGGGTAGGATGTCATCCAGGGCTCGACATTGCTATTCGTCCGCTGGCCCGGTCCAGGTCGCTCGAGCAGTACGGACCACAAGACTTTATTTTTCACTTGTCCGCTCAGGCCACTAAAATATCTATCTAACGGTTAATATATTTTTCACCTTTTTCAATAAAGTATATTTTGCAAAAATGTGTAGATTTACCTCGTCTTCATGTTTTACTTTCTCTGCTAGTCCTGTGTTCAGACTTCAAGGGTTTCTATGGGAAACCTTTTATCACTTTCTCCTTCTCTCCCGCCTGCGCGCTCAGCTGTCACTGCCGAGCACCACGCGGCACGCGCTCACTCTACTTTTTTTTCCCAAACTTTATTGATTGTAACAATTCAATACAAAACAATGTTAAACAGCAACAACAAAGGAACAAGCCAGTGGGTTATTATTACATTTTACGCAGATATATTTAAACTGCCACACATAAGCGCGCCCCCTGGTGGTTTTTCACCGCAATGATCAAAAATCCGACACCGTCACTGAAGAGAGACTGAAGCATGTCAGAGATGTGGAAGACATGGCAGGAATAGATAGGAATATGTTAGATGGAGTAATGGGTGGAATTAGTAGTATGGACAGCAAGATATTTAATGAATGCATTGAAGATGAAACTGTATGCACTAAGCTTTAAGCTGAATGTCAAAGAATCAAAGGGCAAGACTCCAAATACCTGAATCTCAGACTCAAACGCAGTATTAAAGGATTTAATGTCAAAGTACTTAATTTTGTTTTTCTTTACAACACTGTAAGCAGTAAGTATTTCTAGTCAAAAGCTGAATGATCTCAGTAATTTGATTTTATTTAATTTTTTAATTTAATTAAGTAACTAAAGTAACTAAAAAGTAAATGTAACTTTGCAACAGTAACAAAAAGCAGAACCTCAAGGCAGTCAGAGAAAAAAGGTAAATAAAACTTCTTAACTATTGATTAGGAACAAATGTGAAATAGCAGTGATTAGAGGCAGCATGAAAACTTCTCAACTAGTGTTACCTACTACACTGCAGTGCTCTCTTCAAAAAATCTGAAACAGACTAGAGCAGATTTAAGTTTGATATGGTCTATTTTCAGTCATTGAAAAGTGTATAAATAAGTGCTAGATGTCACCAGAATGCACCAAATTGCACCATATTAAAATTTTTCGGGGGGGCATGCCCCCGGACCCCCCCTATAGTTGCAAGCACCTGCGGAGCGGCGCGTCCCGCTGTGCGCGGTGTCGGGCCAGTAACTTTCAAAAACTACTGGCCCTGTGGGCCATTGCAAATTTCTGGGCTATGTCAACCCCTGTCATCTACATCCTCTCTTGGTGAAATTTTTCTGCTGGACGTGACGGCAAAGAGGCAAAATTTAAAGCTCGATCGTCATCATTTCGTATATCTATAAAAGCCTTTTTGGTTTTTGACTTCAGTTAAATTTAAACTATTGATTTATTTGTAAACTTTGTAAACTGGTAGGTTCTGCTGGTAATTGTACTTCTCAGTTCTCCTTGTTTGGACAGTTTTCTTATAAAGCTGATGGTGCATGAACACATTGATCGACTTAAAAAGCAGGAACGTCTGTGGGCAGGCCAGCATTGTTGCTTCAAAGCAAAGAGTGAACGTTTTGAAGAACTTCTTGGAAAGCTGTTCTTCTCATCCCTTGAATACATTGACAGATTATGAAGTCAGGGATAAATCTATCCTCAAAGCAGTTTCTTTTTTTTTGCAGTCAACTATTATTTTATCTACCTTTGTTCAGAATACAAGTTTAAGTGCAAAAGAAAAGCTAAGTGATGATTAAATGCCCTCTAGTGGCCAATTTAAGTAATGCGTATTATATTTGTTTATCTACTAATTTTCTACCTTTATGTTGAGGAGTTTAAAAAAACAGTTCAGTCATTTTTTTTATGCATATTCTGCTACGTAAAACTTTGAAAACTTTTCCTGGACACAATTGTCAGCTTTGAAGGGCGCCATCTCTAGTTAAAGTGGGACATCGCTGTAAAAAGACATGTCAATAAAGGTCAAGAATGGTCATATAATGACACCTAAACTAATTACGTTGTCTTACTAATGCAAAGCTTTTAAAAAAAAAAAAGAAAAACTACATGAAACCGCATGCAAATATCTAAAATATTCATGTTGATTTTAAAGGTAAATGTCTTCTATGAAGCAGTTCTATTCATCCACACACATTCACTCACTGATGCTCTGGAGATCAAACCTCAGACATGATCGATCCGCAGAAGAACTAAACGGGGATCTAACGTCTATCAGTATAGCATATCTTGACTATAGCCCTGTGTTTTGTTACACTGTGGCATCAGGACGAGCGCTGCAAACATGGAGGTGAAGCTGTACTTTTGGATTTTGGCTAGGTTTAGAAAAATTGAAAATCTTTGTCACATCAAGACACGGAAAAAAAAGGTAGATTTTTGACAAGTTTTGATCTACAAAGAATTTCATGTTGCTCTATGTTCTAAAAATGTTATTGTTCAGTAAAAACATTTTAAAAGTACTGAAGGTGTTTGTTTAGTAGATCTCCTTTGTGTGACATTCTTTGACTTGGTTTCTCCCAGGCGGATATCTGGTCGTTGGGTATCACAGCCATTGAATTGGCCAAAGGCGAGCCGCCCCACTCGGATTTGCATCCCATGAAGGTTTTATTCCTGATCCCAAAGAACAACCCGCCCACGCTGGAGGGCAGCTACTGCAAGCCGCTCAAGGAGTTTGTGGAGGCCTGCCTCAACAAAGAGCCCAGTTTTGTACGCAGACTCGTACATTTACACGTTTGAATGTCCCAGAATTCAACGCTTGCTCAAGTCACTTGTCTTCCTCTCCGCAGAGGCCAACAGCCAAAGAACTGCTCAAGCACAAACTGATCGTCCGCTACGCCAAGAAGACTTCGTACCTGACCGAGTTGGTGGACAAGTACAAGAGATGGAAAGCAGAGCAGTCCAGAACCGCAGAGTCCAGTTCTGATGAGTCAGACTCGTAAGTCGTGTTTCCTTTACAGCAGGAAAAAACTCCTTTTTGGGGGAGCATTCAGACTTTTTTGGCCCTTGTTCAACCCTTTAACTCCTTTGACTGTTTACACAAATAACACAATTCCAATGGAAGTGGAGAATAGCAGCTTTGTGCTGATATCCAACACTTTACTGCTTTTCTCCGCCTTAGAATCCATAGAAATTGCATTAATTCAGTTGAAGAGTTTCTGTAATTTGGTGATCGCTTTAGAAAGGGTTAACATGAACTAGTTTCCTCACATAGTGCTATTTTTAACTGGTGTGGGGAAAAACCAAATGCTTGGTCATGGGTCACTTCAGTGTAGAATGCAGAATAACCCAATGGAGGTCTGAGGACTATCAACATTTCTTCTTCGTAAAGTTTTATCCTCCTGGCCAGTGATTACTTTGAACAATACCTCCCCCAAGTGAGTAGTTTTTGCAACTGCAATATCTTTCCCGACAGTTAAATCCACTTCTCCAAAAACAAACCAAGTGAAGAGGGAGACATTCCCAACCATTCCAGTCAAGTCTGCATGGTTGGACTTGAGCGACACCTTCGGATGAATGCAGGACCTTTTGAAGTTGAATATTTTTCACTTGTGTGTGACCAGAGAGCAGGATGGTCAGGCGTCGGGTGGGAATGACTTTGGCAGTGATGACTGGATCTTCACCATCCGAGAAAAAGACCCCAAGAAGCTACAGAACGGAGAAGGACAGTCGGGAGTAACCGACCAGGTCAGCTGCTGCTCCAAGAGACTGCAGGAGAAGCCGAGTTCTTCTCATCAACGTTCATTAACTACAACTCTCACACGTCTCCATGTGTCCTGCAGACAAAAGACATTCCAAAGAGGCCTTTTTCACAGAGCCTGGCTGCAGTCATCTCTCCTGCATTGGCTGAGGTGAGGAGCGCCACCTAATTGCCCAACAACTGTTGGTTTTCTTGGGAAGATAGCAGAGAAGTCCATACATCTTAAATCAGTAAATGTATACAGCAGGGGTGTCAAACATACGGCCCGCCAGATGGTTCAATCTGGCCCAGTCATGAAGAGTATAAATTTAAGGATGTTTAGAAAAAAAAGCACACTTCTAATCCATTCCTGTGGTGAGTTATGATTTTTTTTATAAAGAAATAACCGAAATGCGCAATTCCGCCACTAGGGGGAGCAAAGGAAGAGCAAAACAGGTGAAACAGCATTTCTCTGCAAGTGCCAAAAGTGAATCCTAACCGCTTTGGGTCTGGGTAATATGCAGTTTGGTTCCCTGCGAGCCTCACAGCTGTTACATTGCTATAGGATGATTAGTGACACCCTAATGACCAAAATGTTGTCAAAAAGAAAAAAAAAGGTTGAAGTGGAGTGCTGAGCTTTCCAGGAAAAATGGACAGTTTTATTTGTTCACGGAACTGAATTTAAAACCTGCGTGATTGGTATGTCATCAACAGGTCGCAGTGCTCCAAGAATATAACATTCAGCACCACGATGAGACTCACCAGAAAGAAAAGTTTAACCGTTTACAGTTTGGAATAGAGAAGATTCAGATGGGTTGAATTTGGCCCCCGAACAAAAATGAGTTTGACACCCCTGGTATATAGCCTTGTTTACACTGAGTGGTTCAGTCCAGTTTAGAAACGTCCAGGCAATCCAGGTGAGCATTTCCACTCAGAGTTGGACCGTCACGGTGCATGCGGCGTGACGCTAACAACAATAGCAGCTGCCGTAGAGGAATACAGCCGCTTTCTTTTGTCGTACTGACCTTTAGCCAATCAATGGGTTTCAACAGTAGCTCCGCCCTTATCGGTCAGTTCCTTTTTCTATGGACTTAAAACCAACAGGGGCCCAAAAAGTGTACGGTTCAGTCCACCTTAAGGGGTCCATTTTATGATGGAAATGCTCGAAACAACGGACTGGACTGTACCACACCGCTCAGTGGAAACAAGCCTATATTCAGTCAAAGTCTTGAATAAAAAAATATATAAAGAATAATATTTTTTTTTCTTTAAAATTAAAGTTTTTACATTTTTTGTAAACTATAACATTATGACAGTAGTTAAATATTTGGTAGTTTGTAAAAGGGTTTCGGTTGTTAATAAAACCATATTTGAGCAGTGTAAAAAACATACTTTTTTTTTTATTTGCATTCCACATATTAGCTTTAAGGCTTTGCCCACATGTTAGTAGTTTCTTGCTACAACACAGTAAAAATGCTAGAAGAGAGCAACACTAAGTAAGAAACAAAAAACAGGGTTGTTTCTTTTTTTTACTGTTAAAAAATAAAAACGTCAAAAATGTGAAAGGGGCTCAGTCTAAGTAAGACAATGTCTCTGATGTATAGCTAAAGGCACGACAGGAGAAGGTCAATGGGAACCCCATGGTCCTGGACGAGCTGAAGGAGGCGATCCTGCTAGCGGAGGAGGCCTATCCCGGGATCTCTGACTCCCTGGTGGCTCATATGGTTCACCGGCTGCAGAGGTAACGAGTGCTCTCTGGTTGATTCTACGTTCATACCGGGCATTTCACACGCGTTCAGGAACATGCTTTCAACTAATGGTGTTCACACTAGACCAGCAGGGAGGGGCTTCTTGTTCTTCTTTGTCTATTGTTTAACCCTTGTGCTATCCTAGGCACTTTAACATTGGGAGTGGGGTCATCTAGACCCACTAGACAGTGCCCTGAACCTTTTTTCTTCAATGATTTGTGATCTTCACTGGTATCCATTACATGAAATCCTCTCCACCTATATCCACCTTTGTCATGGTAGGGAGGTAATGCAGGCAATGGTCATCTTGACCCCATAGCATAGCACAAGGGTTAATAGCGTAGGACAAACCCCCTACAGTTAGAACCAAGGATCACAAAAAAATTTGGTGTGTAACGTCAAAGCGCTCCAGGCTTGGTCTTTCACAGCTCTATTCCGATATATGAAAGAATTAGTGTCACATGATTGTGGCAGAGCACAAACCGCAATTATTCATTTCTCCTCCATGGTTAACTTTTAAACGGTTTGCACTTCTGTGAATACAAAGGGACGCCATCGAATCGCCTTAACCAAAAAGAAGTCCCTTATTAGTCACAGTTCAACTACCTGTAGTTTAACTTTCAATGCGCGTTTAATGGCTGCACGTTTTGTACGTAGAGCCCAAAAACAATCATGGAAACGTGCGTAGTTACACATGAGCGCAAGAGTTTTGAACGCGGAAGCCTGAAACGCACATTTTTATTATTATTTTTTGACTTTTCATTGGAAGCGGTTGCTTGAACGCTCGTTGCAGAGAACGGTGTGAACGTAGCTTAAGATTGAAGTTTCAGCTAAAAGCAGAATTCTTCATGCATCGTTTTTTTGTTGTTGTTGTTTTTCCAGCTTCTCCACAAGTAGGACTTCCTCTACCTCCCCGTAGTGACCAGCTATGTGCCCTAGCTTTTCTCTCCCAGACCCCCCCCACGCCCACCAACGCCCCAGCCAGCTCAGAGGGGTTCAAAGTTGGGAGTGAAGTCATTCAATACCAGCTAGCTGCATTTTGACCTCGACGTGAGAGAGGCCGCTAACCTAGCCTGAAAAAGAAAAATAATCGACGATAATAATATTCAGAAGAACTGAACTCCAAAAGAGGAGAGCAGAAGAACTTTGGAGAGCTTCTTTCATCCATTAACGAGAGGAGAAGTCTGTCCGAATCTGCATGGACTCCGTTCAGCGCAGGACCACAACCCCCCTCCCTCTCCCCCTGAATTCACAACCAGACTCCAGCTCCTCCTCCCCCTGACTGGAATGCGGGCGCCACATCCCCCAAAACCTCTGAGAGCATGCTTGAAGAACCTGCAGGGATGCGATCAACAAGCTGTGTATGTGCGTGTGCCTGTTTCTCCTCCCGCCGTGCGTTCAACTCCCCGTTTTGGCTAACTGCAGCATTCTTAATGAAACCTCAGGTAAAGTGCTTTAAGTGGACTGTGTCCTCCGAGGCAGGGGGGGGGGGCTTCGCCATGCTGTACGTGACTACAAGTTATCATAAATCACTGTGTACAAGATGGGGTCATTTTGTAGATACTGATTCAAGAAGAAAACGTTGAAAACATCTCAAAAGTATCTGCAGCAGAAGAAGACGGAATGCCTTGCCTTTTTTTTTTTTCAGATCAACTCTCCTGCCTTCTCGCATTTCATCCGACATTTCATCTGACAATTTATCAGTGTTTCTTCTTTTTGACTGACGTCCAGTCTTCCATTTCAATCTCCTGCTGAAAATCATGGAATTAACTCGGATACTAAGCGTACTTTTAGAGGCACAAGTCTGTGTTTGTAGTCGGAGGTAAACCTGCAATTTGTACTTATGTTTAGACAATTGAGTTCTTTTTTTTATTTTTTAAGTCCTGTTCAGGAGAGTGGTAGCAGACAATTTCAAGGGGAGCAACTAGCGCGGAGTGTAATGCTGATATCATTTTGAGTATTATGGTTGTTGTTTTGTTTTTTTTCCCCCTCGGCTCGTATTGGTTTTTTTTCTTAGCTGTACTTTAGACCTAAAGTGGAGGCGAGGAAGAAGCGTCAAGGAGCACGGACGGCAATCACACGGCGACACTTCGCTAGCGGCCAAACTGAGACGATAAGAGCCAAGCTATCCTCGCTGCAGTCATTTCACACCTCCACTATAGAAGTGCCATGTCCTCTTTTATGCTTTCACCAGATATTTGTAGTATTATTATTTGCACCTTTTTTTTTTTCTTCTAATTTTCAGATCAAATTTTTCGTTTTTTTTTTTTTGCACTTTGAAAGTTTGTCAAGTATTTAAAGAATCCTGCAAAACGGGGGGGGGGGGGGAGGACCAACGGAAAACAATTGCTAATAGCCATGTTTTACTATATATGTTTACTTAAGAGTTCCAGAATTTACTACTGTGCTATTGCAGCAATAATGTTGAGGAGATGCATCAAGATGCACTCGTCAACCCAGGGATTGAAAGAAATTAAGAAATATCTGATATTTTTATAACAGCAAAGAGTTCAGTATGGAAAATATGGAATGCTTTATGGATACGGGCACCTGCCTTTGGCAAAAAAAAAAGAAGAAACTATCTATACCTTACAGAAGACAAAACATATGCTATGGAAATAACAAAATGTGTACATTTGGTCTCCTTTATCCTAGCTGACAATTTATAGTACTGTATATAATCTTTGCTTGTGTCATTTGAAAATTCCCAAGTTAAATGTAAGCTCCTTGTAAGCTTCGAAGTGACATGAGAAATAAAGATCTAATGCTAACTGAGAATGTCTTTGCTTTCCTGTTTCACCTATTTTTATTGAAAGCTTTCATTAGTATGTTCCTACAGATTCACGTCTTTGCTTTTCTAATCAATTATTCTGGGATACAGGATTTTTTTTTGGGGGGACCTTAAGATAAAGTAAAACCAGAATTTGATCCCTATTTTGTTTCTGAAAAGTGGATAAGGACTCAAACATGAGCACTGATGTCACTTCAGAAAATAAACCTTTTTAAAATATGTTCCGGATACTTGCTTTCGATTTTAAACTGTGAGGTAAATAGACAGTTCAGACGAATGTTAACACATTAAAGGAGTAACTACATAATTCATTTCTAATTAAATTAATTGCTTTTAAAGATGTTGAAACTATATTTTAAATGCATTTCTCACTTGGAATGTTTTGGACTTTCAGCTATAGTGCAAAGTAGTCGATGTAAACAAATAAATACAGGAAATGTACATCTGTACAGATCTATATTTGGACAATTAATCATAACTTGTTTGGAAAAATGATAAGGTAAAAGATTATATATAGCCATATAAAACATGCAAAGGATGACATTAAAATGACTTAATTGTAATACATTACAGGACACATTTAATCCTTTATTTATTTATATATATATACATATATATATATATATATGTATATATATATATATAATATATATATATATATATATATATATATATATATATATATATACACATATATATATATACATATACATATTCACGAATGTGGAATTCGTTTCTTTTTATTGATAAATTATTGAAATGACAAGTTCTTTTCTCTGAATATTTAAATGCTTTTTTGATAAATCAAAATAATATTTAAAGTGCAACCAACTAAACATTGTATTTTAGCTGGCAACGTTTAAAGAGTCAAAAATTAGCCTATTTAATTTAACTACGTTTCTAGCGTCAGTCCAGCTAATAACTTGCTTGCATTAGCATCCTTACCTTTAAACGAGCCGGCTTTAGGACGTTGTCGTGTTTTACTGTGGGGCTCCTCTGCAGCTGTACAAGTTCTTCCATACATTTGCTTTAAATTAGGCTAGTTTTGGCGGCCCAAATCCCGCTCAATGATTGGAGACTGTTCCAACAAGGTCCCGCCTCCGCGAAATCCGATTGGTTGAAACGATTTTGATTGGATCATTTACCTTTATTTGTCCTCGCTCTTTTTATTGGCTAAAAGAGACAATCGGTTTGTTGAAGAAGAAAAAAGGGGGGTGTTAGTATTCTTTTTTTACTTTTAAGAAGCATATTGTTAATGTGTCATTTGAGGTTTTGTAAATAATTTCCGAATAAATTTTTTGAAAAAAAAAAAACTAATCTATTATTAAAAAATGGAGCTTTGTGTTCAATTGGACAAACAAACTAAACAAGAAATAAATGTTACCAGTCAATAAGAACGTGAAAGACTTTTTTTAAATGTAAAATATTGTAAAAGACAAAAGAAGAAATATTTAAAAAAAAATTCAAATTAAGTAAATTTACAGAAAAAAAGCACATACATTAAATAACATAGCCCAACACATCTAGGTCATTTTCATCTAACATATATCTTCAGTTAAAGGTTTTGCACCGTCAACAGCAGATGTTTTAAGGTTTGATTAATATTTACTTACTTTTTACTCAAAATAATTTTTGTCATTTTCAACATGAGTTTTAGCAAGGATTCACTGAAAATAATGAACTTTCAGTTATTCACATATGTGGAAATAACAGGTAGCATTTAATAAACTGAAACATTATAATGAACCAAGATAATTTCATAATGTATTCAGTATTAGCTATACTTAAGTTTAAAATACCTTTTAACATAGAAATAAATAAATATTATGGTTTTGTAAATTAAGCGTAGTAATAGACAATATGGTGTAAATTAAATTATTGGACACATTTAAAAAAGCAAACCTTAAATTACAGAATTAGGATTTCATTTTAATCAAACTAAAACTCCTGCTTACCACCAACAACCTCCATTCACCCAGGTTTTCCCTGCACTCCGGCTGATTTGCACTTCAGCTATCAGTTCAGCGATAAAGGGCAAAAAAAAGCAACCGCTGTCACACAACGCAACCCGGCAGCACTCGGACGCAAAACAGAAAGCCGCGCGGCTGCGTTTTCACATCTTCGATTGCTTGCTTTCCTCCTCTTCGTCCGAGCTGGAGTCGGAGCCCTTTTTGTCCTCGTCCTGATGCTGAAAGGAGGCTTTCTTAGCCATCTCTAAGCTCTTCTTCCTCTCTTTTTCACCGTACTCCGTGTTGGCAAAATGAGCTTCTATTTTGGCTGGGTCGATGTAGGTGTAGAAATAGGCCATGATGGCAAAGATGATGCAGACCAACACCAGCAATGCGGCAAAGAGGATGTATTCAGCCCACTGTGGGGGAGAGAGCACACAGAATAACTTTTTCGGTTTCATTTTCGTAACTAAATATTGCGCAGAGTTTGAATATTTTGTCTGCAAACAGTCCTTGGGGGTAGAGGCCTTTTGCTAACACTGATGTAACAGATCTAGCATGAATGTCTAAATGACAGAATGTCTTGAGCGAGCTGCCATCCCTGCAGGTGAGACATGACCATCCACGGGTGTTTGGCGTAGAGAGACGTCCTTTTCCAATTAAACATACCAAGTATTTCAATCAATTTAGCCCTTGTGCTATCCTATGACCCCACCCTTACATTGACGTGTTCTTCCTACCATGACAAAAGTGGATAAAGGTGGAAAGATTTCATGTAATCCATGGACACCAGTGAAGATCACAAATCATTGAAGAAAAAAGGTTCAGAGCACTGTCTAGTGGGTCTAGATGACCCAACTCCCAATGGTAAAGTGCCTAGGATAGCACAATGGTTAAAGAAATACCCCTTTTGCCTTATTCTAAGAAATATAATTTAAAAAAACATGAACCAATACCATTGAGTTTGAATGCAACATAATTTTGACCCTACATTAAATAGTTGGGCTTTCTTGCGGGATTTTTGAAAAAAAAAAACTGTCACTATGCCAAAACAAGAGACATCTATTCTTAGGAGACAGATCTTTTGGATTACTTTACACCCAAATAAAATAAAATCAATGCAGAAAATTGGTCAAAATCCGCTCACCTGGTCTTCCAGAGTGGCTGCTTCTGCAACAATGAGCACAATGATGTTTCCGAACGCAACAGTTAGAAGCCAACCCGCCTGCAATACTGCCTTCATGTTGCTTGGAGCCTGAGGAATGCATTTAATACCTTTAGCATTTCATACATGAAAGCTTTCAAGGTACTTCCAAAAGCGGGTAAAAGATCGGGTGCAACGCGATCTACCTGTGAGTAGGAGAACTCCAGACCAGTGACAGAGAAGACCACTTCTCCTGCTGTGAGGAGGAAATACTGAGGAATCTGCCAGGCCATGCTGATGGTGTTGGGCTCGATGTCCAGTATCTTCTGGATACCCTCACTGCACTGCAAAAAAACAAAAAAAACAATCAACATTTAACTCTCGTGAAACCATTCAAACTCTCAGCGTCGAGTTTTCACCTACTTTCCCTCCGAAAGTTAAAGTGGGCGGGATAAGCAAAGTGTAGGAGCTTCCGAAGCCCAGCTCCTGCTTGACGAAGCACTCCAGTCCGGCATCGTTCCTGATCCAGTACCCCGCACTGCAATTCCAGAGCAGCCCATTGAACCACAGAGCACTAACGTGTTTAGATTTTCGGCCCATATTCCAAAATTTTACTTACTCTCCATGTTTTACAGAGGTGTATTCAGACATGTTGTTGGGAAGGATGTACCCAATCTCTTTGTCGCCCACGGTTACATTCAGGGCTGTGTCAAACCCATTAAAGAATCTGTGGAAGAAAACATTTCAAATGTTTGGATAGCTTTAAGTTTAGATCAACACTGAATTGTTTGTATTTTAAAATCATAAACATAGATTGCAAAAATTAAGGAATCTGTTGCCAATGCTGCTTTTGTCACAACACTGAAATAGATTAAACTCTCAGTCACTTTTCGCTGGAGAGGTTTAAGACGTTACGCCATATGCCCAGCAGGTGGCAGCAGAAAAGAAGTAGAAAAAAAACACACTAGAGGGCAGTAAAGATCCCAGTGTGAAGTTGCGTTCAAAGAGATTCAATTCGGGCGGCGAATTTCAGCAGATTTGAGCATCAGTTGTGGGGGGCTAGCTGGAGTGCAACAACACAACAAAAAGTTAAAATATCAGAACTTTGGCGAAGAAGTAGCGCCTCCTCAACCAATCAGGGACTCATTTTTGTCTCTTGACGGTTTTGATGATGTGGAGTCCAAAACCTCCTCCTTTGATGGCCACATCCACTGAATTTGAATAGCAAGTTTTTAAAGAGTACAATGAGGGGTTGAGAAATATAATAAAAATCACAGCTGTCTTAGTTTAAAAAATTTTAACGGAACTAAAGATTCTTTTTTTTTTTATAGTCTGGGTAGACGTCATTCTTTTTGCTACACTTGCAATTGATTTACGAGATTCACGGTGGCGCTGTTGATGTATTTTTGTCTCTAGGTCAATGCTAAGTTGAATTCATGTTCCATGGAGCTAAATTTTCCTTTTAAAAAATAAATAGAGGTTTGCTGGACCAAAAGCGTCAGCACAGTTCTACAAATGGGTTTTAGACTGTCTAGGATTTGGTTTTGGACCAGGAGGAATAGTGATCAACACTTGCCTGATGGCGTTTGCGCCTTGCTCCGGTTTTTTGGTGATGTCCTCAAACTGCAGACAGAGAAACACTCATGTGAACTGTAGTTTGGGCTTTAGCTTGTTGCCTCAAAGCAGACGTGGCTTACCTCTATCGGTACGAGTTTGGTCATATTTTGGACAATGGTAATGGTATTCCGAGTGCCTTCGGGAAAAGAGAAGGGAAAGGAGGAACCCTCCATGGCCAGTTCAAATTCGCCACTGAAGGTTACATAGTCCTCAGTGGCCTGCAGTGAATAATACAAACATTTGAAACAGTTTCTTCCTTTATATCTACACACGTGAAGGGAGGTACAATAGAGTACCGTGAGGGGGTTCAATGGAAGGTCATGTCCTCCAGCCGTGACCTGCACATCCCTGTTGACCGCGTTGATAAACTTGACTTGCATCTCACTGTTAGATGGAAACTTAGGCAGGGTTTTCTGTAAGAGGGGAGGAAACCACAGGTAGACGCATTTCTTTTTCAAAGATATTCTGGTACTTGAGCGCGGCGGCTTACATCGATCTGGAGTTGGACCACAGCAGCAACCACAAAAGCCATGGCAGCGAAAAACATGCCCACAGTGATTCTCCTCAGCGGACTGCAGACCACACAGACAAATCCACAGTTATGCCAATGAAGTCTAACTTTACTGCAACGCATTTGTGTGAGAAAGCAAACAGGAGTGATAAAAAAGAAATGCTTTAAAGAGCCTTAAAATGCACCTTTTTTGAGCATTACAAAAATGCTCAAAAGTGAACCTTCAGTTGTTTCCTGAAGCTACATTCACGGCGCCCTCGGCAACGCGCATTCAAGCGGCCACTTCCTCTGAAAAGTCTATGTAGACGCGCCTTTCGGTCTTCCACGTTCAAAACGCGCATTCACCCTTAGCTACGCATGTTTCTATCAACTTTTTCGGCCTCTACATATAAAAAGAAATAAGAAAATATTCTTCTGTACAACTTTACTATCTATTTTCATCCAAATCCCAACAACAACACTTGTTTGTAAATGCAAAATGTTCAAACTTACTTCCTATTTTTTCAGTTCCAATACATTTTTAACTTAAAACATAATTTTTTTACAATCTAGTTCATGCGGTTTTTCTATTTTGTATTTATTCCAACTTAACAATGATAATTATGATAATTGTATACAATTTATTGTTTTTTAAGTAAAAAATAAACAAATATATTCCAATAAAATCCTATGATATGCATTAAAACATCAATATACTCCAGGTCTATACAGTAAATCAAATGTTTTTATTTAATCATCTATTCCCTATTGCAGGTAACTAGTAACTATAATCGTATTTAATATTTAATGAGTTAGAACACAAAGAACATCAAAAATGTTACAATATTTCAATTGAATGATCAAACTCACGTGAAGTTCAACTTGCACTTGGAAATCAAAGGGTAAATGAGGCTATCCATGATGGGGACCAAAATTAAAATCAGGATTGGGTTGACGGTCTGGCGAAGACAAAAAAAAGGATTATCTTAGATGTAGGTAATTAGGTAATCTATTTGTGTTGGTAGGAAGCTAGAGTGCCTCACCTGCATTTGGTCAGGCTGGATGGTCAATCCGCCCTGTTGAACAAAGAAAGATTGTCAACAAAGCAAATTTGTTTTTTTATAGCATATAAAGGTCAGAGTATAGAACAGCAGAGATGATACGTACAAAATCACCATCCATGGTTGTGGCCTGCAGGGTCCATCTGGATCCCTATGGGTCAGAGCAGAGCTTAGTTCTCCTGTTGCATTGTGCTCCCACTACCATGCAGAAATGCCCACAAGTTCCTTTTTGCAAGTCACCAATTCATAAGATTAAAGTCCATTTGAAGTCCAGGGTGTTTCGACAAAAGTTCAAGTCAAGTTTAAAGTCTTTGGAAACCAGTCCAACTTTATTCTTTAGTCTTTTGCCATCAGTCCAAGTCAAGTCTCAAGTTGTTAGACATGAGCGCAAGTCAAGTCTCAATTCTTTGGTCCCAAGTCTAAGTCAGTTAAAAATCTTTAGAAATGAGTCCAAGGCCCTTTTTAAGTCTTTGGTCATAAGTCGCTTCTCCTCCACATAGAGAAGAGCCAGTTGAGGATGCTAGGGCATCTAGTACGGATGCCTCCTGGACGCCCTCCCTGGGGAGGTTTTCCTCGGGGTTCCACCAGAGGAGCTGGAGGAAGTGGCCTGGGTGAGGGAAGTCTGGACATCATTGCTTAGACTGCTGCCCCCATGACCCAGTCCTGCATAAGCGGAAGAAGATGGATGGATGGATGGATGGATGGATGGATGGATGGATGGATGGATGGATGGATGGATGGTCATAACTCATACTCAGTTTCAAGTACAAGTACAGGGCCAGGTTCCAGTCTTTAAACATGTATTCAAGTCGAGCCTTAAGCCTTTGGTTACAAGTCCATATCAGTTTAAAGTCTTTAGACACGAGTCCAAAGCAATTTTTAAGTCATTGGTCACAAGTCAAACTCCATTCTCTATTCTTTTGTCAGAATTAAAATCACGTTTCAAATCTTTAGAAATGACTCCAATTCAAGTACCAAGTCTCTGCCAGAAGTCCAAGTTAGTTTAAAATCTTAGGATGTAAGTCCAAGACCATTCTCAAGTCTTTGGCAATAAGTTCTAGTCAAGTCTTGACTCGTTGGTACAAACCGTTATCACTAGTCACAAATTGGATTTGAGTGTTGTCACAAAATATTACCATGTCCTTTTAAAAAGTGGTTAGGACACAGAGGGGTATTTTCTATTTCTACAAGCGGGACCAAAATATTAACAAAAAAATACCCCAATCCTAAAGTGAAGATCTTGAGGCCAAATAGCAAAAACGAAGGAAATGAAAGTCGCCACAAGTCCAAAAGTTCAGTTTTTGCGTAAAAGTCACCGCCTTTGCAAACACAAATAGAGAAATGACCATCTTGTACAAAACGTACCTGCTGGTCAAAGAGAGCCCAGAACATAGGCAGAGGGATGTAGAGGAACAGCACCTTCAGCACCATTTTCACCTGAGCAATCAGGAGTTTCTAAGGCAAAACAGAAGGAGACTTTTTAGATTCAGACGCCCATCTTTGCATGTGTCTGTGTAGGGGTATTGTTCTCACATCGTATTTCTCATCAGCCCAGTCCATCCAATGTTCTCTCTTGGGGTACTGAGAAGAGCGATGTCTGAAGCGGTTCTTGATGGCAAACTGAAGTCAGCAGAAAAACAGAAGTTCACGTAACATCTGAGATGTCCACTGTTCTCAATTGACAGGATTGGTGTGGACTTACGCCAATGCATTTGGTGACTTTCACCATGATGTTGCCCTGTGGCGCTGTTTTATGGTACATACCATTGCCGACGATGAACACAACTGCAAAGACGAATTACCAATTAACATTGTATTTACAAGAATAAAATGTGGAACCGGTGTTCTGTTAGAGCCAGTGGAGTCCTTACTTAGAGCAACCGCCATGAGAGCAGCAGGTACTCCAAAAGCCAGAGGGTAGCACTGCTGCTGAGTGTGAATACCACACTCCTGACCTGAAAACCAGCAAACACACCCCCTTTACCACCTCCCTGCAGCAGTCAGAAGTACTAAAGAGTGTCTAGATGTCTGCTGTACCTCTGAGAATGGGTGTGATGATGGTGGACAGCAGGCTGCCTGCATTGATGGACAGGTAGAAGATGGAGAAGAAGGTGCCTCTTTGCTTCTCCTGTGAAAATCAGTAATAGAAAGAGTAGAGTCTCACATTGGGTAGGGTCACGAAACTCGATTATCATTTATTGCCAACAGGTTCACGGAGAAATCTTTGACCCCTACCTTGAGCTGAGCCATAAAGTCGTACAGGGAACTTTGCTTGTGGGTATCAGTTAATAAACGACTAATGAAAACAGAGAAACGTGGAGCGCTGATAAGGCGCGACTGATGTCTGAGAGGGGAGGCTTTAACTGCTGCCTCTGAACACGAGCGTGTGCACTAGCGTGTGTGTTTACACGAGGCCGAATCTCAGAGGAAGCTTAGCGACGATTGGCAGCACAGCGAGAAACTCCAGATTGTGTTTCTTCCTTCCTGGTTCTGGTTGTAGCGTTACGTGGACTGTTGCCCCGGTGACAACTTGTCCAAGTCATTCAGATGTTTATGCAGTTTCTAAAGACAGCATTACGTGTATGAGAGACGGAGAATTCAATTATTGCGTAGTAAAGATGGCAGTAACGCACAAAACTACTATGAAATAACAAAAGAAGAAAACTAAGACTATCCCAAAAGCAGATGCTCCTCTTTAGCTGGGTTAACCCTTTAACACCGGAGCTTTAGCTCCACTGTTTCCATTCTTTCGACTGCCATAACTCTTAAACCGTTTACGCAATCAGCATAAATAAGCCGATTACGCCATTTTACGCCCCTATGCAACACTTTACGTAAGTAATGTATCGGTGCAAAGCTGATATGAAAAGCTGCGTTTCTCTGCATCAGAATCAGCTGATTCAAGTTAAATCCGTCAATAGTCGAAGAGTTATGCTAGGTTAAAGAGTGTGTTATCTAGCTATCACCGGTGACATCTCCGGTATAAAAGGGTTAAATACAAATAATTGTATCTTTTCCTTTTCTAGCTAAAACACCAAAAAAGAACAATATAAAAAAGGCAAAAATTACGTTTTATGGTCGATTTATTGTTGTTGTTTTTTACGCAGAGAACCACTTTTGAACTGCAACCACAATTATTTAAGCCAAAGATTACTCTTTCAGTTAAGATCAATGGCTATGTTTAAAAAAAAACATTTATGATACCAAGCCAAAATGTTTTTCTTTTTCAAATCTGGATTTGGTAATCAACCTTTTTATTAAATTTGGGTTTCAAACATATTCAGGTGTTTACCTGTCATACCTAGTCCCAATTCTATCTTGATGGGACTTTTAAGAATAAAAAATAAAAGCTTTTTTAAAGCTTCAAATTTATCTGAATGGGCTTTAAAATGAATCGTTTTTAGAGTGGTATAAAATATTGGATTTCCTATTCTGGTTTGGAGGAAATGACACCAACATTATTTTTTTACTTTTTTTTCCATCTGCAAACTGTAACTAGAAATATCAAATTCGATCTGAAAATGAGTTATAATAATAAAACTAAATGAAAAAAATGCTAGAAGTCACATATCTTTAAATGACTTCTGCTGGTTCTTAATCTTCACTTTTTTAATGTTTGTGTTAGAAAACTGATTTTTTTTTTTTTTTTTTTAATAACCTGGTGATCTTCAAACTGGTCTCCCCCGAAAGCGGCCACGCAGGGTTTGATGCCCCCGGTACCCAGCGCGATGAGGAGCAGCCCCACCATGGACAGCGCTCTGAGGGGTGAAGCGAGCACAGAGTTACGAACGCCACCCGCTCGGGCGTGTGTCACGTGTCGGTGTGCGTTGGGCTCACACGTGGAAGGTCATGTTGTCGGGGGTGCCATCCTTGTTCGTGTCGGTGATGTCATGGATGGCACTTACGGCCAAGACGACCTGGCCCAGCGTGTAAACGATGGACAGGTAAACAATGGTCCTGCACAGAGAGAGTCATGCGTGAAACAGGCGTACAGCGGCGCCGATAAGACGGACAAGGGTCAGGACGCCAGAGATGATAACAAAAGACTTTCTCATAGAGATCTCATGTGTAAGACATATTTATCTGATGTATTTTTGATGATGTGTGACGAAAATACAAAAACTCAAAGACCAACTTGAACTTTCCGAGCCACGAGTCGGCGATGATGGCGCCGAGGATAGGGGTCAGGTAGCAGAGAGCCACAAAGGTGTGGTAGATGGTGGTGGCAAAGTCATCATCCCATCTCAGGAAGTACTTGAAGTACAACACAAGCACAGCTGCACACAGTAGAAGGGCAAAGGTTAGACTTTCATCCTCCATTTACCTTTAAAAACACAGTTTGTAGGTCATTTCTGATCATTCTTGGTGTAACATTTGTAAATTGTTTCTTTAAACTCACTCTTTTTTTGGTTTTTAGAATTTATGCTATAAGATTTGGACATTTGAATGAAAAAATAACAGATTACTGATTGGAATTGCATTAAATTGAACAGTCAAACAAACCACAACTGTCTCAAACTGAAACTGAATTGAGTCGATACTTGCATGTTTTTGCAAATTCATCTTAAATTGTAACATTCTAAATATTAAGTGCATTTTTTTTGTTAATTTACACCAAAGTGAGAAAATATGAGGTAATTTGCTCCAGTTTCAGAAAATACTAAAGCAAAGAAAGATAGAACTGTTTTCTTTTTGTTTAATTATCTTTTTTTTAGCACAAAACTCTGGAAAAGTAGCTTTAGACTAATCAAGAATAAAGATTTTATTTATCTGAGCTGCTAGAAACAGAAAAATATATTTTTTGAAATTATTTGTAGAATTTTGGACAGATGGAACCCATAATGCAACTCGGATATCAGGAAACCAGATCTCACCTCTCATGCCATAGTAGGAGAAACGCTCGCAGAACTCATTGATCACGATGAAAAAGATGCTTATAGGATAACCGCAGACTTTAGGCTGGTTGAGATGAACATAGATGATCAGAATTTTGCAGTTTTAAAGACATGAAATGTGAAACTTTATATCCAGTCTTACACTCTTCTTCTTGGGCTTCTTGCATTCTTTATCTGCAGAGATAAATCAGTCAAAGGTTACTCTTTCTCATTAAAGATGCAGGTAGACATGGCAAACTTTTTTGTAAAAATAACAATATTATAAAGGTCTGTGAAGATTTCTTTTGTTTGAACATGTAATAACCCATTAAATCATTAAGGAAAAAGTGAAATGTGGGTTCCTCGAAGCGCTCCTCACCTGCCATGGTTGCTGGACGTGTCAACTCTGGACCTTCAATCCCTCGACTGAACCTTTAAAGCGATTTCAAAACCAGTCGAGTCAGCCTCCTTAACATCCGTAGGCACCAGGATGGACGGAGGGCCATCGCGACTCCTTTATGTAACCTTCATCTAGCCTGGAGGACCCGCCCACCGATGCTGGACTGTTGAACTTTGCAGATTCAGACCCAACACCTTCACGCATGCAAGTCACCGTTATTTTCACTCTGCTGCACATTCTCCACACCTTTATCACCCAAACCATCATGAGGGTGCGACTGATTACTTTATGGCTTTGGGAAAGCTCCATCAGGTGGGGAGGAGGAAATCTGCCCCTAAAGAAAAAGCTTGGATGACGCTAGTGACAACGGCAGCTGTTGGTAGAGGAAAAGTGGAATAACTCCTTGTAAAATACACTTTTAAGTTCCACTCTTGGTCCATTTCAAAGTGTTCCCAGTTGTCTTAGCTCTGATTATGCGGTTTTTAGCCTGAAACAACAAAAACGTCTGTTGTTCACAAGGACATAGCATCTGCAGAGCGGCAGTAGTTCATTAGAAATTTGCCGTTGGAGCAGAGCCACCCCGCTAACTGAGAGCTCTCTGTTTACATGCTGTCTCGGTATAGCTTACAGCCCCCCCCAACCTAGCATTACCTGTGCAACAAAAATGGCGTGCACAGCAGTGGAAAGAGCGTATTTTCTACTTCACAAATACGTCATTTTTTTGTCTGATTTACAACGATTTGACTAAAGAATTATTCAGAAATGCAATTCTAAGCTTAATTTTTTTTATACAGTGGGGCAAAAAAGTATTGTTAGGCACCAATTGTGCAATTTCTCCTACTTAAAAAATGAGAGAGGCCTGTTATTTTTTATCATAGATATACCTCAACTATGAGAAATATAAAATGAGAGAAAAAATCCAGAAAGTCAAAATGACTGATTTTTATTTTATTTGCAAATTATGATAGAAAATAATTATTTGGTCCCCTAAAAACAAGCAAGATTTCTGGCTCTCACAGACCTGTAACTTCCTCTGTGAGACGATCCTCTGTCCTCCACTTGTAACTTGTATCAACGGCACCTGTTTGAACTGGTTATCTATATAAAAGACACCTGTCCACAACCTCAAACAGTCACACTCCAAACTCCACTGTGGCCAAGACCAAAGAGCTGTCTTAGGACACCAGAAACCAAATTGTTGACCTGCACCAGACTGGAAAAACGGAATCTGCGATTGGTAAGCAGCTTGGTGTGAAGAAATTTACTCAAGGAGCATTTTTTTAGGAAATGGAAGACATGCAAGACCACTGATAATATTCCTCCATCTGGGGCTGCCCGCAAGATCTCACCCCGTGGTGTCAAAATGATCACAAGAACAGTGAGAAAAAAATACCAGAATGACTTGCAGAGAGAGCTGGGACCAAAGTAACAAAGGCTACCATCAGTAACACACTACGCCGCCTGGGACTTAAACCCTGAAGTGCCAGACGTGTCCCCCTGCTAAAACCAGTACATGTTCAGATGTGTAAAGTTTGCTAAAGAGCGTTTGGAGGACCCAGAAGAGGACTGGGAGAATGTTCTATGGTCAGATGAAACCAAAATAGAACTTTTTGGTAAGAACTTGTCTCGGCGCGTTTGAAGGAGAGAGAATGCTGAGTTATATCCAAAGAACACCGTATCTACTGTAAAGCATGGGGGTGGAAACATCATGCTTCTGAGCTGTTTTACAGCAAAAAGACCGAGGCGACTGATCCGTGTAAAGGAAAGAAGAAATGGGGCCATGTATCGTCAGATTTTGAGTGAAGACCTCCTTCCATCAGCAAGAGCAATGAAGATATAACGTGGCTTGGTCTTTCAGCATGATAAAGATCCCAAACACACTGTCCAGGTAATGAAGGCTGTGTACAAAAATTGAATGTATCTCTTTCAGTTCATAAGGATCAACAAACATTAGTTGTGTTCTGGTCAGGAAACTGAGTCCTTGGGCATCTAAAAAAGCAAAATGTTTGTGCTACTCTTACTTTGCTGCACTGTTAAGAGCCTTTTTTGTTGGTTTGTTTAATAAAAAACAGAAACTACACTGCTACTAAAGACTTTATGAATACTTACTTATATATATTTATATTACCCAAAGTATTCGCTCACCTGCCTTGACTGCCTTGAATATATGGAGGACTACCGTATTTTCCGGACTATAAGTCGCACCGGAGTATAAGTCGCACCAGCCCAAAAATGCATTATAAAGTAGAAAAAAACACAGATAAGTCGCACTGGACTATAAGTCGCACTTTGACTGGAAATTTATTTAAAAAATCTGAGACCAAGATCATACATCTCACCTTGAAAGGCAACTTAAAATAACAGGGGGTTAGAGAACAGGCTAAATAGCTACATGACGCACAACGAACTGAGTACATGCCTGCTTTATTAACATAAAACCACTGCGTGAGTGGGACTTGGACTTTAAAGGGCTACTGATAAGCTCAATGCTGGACTCCTTTTTTTTCAATATGTCACGTTGTTGTATTGGGTTAAAAGAAAAAAAAATAATTACCGGTAAATGTTCTAAAATGTTATACAAATGTTTGTATTGAAATGATACATATTTGTTAACCTGAAAAAAGATAATTATTAGTAAAATACTATTTAAATTAAAATAAATTGTATTTAAGTGTGGGAGCATGCAGGTCACAAACACACTTGACAGTATGAAAGTACCACTAAGTACCACTCCGAGCCTGGAGCGCCCTCTTGCAGTTGTCAGTGAAAATAACGAACATGTGAAATTATTCAACAATGTAATTTATTTCAAATATAAGTCGCTCTGGAGTATAAGTCGCACCCCTTGCCAAACTATGAAAAAAAGTGCGACTTATAGTCCGGAAAATACGGTAATATCTCCATCATCAGGAAAGGCGAGTGGAACGTTAAAAACACAGAAAACCTGATTTTCATTGGAGCAGGTCTCTAAGGAATCTACTTTTAGAAAAAAAAAACAGACCAGAGAACTTCAGGCAGGTGCTTTTCAGATAGACCAACTCTTTAAACCCCTAAATAATAGCAGAGGTCAACACTTTTATTTTGGGTCACGTGATCAACCACAAACTCAAAAAATGTTGGCTTTTTTTTTTCATTTCTCATAGTCTTGCTGCCTGAAACGATTCGAATAAAGTTGTTTTGAACGTATTAAATAAATACCAAGCGTAGAGTTAAGTATTAAAAAATGCCTATTATATGATGTGGAGATGTAGACATAATATACCTGGAAGATTGAGTCTGTTGCCTGGCAACTGATGCAGTGATAGCGTCACGTGCCGTCAGTCGAGAAACTCAACACTGGATCACGAATAATGGTTTGGTCCTTCTTGGATTACACTTAGATAACAGTTTATCTCCATTGACTGCAACCACTCTGCTTACGAGATCAGAAAGGCTACCTGACCTGTTGAGAAGATGTGAGATTAAGCAGGTTAACTCGCAGTAAAAAACGCAAAAAGTTTCAATACCTGCTGTGTATAATTCCTCCCTGGATAACAGCAGACCATCGCTGCAGGTAATCACCCTTTACCGCTACCAGGCTTGTCTACCTGCACAGGTCATCGCATGGTTAGAAAGACCACCAGACCTGCTTCTAGACCTCATAAACATAGAAAAACATTGCCCCCGTTAATATCTCCTCGCTGCAGTGGCACCACTTTTATAATTCTGTTTTCAGTTCATTCAGTTACAATTGTTCCAATCCAACCCCCTCTTCAGTCATATCAGGTGTCCCCCAAGGCTCTGTCCTCAGCTCTCTACTTTTCACAATTTAACTCCTGCTGCTGAGTTCTAGTTTTTTTTAATTCAATATCCAATTTTATTGTTAAGCCAATGACACACAAGTATGTTTTATGCAGTTTGTTTTTTATATTTTGTGTCAAAGTGTATTTTATTTTGTAAAACTCCAAGGGTGTCCGGAAAGGGGCTTTTTTAAATAAAACACATCATTATTTGGATTGAAGACAAAAGTATTATCACAGATTTTATTTATTTGTATTTCTTATACATATTAAACATATTTACATGTTTTTATTGTTTCTTCTTAACATTGTTGACAATAAAAAAAAAAAAAAGAAACAAAGATCGGTGTGGAGTACAAACTGCCAGGCCGTCGCCTTGAATTGCACAATTGTTCTATTTTTTCTTTGGCAGGAATGATCTTTTGTGCAGCAGAATAATAATACAATAGAAAATATTGCACACTCTTATCATAAAACGGGGTAAAAACACTGTGGCTCTCTTGGCGTTTAGGTCCAGTATGCTTAAAAAAAACAGTTTTTCCCAATTTGGTTCCAGTAGATAAAAAAAAAAAGCATCTGCTGTTAAAACTGAGCCCAAGTGGAAAAATGGAAAAAAAAATGTTTTTATCCGTTCACCTCTTTAAATGACTGGGCCTTACATTGGTTTTTACCAGCTTTTATAAGAAGGGGCTTTAGACAAACAAAACTATATTTTAGATCGTCAGTCTGGGTTGATTTTCCAAGGAAAATCCATTGATTATCCATGGAAAATCCATGGAAGTTCCATTGATAAATGACTGAAATCTAACCAGATTACAAAACTGCCACGGATGTTAGAGTTGAAACTGTAGTCTCCATATCTATGAAGACTCTCATTCATCCAGGTTGGTTCCATTGTAGTAGGAAACTGTGGGGGAGAGAGAGAGAGAGAGAGCAAGAAAAGTAGCAACATTCTGTGTGAGTCTGTCTTTTTGTTTTTTTAGATGCAACCTGCAGGCTCGATTCTGGTGTAAAATCCGATCAGAGAACAGTGGTGGAGCCGTGTGGGCTTGGTGTGCCACTGATGGCATTGAAGATCCCCATGGAATTATTCAGAGTATTCCTGGAACTGTCTTCAATCAGGTTTATCTGGGGGGAAGAAAATCAATAAAAAGCAGTCAGAAAACACTGAATCACTCCTATCGCAGAAGAATTTAAAATACATCGCGATTCATCCTTTGCAGCGCATCGTGTTCTGTAGACCTTTTTCTATGGAGATTTCCTCTGTGTTGTGTTTCCTGTCTAAAATGCGTACAGTTTGACAAATCTACAAAAATCTTCAACTGCGATCGGTTTTTGTTCTCATTCTACAATACTGGACTTAATTTTTCCATGAAGCTTTAAACTTTGAGAGTTCAAACAAGAGAGAAAAGTGTACAAATGTTCATGTCATGCCTTAAAACATCTTGAATCCTACTTTGCAGATTTCACCTCTCACTGGTTTTTTTTAGACCATAACTACAAAAAGGGACGACTGCGAAACAGCTAAATTCTCCTTTTTCTGTTAAATTCATGCAAACGGATTCGGTATCACAGAAAAAGCTAGCACAGATTAAAGTCAAAGTTCATAAAATGAAACACAAAACTGTAAACATCTGCTGTACAGTTAACCCTTTATAGCGCCGGAGCTGTTTACATTCTTTTGACTATCGGAACTCTTCAACCGTTCTGGCATTTTACGTAATTCCAGTGGATTCTGAAGCGGAGGAAAGCAGCTTTACGTTGTTATGCAACGCGTTTTTATGCAAGCAACGTACATCAGCTGATCCTGAACGTTAGCTGATTCCTGTTGATGGCGTAAACGGTTGAAGAGCTGTGATGTCAAAGAGCGTGCGTTATCTAGGTGTCGCTGGCAACATCGCCAATATTCAATATATACTGTACAGATTTATGCTGTAAATGTGGGCAATCACAGTGGCTTTACCATCCAATCTGTTCAGTCCAGCACAAGGAAAGCCAAAGATAAACAAAACAAAAACGGGTTAGTGAACAGGAAGTGGTCATGCTCGTACCCAGACATCTTTAAAATCCGAAAAGCACACCTGTTCGTGCATGATGTTAGACAGCTCTCGGGTCAGGTCCCGGTAGCTGGCCTTCATCTCATCGTGGTACTCGTGCTGGTCTTCTTTTATCAGTCGTTCGTTGACGCCCAGCCCATGACCACACGCGTCTACAAATTGCCTATGGAAGGATGTATACGATTGCTTCATTGCCTGTTTCTCCTCAGACTTGTGTCGAGCTTTCTACATGCGGTGTGTATCCGTACCTGAACACCTCCTTCAACTGCTTGACCTTATTGTCTGGGTACTTTTTGGCACTGCTACCATCCAGAAAGGCTCTGGCGTAGGCGAGAGGACCGGCGTTCACCTACAAGAGAACTGGGGCTTAGATGGCTTACGGTCTGCTGTTGACCACAGCAAATGGTCGGTCCTGCACCTGAACGCTGATGCTGCCCTGCAGCTTGAGCTGCAGCCGGATCATGTCCACCTCGGAGGCGGAGCACAGCAGGCGCAGCTCGGCCACCTTGCAGCTCATCTCGTCAATGGCCACCTCTATTGGGCTCAGGTCCGTCTGGTGTTGGTACATGACGGGTATGCGCTTTTTGACGTAGGGGAAACAGTGGGTGGCTGGAAACGGAAGACCAGGAGGGAGTCAGCAGAAGTGGAATCTTAAGACCTAAACACTGATATGGGGAATATGTGGAAGCGGTCATAAAGAAGATATGAAGACGGATCAAGAGCACACGTAAACAGACACGCTGACAGCCAAGTCAGCAAGACGGAACAAGATAAGACCTGAACCTTGAGATGCGGCTGAGGGCGGAACAAAGTATTTTTTTTATCCGATTGCCTTGTTGCGATTTGAGGGAAAACAAACAAACTCGGGTGTCCAATAAACAACAACAGGAAATGACTTCAGCGTGTGGCAGAATTCAAGAAAACTACCAACAACTAAAGAGATAATCGAAAACATAGAAAACCATGTTTGCAGAGTCAATGGTATTACCAATCAACCCAAGTTGGCTCAACTGTTGGAAATTACAAGTAAGGATTTCTGGTTCCTCCACCGATGTGACATATATTAGCGAATGAAAAATCCCTGTTGGTGTTTCAATAACTGTTAGTCCCTCTTCACGTGTGACAACTGTAAAGACAGTAGAAATGCTATTCTTTGAAAGGACAAGACCTCCAAAGGGGTATCGGGCCGTCTCCAAAGATGCAGGTGTCCCTGTTTCAACAATTATTACGACGTTTTCCAGGCAGGGAACTGTCAAGCTGTAAAACACCACGCCGAACATGTAAAGACCTGAAAAACCAACCAAATGTAATTGTTTCAACAAGTATCATGCCGAGTGCACTACACCAAGTGGGGCTTTATGGGTGAAGGCCAATGAAGACCCAATTGCTGGGGGGAAATCGTAAAAAGGAACTTTACAAAAGAAAACTTGGAAAAACCTCAAGTCCAAGTCCAAACAATGTCTGACAGACAGATTAAAATTTATCGTGCAGGAGGCACAAAAAGCAATTCTAGCCACGTAAAACCTAGGACGTGCGTTTAAGAACACGCTAAGCGGAGATTCCTGGATGCACATTTGGCCCTTGGTGTTCACACTGGACAAGTAGGGAGGGGCTTCTTCTTCTTCTTTTCACTTTTCCATAATATGAAAGACTTGGGGTCACACAATTCACAAACCGCAATTATTAGTTATTCACTACGATCAATTTTCAAATGCCATCCGTATGTCACTACCAAATCAGAGTCCCTGATTGGTCAAAGTTCGGCCTGGTTTAACTTTCAATGTGCGTTCAATGGCAAAGCCTTTGTTAGGTAGAGCTAGAAGACGGCTGTAGAAACCTGAGTGAATAGATGAGGTCTGAACGAGGAAGCCCGAAACGCTCACATAAACGTGTCGACATTGACTTTTTATTGGAAGTGGTAATCCTGCGTTGCAGAGGCCGCTGTGAATGTCGCTTTAAATGAAGTACATTTCTCTCTTCAAACTGGTGTTTTACCCAATTTCAATCCAAACATTCTTGATAATTATCAACCAGTATCCAATTTACCTCATTTAAAAAAGGGACACCTCTCATTCGTCACTCCCAAATCCCTTATTGGTGGAAATTCGACCCGCTCTAAGTTTTATTGGGCTCACGTTTTGTACATAGAGCCAGAAAAAAAAGGCTGTGAAAATGTGCGTAGCTGCATGGGAATGGGAGAGTTAGCCTGAAACGTACATTTGCGCATATTTACGTAGACTTTTTTGCTGGAAGCGGCCGCTTGAATGCGTGTTGCCAAAGGCGGAGCAATGGTAGTTTCAGAGATAGAACACTATACCAACAGTCAAGCATGGTGGAGGATCCATTATGATGGGGGGCTGCTTTGCTGCATCTGGTACTGGAGGCCGTATTATTGGCATGATTAAATAAGAAGACTACCGAGCAAAAGTCCTCTAGCTAGATAAAGACCCAAAGCCCCCCCTCCAAAAAGGAACTGAGGGAGAAAAACCCAGCAGAGAAGTGCAAGAAGATTACAGATCGCTATAAGAAACGTTTGGAGGCCGTCATCGTGGCCAAAGGGTGTGCAACTGAATATTAAGGAGGACTCAATGCTGGTTTTCTTGAAAAAACAGTCTTCAAGCTCTAAATCCAGTCTCTCTAATTTACGGTAATCGGAAAACGTCAAGAAAGGAAACCCTCTCTGGACATACTGGTTAGAATGGTGCGCCGTTTGCACTGCTCCTCCACTCCCCCCTGCTTCTTCCCGGACACGGTGAACGGCGTCTCGAACACAAAGCGCCTGATGTTGTGGCTCTTCTCAAAGTCGGTCTTCCTGTCCTCCAGCTCCTTGTCATCCAGGTAAGGAGTTACATGAGTCACCTGGATGTAGGCGAACTTTGAGTCCAGGTCTTTGGGATTTACCTGTGTGGCGAAGAAATGAGAAAAATCATTTTGGACCGTATCGTTTTCTGAAAAGCTTGAACGGGCGCGGTCGCACCTTCCCAGAGTCCTGAATGATTTTGACGTTCTCCTGGCCGAATTTATCGGAGTAGAGCTTCAGGAGCCTCTGGGAAATTTCAGACAGAGGCGTGAACTTCGGCTCCTTGTAGATATACTCTTTCCCATCCTCGTCCTCGAAGAATCCCTGTTGTACAGAAACAAATGCTGTAAATACATCGGAATATTGCAGAAAAAGTGAAATCAAAGGAACACTGGCGCCATCTAGTGGCATAACTCTAAACTGAAGCCAAATCGCATTTCCTTAAGTCTTTAAAACTCAGCAGATACATAAAATATAATTAATAAAAGTAATCTCTAAATTGTTAATATTTTATAACTGTTAAGGATAAATAAGCCCACAAATGTCCCAGTTCTCTCTGATCACATTCATGCATGCGAGGATCTGATTGGCTGCGTTTTGTGCACAACACAGGAAGCAGATCAAAATGAGACATTTTCAGAATAAAAGAACACGTTCATAATACGAGTGCTGTAGAACAACAACGTAATTTGCATGAAAACACAAAGACATATATTTAGAATGAACCCAAAAATCTTTTAACTTCTTGTGTTACTGACAGCACAACAACTAAAATAAAACTGTACAGCAATGAATGTAGCTTTCATTTAACAAACAGAGACATAAAAGTAACGGAGTGCATATTTCCACACTTACCGCAGCCTTGGGGAGGCAGGGAGAGAGAAGACGTTTCCATTAAAAAGCTTTGTAAGGATGGTTCATGTGTGTATCTGTGCGTGCAGGTGTGTGTTTCTGCTCTCCACGAAGCAACACAAAAACCACTTTAACTTAAACACTGAAGCTATCGCAGACCACAGCAAACTTACAGACGCTCTTAAAACCCATTTTTAATGTTTGTTTACGCAATTTACGTAATTCCAACAGATTCTGATTTCATGTAAATATTTCGTGAAGTGTTGTTTTTCAGTGCAAAGCTGCTTTTCTCCACTTCAGAATCCATTAGAATGACATCAGCTGTGTAAACCATAAACGGCAATTATCAATGGCGTCGCAGGTTTTTGTTGCTTTACCTGTCCGAAGAAAGCCACTCGGAAAAACGTGCCCAGAAGCCTCTTGCCGGTGTGCATCACCTCCATGACCTTGGTGTAGGCGCGGTGCAGCGTGTCATACAGATGTGTCAGTTTCTGTCAACAAAGAATCGCTTTGAAAAGGTTGTAGAAGCTGTCTCCCAATTAAAGCAAACTCCCTGCCTTTTTGGCTTAATTCACACTTATTTTAAAAAAAAAATATGGCTTCTAAGCGCGCGTTCCTGAACACGGGTATAGCCCTTGGTGTTCACACTGGACCAATAGGGAGGGGCTTCTTCTTTCTTTTCCTTTTTGCTACTAAGTACTAGCGCATGTCCGCCATCTACAGTTCAAAGTGGCTTGGTATGAAATGTTGAAGTAATCCAAATCTCTTGAATCTTGCTCAAGGCATTTCCTTTCACAGCTCTATTTCAATACATGAAATATGTGGAATCATAGAATTCCAGCTGGGTACAAACTCCAATTATTATTTCTCCTCTCTGATCAATTTTCAAAGGGTTGGCACTTCTGTAAATCCGCACGTTACTACAAATCAGACTCCCTGAGGGAGAACATGTTTAAAACTTGCACCATGCTTTCACTGGCCATGCGTTTGGTGTGTTTGCATAGACTTTCCATTGAAGCACAGCTTGAACGCACATTGCCGAGGGCTGTATTGATTTATCTTTAAGTACATTGTTCTATTCAAACAGAATTTTTCTTTTTAGACCTAAACATTCCTAAAAAATTAACAACCAGTACCCAATTTACCATTCGCTAATTTCATAGAAAAAAAGTGTTTTTATCTGTTAAATTAGTTTTTAAATCAAAACCCCAAGAGCCTGTGGAATTAAGTTTGGGGTTCCCCAAGGATTAATTTTGGGCCCAGCACTTTTTAATGTATCAGAAGGCTTTGGGTGGTTGAATGCGTGTTATTATATGTATTTCTTTAAGCGAAGGTCTTTGTTTTGGCTTTTGTGATTGAAAGTTATGTAAAGCACTTTTGTTTAATATGTTTACGTTTTTTTTTTCAATAAATAAAGTTTTATCTGAATGAAAAGATACAGTATTGAATTTTATCTCATCCGGAAAACATCCAGATGACATAATTAAGCTCCCACTTCAATCCACCAAGATGACAAAATCTTTATTGACAATATTTTGTGCAACAAAAATGTTAAAAATTGGAAGCTTAACAGACCTTTGAAAGCCTGCATTTCTACTTTTTTTGGGGATAAAAACAACTTTAAAATCAAACTTCTTCCAGACCTAATTTTAAAAGCTTAAGTTTATCTAAATTTTAGAAAATTATTATATTTTTTGAGTCATTCTGTCACTTAGCTAATGAAAATGGACAGTTACATCTGTCAAAACAGCCCGACATGCTGTCTTTTCTACGTCTAAAGAAGCATTGGTGATCTGTTTCCAGGATGGAAACTAATATCTGTAATCCGGATAAAACACTTTAAAGTACTGCATGGATTATCAGTCAGTTTAGATTACCTCAAAGTCTCTGCGCTGTTCATAAATGGGAATAATTAGCTTGTAGACATCAGCAATGAGCTCATAACGCTCTGCCTTCCAAAGACCATCAGCACACTCCTCCAGCAGCTCCAGGAGGACCTCCTGAAGACAAAACATGGAGGAACAACTTCTAAATCTCTAGTACTACTGAAACTAAGATCAGTAGCTATATGACAAAGAACCCAATAGGTAACCACCTGTGGGTTTTTATGAGATGACAGTCAATTTCGCAAAGCAAATGTTTTAATTGGCAATGAAAAAATGTACTCATAATAGCGAGTCAGTTTAAAAAAATAAAGCAACTTAAGGAAACCTCGTTAAAGTGAACGTCCTGCATCCCCACGTCCTCCATCATGGCCGCCTCTTCGTCGATGTTGGGAGTGATGACCCGGAACGCGGAGCAGCCCTGTCTGAACATCCCTAACAAGGAAGACACAAACACCTCCTCTTCATCTGGACGGCACAAGATTGTGACGGAAGTCCAATGACCGAACAGACTCACAAAAACAAGCCCTGCCCCTCAATCCACCCCCAGTTTCTTTTTTTTTTGTGATCTCCCAAATCTTCTTAGCGTTCTTCTCTTCTGTAAAACTAAAGAAAGTCTCCAACATGGCTGAGAGCTTAGAACCAGGTTGATAAGAAGCCAAGTTCCCTTTTCTGGACAAAAAAACGTCTTGATTTCTACAGAACACTGGACTGTCAATCTCTGACATCACCCATTAGATTCCGAAACGCCCAAATGAAGCCTTCCCAACTCAACGACGTTGCAGAAATAATTAAACAAAAACAGAATTTCATTAAAAAACCAGCCGTATTAATGAATAAGTTTGACCTCCGTTGAAACCAAACCATCTGAAAAAATGCTCCCCAAAAATCATCCACCCTTTTTTAAAACCTGTGCAGTGACCTCCATCTTTGTTACAGATCATAACCTTGGGCATGTTCACCAAAGGTGTAATCCCCAATAAAAAAAGGTAAAGCTTCTAAGCCTGTTGTGTTGTACAAAGTAAAGTATCATGTGTATATGTATCTATTTTTCAAATTAAAATGCTACGACAAAAAGTTTTGTTGAAAAAAAACATGAAAACATGAGCAGATTCAAACAATTTTTTTTTACATATGACGAACAAAGTTATTGACTTGTAGAACTTGTTTCTAATTTGTAAATTAATTGAATAAAAGCAACTTTACAGTTTCTTTTTATAGAACACCACTATTAAATTGAAAAAGTCAGCCAAGTCTCAGATCACCATGGCTAAAACTTCTTAATAGATGCCTTTAGTGTAGGACCATACATTCAGAAATGTCATTTTTCCAAGTTTGATTTGATTTGATTAAATCTTCCTTCCTTGTAAAATGTTTAAACTCAGACTTTGTGATGAAGATTTTTCCTTTAACCTCAAAGTGGAGGCTAACGACAGCCGCGTCCGACTTTTAGGGGTTGACGAATTAATGAAGATAAAATGACTCAACCGTGGTAAAGCTGGTATTTTCTAAATATAATAATAAACATGACGGCTCCTTTATTTATTATTGCAGTCAGTTGCAACGACAAAGCGAGCAGCTTCTGGTGCGTGGGAACAACGGTCTCAATAAATCACTATTTGGCGGAAGACTTTTTGTCTGTAATCAGCTGCTTTATGTTTCTTTGAAGTTCAAGGCTTTTTTGTGGTTTTCTCACTGACTCTTTTCTCCCCGTTTTATTGTTTGCTTTTTGGATGCTTTTCAGTGATAAGCTACCAACTTAACGGTCCGAGCAGCCGCTGAAAGTCATGTGACGCATTAAGACAGCAAATGTGGTGAACAGAATCCTGTAAGTTTACAAAATAAAACTTTCGTCGGGATCAGAAAGTAAATAAAACAGAAATAATCAAAGTTAGAGAATATGTTTTTTTTTGTTTTTTATCTCTGCGGCACGGTACTGGTACCGGTACTGATCTGAAGTCGGGAGATATTTCCCCATTTATTGAGACAGTGTTTATCTTCGAAATGCAGCGTTGGCGAGTTTTTCAACACGAGAAGAACCAGATGAACCTTGAACTGTCAGATAAAAGCTGTGGGAAGTAAGGACACAGATCTTTTTCTTTTTTTTGTGAATAGGTCTTTAATAATCGCTAAGAAAATTTAAAAATGCACATTTGCTCACACTCATAAAACACACACACACAGACACACACACAGACACAGACACACACACACACACATTAAGAACAATTTAAAAAGCAATAGATTAAAAAGATTAATAGATTATAAATAAATGAGTGAATGAATGAATAAATAATTAAAAAATCAGTGGGTAAAAAATAAAAGAATAAAAATTAAAAAATTACAAGAAATCACTTCTAAGATGCCCTGCCAGAGAGTTGTATTGCCCGATAGCAACGAGGAACACAAGACTGCTGTAGTCTTTTTCTGTGGAGCATTTTGTGTGTGATTTTTTTGAAACCCCTCTAAATGTTAACCCTAAAAGTTGTTTGAGTCTAAACGAAACGGGTCAAATGTACAGAAAGTTTTTGATTAATCCTCTCTGCAAAACAACTCCATTAATCATTCTGAGATAACGGCCGTTTCGTGTGAAAAATATTGACCAGTGATTCATTTTACAGCCATTCGTAAATGAGCATCATAAAAGCCTCACAATGTAGTTTAAAGGGATAATTAGCCAGGCAGATCCTAAACTCACCTTTCCTCCACAGGTACTCTGCCACCAGAGCAGCAACATGTACGTAACACATGGCCGCCTGCAGACGGAGAAGATAAACACAGGTAACACAGGGTTGTTGTTGTTTTTTTTAGCGCTTCTCGGGACGTTCGGTGGCTAAACGTACCTCTGAAAGGTCGCTGTTCTTGTTGTGGATGCGAGCCATGCTGTCCAGCCAGGTCTTCCGGAGCTCCGGGGTGCTGGTGTAGGACTTGGCCAAGCTGTACTGGAGGTCTACCAGCATCTCCGGGTCGTTCTCGTGGTCCTTCATCTGCTCGGTGGCCATCAGCACTGTCCTGATGCGCTTGGTCAGGTCCTTGACATCGGAGGGAAAGGCTGTGTGCTGCACAGCCCGACAAAAACAAAACCCGCTGAAATGTGGGGAAATAAATTCCCAAACGGTGGATTCCTTTTTTGGGAGAGATGATTTCAAATTAGCTGCCAGCAGCTGAGGGTTGCATCAGATGGGTTGACATGACCCATCGGTTTTAGATATCTCTGATATTTGGATATGTGAGCTCAGGAATCGCCACCTTGGCAGGTTGTGACATCATATGATCTCCAAAAATTGGTGGGACAACCAACCATGACAGTTGATAGAATACTCCCAGCTGCTGGCTGTTCATCATAAAACTAGTTTGCGCAAAATTTGAAATTAAATACAAGATATTAAGTGCAAATCAACCCTTTAGACGTGCCATACATAAGACACTGAGCCACACAGACGGAAACATTTTTGGTTGATTTTGTTCTAAAAATGAACCATAAATAAAAGCAGGATTGTTTGAGGAATATCCCTAGAGGCTACTTTATGAACTGCATGCAGCTTTTCTCTTTTTTTCTTTTTTTTTTTGAGGTTTCACTGATTCACCTCTAACCACTATAGCTTCAGTAACTTTTCAGGCTTAAGCATCTAATTCAAAGCTCTAGAAACATAAAACTCACAAACTGTCAGCGGGTTAGGCCAATCTGCTCCTGCTGACCTGCTGAGACCCACATGGCTATTTCTGCACACATGTGGCACCACTTGTCATGGTTGAAGTGAATATTCTCCACTACCATCGCGGATTTCTACGTTTCCATGGCAACACGAGTGCAAATCTTGCTGGGGATCACAGCTCTGCAGCAGAATCCCAAAAACTTGGGGTTGTCAAATAGCGGTATGACTTTGCCTTTTGACAAATTGGATGTTATTGGACGTCGATTCCTTGTTAAATCAATTAAAACACACAAAATATCAAAGTATTTTTGTCAAGTTTCTAGTTGAAATATATTTTTAATTCTTGATATGAGACAAAACTAACTTTTAACTTTTCAGTATCATGTATTGATTTGTTTTAAGACGCTAAATCTTGAAGTTCTTGTTGGGTCAAGCAACATTTCTCATGAAACTAATTTCTTAATTTACACATCATTTTGAGAACTTTATCTTAAAATGTTTCATTCTTGTCTTATTTTAATTAACTGGTGTAAAAATGAGGATAGCTGGTCTTTTGTTGCGCCTAAAATATGATATTTTTGGGGGGGAAAGCATAAGCACACAGTATACGTATGTGAATAAATGCATTTTTTTTAATAATACATGCTTATTTAAGAACATAACACAAAGCAATATACTTGCATAAAAATATTTATAGCTAATTTTAGGACTACATGTAGCTTATGATGTCATAACTTATTTGAATAAATCTTCCAAGGACCAATTCTACTAATGGCAATTATTTCTCATTTCTAACAAGAAGAAAAAAAATCAGAATGTTCGACATTTTTTAGCTTGTTTTTAGAAAGACATTTTTTTCAGTGTAGTCCCAGACCATTATACTACCGCCACCATGCTTTATTTGTTTCTATGATGCTCTTTTCTTAAATATTGTGTTCTTTTGGCTCATCAGTTCACATATTATTCATCCAAAGGTTTGGGGGATAAATCAGATGTTTTTTGTAAAATGTGGGACTGGTCTTGTGTTCTAATTGTTATTTTCTCTCATTTTACAAATTAAAGAGCTGTCCGCGTGTCTTTTGAATTCTCCCGTACTCATAGTTTCTTTCTGAAACTGTTACCTTTACCAAATTAATCGACTTTTTCTATATTTTTTGAGGGGGCGCCTGGTTGCAGACAAGATGGCGCCCAAACATCATTAGCCGGAAATTTAAAACTTTTTTAATGTGAATAAAGGGTTGAGTGTGCAAACATGGGCTGAAAATGGGGCAAAAACTGTCATTGTTTGATTCTTTTCAAAGACGGACAGAAACAAAAAGGGTTTTGATTTGCAAAATGGGTTGTGTACGGTCTTCACATTCCATCACCAACCGTAAGTAACCTTTTGACCCTTAACACATTCGACGTGAATCGGCGTATTCTGTCGTGGAAAAACAGCAGCTTGGTTTGCATCTCTGTGAAAGTGTTCCTTTTTTCCGTGACAGAATGCGATCACCAGAGCAAATCAGGCTTTGATAGAGACATCTCCGATGTTAACACCTAGGGCTAGTTGTTCAAAGCTGATCGGATTTTGGTGATCGGATTGGATCAGATCTTGAAAACGGGTTGTTCAAAAGGGAAAGAAGGAATCTGAAATCAGATTAGATCACAGAATCCAATCCTAGTTCTAATTTGGATCAAACCTTCAGTTTGTGTTGTTCAAAACTTGTCAGTAGGATTTGGATAACTTTGATCCAAAAAAACTGGATTATCCTGATCCCAACAGGGGGTGGGATTTAAAGGTGGATTCCAGGAGGGAAACGTAGAGAAACCTTAAAATTGGTCCAATAATACATTTGTTTCATTTAGTGTTTATACTTTTATTTATATTTTGCACTTGACTTGTGTAACCGTTGTAACAGTGATGAAGTAGATAAAGTAGACATAGGCTACCAGTTAAGCTATTCAGTAAAGTAAAAAAACAACCAAAGCAGAACTGCAGATCCGCCTCCTAAAAGCAGAGCTTGGAAATGCTGGTCTCTCCTCCTCAGATTAAAAAACTCCCTGAACATTCTTTATTTTGTTAACTATTGGACATTTAGCCATTTTATTTAAGACGTTTTCAAAATATCCACAATGTATTTGTTAATGTATATTTGTTTTTTTATTTTTTGTGACTCAGATAAGGGGTCGTAAAAGAAATTATGAATGGAAGTGGATGTTTGTTATTTTTGTGTTTCGTCTACAATAACAAACTCTTAGAGTGACCCCATGTTGGCTCTTCTACCTGTTCTTTACATAGCTGGTAGCCCGTGTTGTGATATGTTGTCCCATTTAGAGCACAGGTAATCTGGATTTGGTAATCTTGAAAACTGTGTATCTGGATCAGGGTGATCCAGTCCAATGTTGCTTTGAAAAACCGGCATAAAAGTAAGACGGATTACCTGATCCCGCATAGGAAAAAATGTGATTTCCAAATCCGGATCATTTTGATCCAGATTAAACTTTTTGAACAACTGGCCGCTGAAGCTGAAAGAAACAGTAACTTTTAGGCTTGAACGGACCAAACAGAGAGTAGTTTCCGACAGAAATGAGGATGGGGAAGAGACGTGAACCTCTGGCTCGGGCTAATGATGTCAGGGCGCCGTGTTGCTGTCTGCTTCTTCTATGACTTCCTGGAGGAATCCTCCAGGTATTTACATGAGATGGCAGCAGGTTTTTCTAAGTCTGAAAGCTTCGATTGAAGCGATTTCCTGTATTGACAGCCCTGACAGGTGGGCCACGTTGCGACCCTCACCTTTATGTTCTTGTCGCTGTTGGCACAGTTGTTGACGATCGACAGAGACTGCTGGAAGCGCGTGCTCCCAATTCCGATGACATCAGCAATCAGCTGACTGACGGCGATCACCACCTGAGATAGAGTTGGGTTATACCACAAACGTTTAGTGTGCTTTAGTCCAAAAAGTGGCAGCGTGGACCGACTCGGGTAGCTGGTCATACCTGCAGGTGAGTCCGGACGAAGGACCTGCGGCCGGTGTAGTCGAAGTTGCTCTTCATGAGGAAGTAGAGAAGGTGGGCGGCATCGCCGCGGATGGAGCTCAGCTTGGAGTTGCAGCACTTGAGGATTTCATAGCAGAGACAGGCGCACATGTCGGCGCGACCGTCGAAGAACGTACACGGGAACTGGAGGACGGAAAAAAAAAATCTTAGTCCTTTATAGAAGCCAAAAAATGTCAACTTCGTACAAAGATTTCAAGGAATACAGTATTTTTGTGAGTATAAGTCGCATTTTTTCCCCCCACTTATCAAATCAAATCAAATCAAACTTTATTTATAAAGCACTTTTCATATAAAAATATAACACAAAGTGCTTTACATTTAAACACAACAAAATATAAAAACAAGCACTGACGATTTTAAAATAAATAAATAAAAATAAATAAATAAAAAGGGCCCCCCTCCCCGTACCTAGCCCCCCACTCCTTTCACACCTCCCGTGCCCCTAACTGATGGCAAAGGACAATGAGAGATAGGCTGAGCACAAAAACAGGATGCAGGAAACGCTGATAATTGGAACCTCCCCCTCCGTGAACAGCCGCATAGACAGCCAGATGCAGCATCACAGGCGGGGACCGCTCCACCACAGCTAAGCGGTGATGCGGGTCCCCATCCAGAGCCGCAGTGGCTGAACAGCAGCCGACCCAGAGCGAGGGGTTCCAGCTGAGGACGCACCGGAAATAAAAATGGATAAAAATGAGAATAAAAAAGTAAACATATTGATAAAAACAATAAAACATTAAAATAAGGTTAATTAAAATAACACGTTAAAAATTAGGTTCAAGTTCATAAAAACAAGATAAAATGGATAGATAAATAAATAAAACAAAAATAAAAAGTACATATAAATAAATAACTGAATAAATAAATTAAAGCAGTAAAAAATTAGCTAAAAGCCAGGTTAAAGAGATGGGTCTTGAGCCTTTTCTTAAAAGCATTAATGCTCTCTGCGGCTCTCTGGTCCTCTGGCAGACTGTTCCATAAACGGGGGCCATAGTGTTGAAACGCAGCTTCTCCATAGGTTTTGGTTTTTACAAATGGAATGGTTCACAGACCAGTGCCAGAGGATCTCAGGGTCCGCGAGGGTTCATACTTTACTAAGAGATCTGATAGATAAGAAGGCGCAAGACCGTTAAGACATTTAAAAACGGTTAAAAGTATCTTAAAATCAATCCTGAAGCATATGGGGAGCCAATGCAGGGATTTTAAAATTGGGGTGATGTGAGCCCGCCTCCTGGTCTTTGTAAGAACTCGTGCAGCAGAATTTTGGAGAAGCTGAAGGTTCCTAATATTTGTTTTTGGAAGACCAGCAAACAGGACGTTACAGTAATCAACTTTACTCATGATAAAAGCATGCATTAGCATCTCCATATCTTTATTATGTGATTTTTAAAGAAAAATCACATATTAAGTATTTCCTTCCCAAAAACCACTAGAGGGCTCTGCAGGTTTGTGTATCAGTATTTGCTACTGACAGCAGCGCAGAAGAAGAAGCGCCGTCCAAAACAATCACGGAGGACAACCCGATAGCTCATCCAACTGAGTTTGAGGATATTTTTTTTCTTATTTGCATCGAGACATTACTATTCGTGTTTTTATGTTTTCCTTCCTCGCACTAATGCAGGGCAGCAAGCCATGGAAATACTGCTGAAAGCGCCGTCGTTCAGACCATGATTCTGCAGAAAGACGTAAAAACCTCGCCAAAAAAAATAAAATAATATGCTGCGCGTTCCAATAACAAGTTCAAACGTCTGCCTGGCTGCAAAGTATTTAAAGATTGATATATTTAATATTCCAACAGTGACAGACTTCCAAACCACTCAAGTAACGTGGTCAACAAATTATGTGATTACCGCGGCTCACCCTAGAGCTGTGACGGTGTCGAATTTTTCATCACCGCGGTGATGAACCACTAGGGGGCGCGGTCTCGCGGTTAACCGCAGCGCCCCCCCCCCCCCCAAAAAAAACCCCCACAAAATCCCCCGGTGGCCGCATCGGAGTTGTAGAATGACTGTGTGTGTGAGCGCGGAGCGTCTCTTGTAGGAGTAGGAAGGTGTGCACACGTGTGTTGGGGGTGTGTGTTGCTTCCTCTGCAGGGGACCGCTCTGGAGCTGCACGCAAGATTCACCTGTGCTCTCTGGTACAGACATCTTTTCAGGATATAATGTATAGCCCAGTAATAAGCAGACTGCAGACACTTTGTCACTTTTCCGGTAGCCGTGAAGCCTGACACCCATGAAGAACGCGGGGCAGGAGGCTCCGCCTTTGTTTATACAGACACGTAACGTTACGCTGCAAAAAATAGTTCCCAAACAAAACATGTAGTGATTTTCATGGAAATCTAACAGCGCGCGTTCATGTTTGGTGTTACGGAGTGAAGGACAATAGTAATATTCCCCCCCCCCCCAACACAAAATCCTCCGGTGGGCGGCCGTGTCGCGCACTTAAGAACGCACGCAGCTTGTAATGGAAATTAATACATGGAAATTAATAATTAGAAAGCAGTAAATTTGTTGTATTTCCTTGCGAGACGGAAACTTCTGTTGTAGAATGTGTGTGTGGTTCTGAAAGCGTGCGCCTGTTTGTGTGTAAAGGGAAACGTGTCACGTGCAGCTCAGAGACAGACAGTGGGAGCACGCGCGCGGTGGGAGAAGAGGAGACAACAGTCTGAAAGACAGAAGGAAAGTCTGAACACAGGACTAGCAGAAAAAGGAAATCATCAGCAAAGATGAATGTGTTTAATGTGTTTATTATAGTTCCAAACACGCACCATATGCAAAAAGTAAAAAAGAAAGTGCGGTGATGACCTCATCACCCACAACCTGGCTGATGATGCAGCGCTTCACCTGTGCCACCTTTATTATGGCTCCTACATTTACCAATGCTCTTCAAAAGAAATAAACCTGATGTCTCAATGTCACCGTGTCTTTCACGCATTGTAAAAGAGATATACAGTCAATGCTTTCATGTAGCGATGGGGCTTAGAACTGTATGGTAGCTCCTCCCACGCGCGACGGGAGCGTCTACTTTAGGAACACAACCATCCGATTTGACATTTAAAAAAAAAAGGATTGCGTCAATCCAGTTCGGCTTTAGTGCAGCTGAACTTATTCAAAAGGGTCACATGGATCTTAGGAATCCTGCTCCAGGATTTATCTTTCGCACCTTTATTCTGATACACGAAAAGACTTGGTGTCGTATAATTCTGGCCGGGCAGGAACTGCAATTAATCAATTTTTTAAACGGTTGGCACTTCTGTGTTCTGGAAAGGATGCCATCCGTACGCCGTTACCGAATCCCAGTCTCTGATTGGTCAAAATTCAACGGGTTTAACGTTTGACGCACATTCAATGAAGGAATGAATGATGACTTTATGAATCCCGCCATGGCGGCAAGTTTTGCACGTAGAGCGTTAAAATGGCTGTAAAAATGTCTGTAGTTTTAAATGTGGAAGCTCGGAACGGGCACTTATGCACGTTTGCATGCTTTTACAGCGGCAGTGCGCCCTTGAACGTGCATTTTTCCAGTCGGGTATGAATGTAGCATTATGCTCCACTGTGCCTTATTTTTTACATTTTTTATAATGATTTTATTTTTTAAGCTGGGACTTCTACTCTGGAGCGACCCGTAGTCCGAAAACTTAACTTCTTAACTTATTTCACCTTGTAAATAAAGGTCCTGAGTGAGGTGAAGACTTGTTTGAGGGCCACCTCCGACTGAGGGATCTGCAGGAAGCACAGGTGCACCTGGAAAACCTTCTTCATCAGCGGGTTGTGACCAAGATCCGAGGTCAGCTGGGTCTGAAAACACAGGGGGGGGGTTTCAGAGTAACGGCCGTGTGTGTTTGGTGTGTTTGTCGGTTGTAGCTCCAACCTTGAACCCCATGATGAAGACGCTCAGGGTGTCCAGAACCGTCAGGCAGACCTCTGTCGACACGTTGGCCTCCAGCAGACACCAGCTGTTCACATCTGCTTCCGAATGGGTGTACACTGGGAGCACAAAACCGCAGCTTGAGATCTGTTCGTGCAGCGTTCACGACCACCACTAGAGGTCAGTGCAGTGACGTTTGCGTGAAAAGCAGCAGAAGCGCTTTATGATGGTGAGCGTACTGTTGTTGAAGGTGTGAGCGCTGCTGTCCAGACCCCCCAGCTGCTGCAGGCGAGCGTGCAGCATCCCGCTTCTGTTGCGACAAACAGGCAGAGTGAGAGACTTCCTGTCTGCAGCAGCAGGCCCGCCGCTCTCCTGGCTCCTGTTGGAGAATCAGAAACCTGTAAGAGCAGTTTTTATTTTTACGAGACAAAATACAATTCATTCAAATAAATCATTTGATTTAATCCGGAAGGAGGAACAGTAAAAACGCAGCAGGTGAATAACTCAGAGACGTGCAGTTATTTCAGCAGGTTGGAGTGTCTTACCAATGCAGGAGGGGCCTTAAGCCACACCGTTACTCACAAAACAACGAGCCAGCAGAGTTAGATAAGGGAACAAAGCGGAAGCCCAAGGTTAACAGCATGTCCGTGCAGCCGTCAGTCATATTACAGAGTGGTAAAAAGAGGGAAAGGGTTGATGGGACGGGACGAGGAAGACCCTACCTGGAGATGAACCTCTTCCCCATGTATCTGAACTGGTGGAGGCAGATCCTGCAGGGGGAGCACATCCATGAGAGGTTATCGGGACTTGTTCTCAGATCAAAATGGTGCTTTTGGGGGTATTTAACATGATCGTGTTGACTTTTTCTGATAATCAAGGACACATATATATTAGGAAAATTAAGTTTCTGAGTATTCCTTTCGTTAAATTGTGAATTCAAATTGTGACAAAGAAGATGCAAGTGGGAGAGCGTGTCAACAGCAATAAGGAAGGGAAGGGGGGCGGGGTTGCTCCCTGCCAACGGTCCCGTCCACAACTCAGAGGGGAATTTCTAATGAACTACTGTTGCTCTGCAGAAACTATGTCCTACACAGGCTCTCATTATAAGCACTTTTATATGAAAAGTGCTTTATAAATAAAGTTTGATTTGATCATAACTAAAAACAACTGGAGACGCTTTGAGAATAGATTAAAAGATGATCGGAGTGGGACTTTTCTCACTACAGCACAGAGAAACAGGTGACTGTTTGGCAATTTCTAAATAAAAAATGTTTTTATATTTGATGAAAGAAACATTAAAAATCATCTCAAATTTAGAATAAAATAACATATTTATACTTGAAATATGTATAAAGGGTGAATATCCTACATATGGTAACATTTGTACGATAACACAAGGACTTAGGACTTAGGATCTTCCGTTTGATTTTTTTTAATATTAGGGACCCTTTTGTTGTTTACACACTAAGAGATTTTTATTGTACGAGGGAGTTTTAGGGCCACCAAAAAAACAAAAAAAAAAGGAATATCATGAGATCTTTTTTCTTGTAAATTTACGAGATTTAAAGTCGTAAATGTACAACTTTATTCCCATATTTCAACAGTTATGGCTTTTTTTTGTAATAAATTAAAAAATAAGATTTGTTGTCTGTAAACTGGCCCTAAAACTCCGTTGTATTATTGTTACCAGCTTATGGGACATTTTGAATTTGGAATTGGTTCATTTCAAGCAATCACAACAACAAAAACAACAAAAGATAAATATATTTCTACCTAGATATATCAAACTTTGGACTTTCAAATGTTGTTGAAGCTCAGAAGGTATTCACAAAAAAGAATTAGCTTAATTGTTAAGTAAAAAGAAAATCCTTTTTTAAGTCAGCCGTGCCGACGGTACTCACTCCAGTAATGTGAAGTAGTCCATTAACTCTGAAGGACAGGCTTTGTTCCAGTAGGTAAAAAGCGCCTCTGCAGAGGACAGAAGTGGAGCTTTGAGCAAAACAACAACAAAAAAATGGAAACACTCATCAACCTTGCAGCAGGCTCACCCTCCGACATGCTCTTGAGGATGTGCAGGAAGCACATGAGGAGGTTTTTGATCTCGTCTCGGTCCAGCTTGTCGCCGCGCAGCACAGCCGATGTGCTCTGGTTCTGCTGAGCCCCCAACGATGATAACAGACAAACAGGAAACAACAAAATAAAAGCTTTTAGCAGCAGAAAAAAAAAAAAAAAAACAGCTCGGGCACACTGCAGAGAAGTCACACTTTAGAGAAATGTCAGCTGGAAAGAGGAGAAGAAGAGTCTGCAGACTTTAGGAGGGAAATGGAAACATCCTAACTCCCTGATGTGGGACACTCAGAAGAACAATTCTGGATATTATTGTACATATTTCTCTGAAGGTCCTCCCATGTTTGGTGACGTTGTTTTAGAAATTGATCCGAACTACGACTGTACAACTATAACCCAGAACTGATGGGGGAGGAGGGGGGGGGGGGGGGGTCACGAAGGGTACTTGTGCGGGCGTCTCCCCATCCAGACTGCTGTCTGCTGCCTTCCCCCTGTTGCCAGTGTCCAACACGGGGTCCGGCAGGGGCACGGCAAGGAGGGAGAAGTCCATCGTGGCCCGCTTGGCGGCACGGCTTGGGGGCGGAGCTCGCTCCTCCTTTGGGTGGAGGAGCAGGAGCGGAGGCCCATTGACAGTGTGCCTCCTTGAAAATCGTTCGTTTTGGTGGAACTGGAAGGCCAGCTGACGGGGAGAAGGAGCATTGGACTTCTGAAGAGGGAGGGGGGTCGACATCCAAGAGTGCAGATGGTGGAAAATCAAAACATGTAAACAACACGCAAATAAACATGTCCTAAAGAGAAACCTCAACATACAGAAACCTTTTATTTTGAAGGGCTGTTTTGTCATCAGTTAAACACGTAGGACCTAAAGATGTACCCTTTTTTTACTTCATAAAATGACTTTGTTAAGGCCCGTACACACCGGGATGAATATTCGCCAGGCGTTATTCGCCAGAGTTTTTCGTCACGTTTTTTGTGTTCACACCCAGGCGATTTTCGCTGACGAGTTCGGGGATATTTTAGAATGTCCGTCGTTATTTCTTCGCGGCTGTGTAGACGCTACTTGGCGTCTATCTTCTTCGCTGGTATGTGTGCTCAGAAAGGCAGTTTTGTGTTTGAGCGCCCCCAAGTTGTGTTTTACTGTAACTTCAGAAGCTCCAGACACGTGTGCAAAAGCGCCATTCTCATTGGTCGAATAGATTTCGACGCGACGCGTCAAAAAAAAAAAAAACGAACCCGAGGCGTTTTTTAAAAGGTGACGCTTTGACGCGTGCCGTTTTTTCGCGTCGGTGTGCACACTCACATTGGTGCACTCTGTTTGGTCACGAGGCGTTAAACGTCGGCGAAAATCGCGCGCGAAATTCGTCACGGTGTGTACGGGCCTTTACTTCTACAAGAGTAATTAATACCCTATGATATTGTCCTTGGCATCAGGCTGCATCAACTCCTTGTCTCACTAAAGGCCCGTACACACCGGGACGAATATTCGCCAGGCGTTATTCGCCAGCGTTTTTCGCCATGTTTTTTGTGTTCACACCCAGGCGATTTTCGCTGACGATGAGCCGAGCCAACATGCAATTTCATTCCCTGACGTTAGATGGCGCTTAATGTAAAACAGAAATACTCCTGTACACAAGGTGGCGCTGCGCAACTTTACGCTTCTTAAAGTCGCTTTTCACTCAGAAGAAGAGAGCAAGTATTTACGCGATTGTCAGAATCATACAAAAAAAACAGGAATATTTCAAGGACCAGTTGCTCCAACTGGTGCTTGGTTCGGGGATATTTAGAATGTCCGTCATTATTTCTTCGCGACAGTGTAGGCGCTACTTGGCGTCTATCTTCTTCGCTGGTATGTGTGCTCAGAAAGGCAGTTTTGTATTTGAGCGCCCCCAGGTTGTGTTTTACTGTAACTTCAGAAGCTCCATACACGTGTGCAAAAGCGCCATTCTCATTGGTCGAATAGATGTCGATGCGACGCGTCAAAACAAAAAACGAACCCGAGGCGTTTTTTAAAAAGTGACGCTTTGACGCGTGGCGTTTTTTCGCGTCGGTGTGAACACTCACATTGGTGCCCTTTGATTAGTCAGGAGTCGTTAAACGTCGGCGAAAATCGCACGCGAAATTCGTCCCGGTGTGTACAGGCCTTTACTTCTACAAGAGTAATTAATACCCTATGATATTGTCCTTGGCATCAGGCTGCATCAACTCCTTGTCTCACTAAATGATAACTATTTGCAGTTGGACAGTCTTTTATTTTGAAAAATACAAACAAAAAAAGTTGACAATAGATTTGAGTGAAATCCAATTGATTTAACAAATCACATCAAAGTTTATTATCAAATTCCAACTTGAGTTCATGAAAAAAAAAATTTTTTCTTTCAATAATTTTGGTTCTGAATTATCGTTTTTGGAAAATAAATGAAAAAACTATGTAGTCATTTGTCAAACATGCTTTACTAAAGTCATCCTGTCTGAAGTATTCTGTCCTGCAGAATGATCTTATGTAACGATGCTCAGACATTTTAATCGGATCACATTAGAAAAATTGAGGACAAATCTTTTTATTTTTCATTTTATCAAATAAAAATATGTATTAAGTTGCTTTTGCATTTTATAATCAGGCCGAAAATTAAAGGCTTCAGAAGTGCAGTTAGTTTTATTTTGTCTGGTACACCAAAATATTGGGAAAAAATAACACAAAAATTACATTAAAAATATTTGTACTGATTGGTAACCCTTTTTAATGACTCACTCTGATGAAAATCATGTTTTTGGGTGTTTTGAACATCTAGCGCCGTGGAGGACATATTTAAAGAAAATTCAGCTTTAATTTGGATTTCTGAGTATTTCTTCATTCAAATCGTTGTGAATCAGGAGCAGATGAAAACAATTCTGAAAATCGTTACATAAAAAACACGCTGGGTGGATCATAAGCTCCCTGCTTCACTCCATTCTGATGTATCCACTTGTCCCCACTGAGGTGCTGTAAGCTAGCGGGAGAGCATGTAAACAGAGAGCTCTCAGCGATGGGGAGGGCTTGCTCCACACTGATTGGTCCCGCAAAACAGACACTAAGTCCTGGAGAATTCTGATTTGGGGATTCTGGAGACTTTTCAAACGGATCAGAGTGGGTCCTTAAAGTCTGGCTAAATGCCCACATGAACAGCTGAGGAGTTCTGCCGTCTACCTTTTCCAGAGAGCTGTTCTTGTCCAGGAGGCTGCTTCCAGAGTCGGTGGAGGCCAGGGATCCTCTGGAGTCTGCGTGGTGAACGGAGCTCACATTGGGGGTGGAGCTGTGCGGAGACGCTGAGGAAGAAGAGGAAGAGCGAGCAAAATGAAGGCTGACAGCCGCCTGCGGTTAGGACTCGAAACCTGCTTACAGCTGCACTTCATTGGATTTCTTCCGGCTCACATCCGTTCCTGCTGCAGCTCAGTCTTCGTCAGGAGGAGGAAGAAGAGGGCGCTCACCTGTTCCAGAGATCACCCCGAACACGTCTTTGTGCAGAGCGTTTTCGATGCAGCTCCCGGGTTTCTGGGGAATCCCCAGAGAGTCCTCCCTCGTGTTCTGCCAAACACAGTCCAGTTAGCTTCGCGTCTACTAGACTTACCCGACGGAAGTCTGGTCCACAGGCAGTCCAGGCTTACATTGTGGCTGCTGGGCGGAGCCGAATCCTTAATGTCGAGTCTGTGAACATTTTCCTGGAGCAGGCCAAACAGCGGGAGGTAGAGAGTGGCCAGTCTGGCCTGCTGGCTCTGAAAACATCAGACAGGATCAAAGGTCATAAAAAACGTTTAAGTTAAAAAAATTAAAAACTGCTGGAAATCATTTTTAAAAAGTTGTCTTCAGTTTTCCTTTTTTTGTCTCCAAAATAGTTTTTTTTTTTTTTTGGTAAATATTTACTTTTATTTCAAATCAGAATCAGAAATCCTTTATTGATCCCACACGTGGGGAATTTGTTTGTTACCGTAGCAGTAAAAGAAGAGTAGTAGACATAAGAGAAAATAGAATATGAAAAACAAAAGAATGTAACATGAATGTAAACAAATAAGGGCGTATTAATTTAAAGAGCTATTTACAGACAGTACCAGCAAAAATGTGCAAAAAAAGAAAAATGTGCAATGTGTACCCTGTGAATTATTGTACAGTGTTATTGTATTTGGTAGGAAGGATTTCCGGCATCGGGCAGTTTTGGAGGGGAGCTGTCTGAGCCTCCTAGAGAAGGAGCTCCGCTGTTTGTCCAGAACAAGGTGGAGAGGATGGTCTAGGTTGTCCATGATGGATAAGATCTTGTTCAGTGACCTCCTCTCCAGTACTTTAAATCATTCTTTATTTATTTTACTTTTAAAATTAAAATAAAAACTTTTAGAGATGTCACATTTAAAAGTTTGTGTTTTTTCTCCAGGAGCTCTTGCTTGCCCCTTTACCTTGTAAACCCTATTCTTCTTAAAACTTTTCTGTAATTTCCTGTACTAAACCAACTTTATTTAAACTTTAGAGAAGCTAAAACAATCATATGTTAAAAAAAAAAAAGAAGTGATTTAAAAGCTGAAAAACACTCAAAAAAACGTTTCCCTCCTCCCGTTTTCCTTTTTTTTTGTTCCCAAAATTGTCCGATTCCTAACTTTTCTCAAGTTATTTGTTGTAAATATTTACTTTGGTGCGTTGGAGCTTTTAAACGAACTCACTTTGGCGGCGTAGCGGTCGTCGAACGCGTGTTTGATCATCAGCCCCTTGAGGACCTGGATGGCGATGTGGCGGACTTCTCGGTACTCCTGGAGCGCCGCTCCCACCTCCCGCAGGAGCAAACCCACCAGGAAGTGGTTCCGGCAGAAGTCATCGGTCAGGGAGTAGTCCAGCTGGAGATCTGCAGCGGAGGAGCATTAGCTTCTTGCAAAGTGTCAACACAACACAGTTTTCCCTTTATTAGTAACATTTAAGGGCTTGCATGTTTTGTTTTTTATATAAAACTTTTAAGCAGAAACTTTATTTCTGAACGCCTGGAAGTGGACGTCTTTAAAAAAAATAAAAATAAAAAGATTTGCTTCAATTCAAAGGGAAAGTTTTACATTTAAAGGAATTTATCTTAAAATGACTAATTCTGGTTTCACTTTAGGAAGGATTTTGGACTAAAAGAAGAATAAATGGACGTTTGTAGTAGCGATTTAATAGGATATTTTTAGGTAGGTATAAATATGCCTATGTTTATGATGAAAACCGTTTTTTTTTTAAACAATTTGTGCTTTGAAATACCCAATATTTCAAATTAGCTGAGCAAATACACCTAAATATGAGTGTTATTAGCTAATTACAAGACTACATCGTCTTAAAAGAGCCAAACAACATCATTTATTTTGAATAAATTCTAATCGCCCCCCCACCTCTTCTTTTCCGTCCGGTCTAACAACAACAAAAATGGTTAAAATATAATTACTTTAAATAAAGTTTAGTCTAGGTTACAAAAGGGGTTTATTCAAGTATACATCTGGTGTGTCAGGAGATTTGTAACCCCAGTTTTAACAGTAAAATATGTCCAACACAAAGAAGCCTTCAGCTCTCATCTGTTTGCTCAGATGTTGGGACAGGAAAAGCTTAAAAATAAATAAATAAAAATAAATCCTACAAAGACATTCTACTCGCTTCACTGGCGGATTTTCTCTCTTATGACTAAAGAAAAAACATCTTTTTAGAATAGTGAAATTTTTGTGATTACATAGTAGGTCTGTGGATTGTTTTCTAGGTGACAATTTGATTGGATTCACAAATCAAATGGCAATTTTTTTGATATAAAATTTTTATTCAGTTGCATTATGTATGTCTTTTTACTGGATGTATACAAATTCTAACTGTATGTATTAAATCATCATTTATACCTTTATTTGGAACAGAAGATCAGAATCAACAAAATTTATCAAAACACAAAGATTTGGATAAAAGAAATGGTGTTGGTTATATTCAACAAGATTCAATTTTTTCCTGGTTAAGTTTAGGAGTAAAATAAAAGACAGGAAGCATAAACATATCTCCTGATTTGGATTAAAAAAACGTGAAAATGTTCTCCACACTTCTTCCATCAAAGACCTGTAACGGTTTACGTGCAAATTGGTGCAAAGCTGCTTTTCTCCACTTCGGAATCCACTAAGACTTGTGGTAATTGAGTTACCGTATTTAAAAGAATGTAAAACACTGCTGGTTAAAGCAAAACCGTTTTTTTTTCAGAACTCGATTGTTTTACTTTGGAAATGAGGTAGCTTCACCGACACATTCTTTTGAAGGCTTTTCTTTTTATGAACTGAAAATCCAACAATATTCTGAATTTCAGAGCAATAAATATCCTGAATTGTATTTTCACTACACTCTACTATATTTACATATAACGAATATATATATATAACGATTGCGACTATCCGAGCCCTATTCCATACGTTCTATAATTCTACACTGCAATTATAACTAACAAATCCAACTGCATCTATTTTACGGGATTGTTGAATCATCCTATATATCCTATAAGTGTCGTTTCTAATGTTTGTTTTCTGGGGGCTGTAAAGTGAGGTGGATGGGAATATGACAAAAGACCAGCTCCGCAAAAGATTTCTTTTGTTTAAAGAGGATAAAAAACTTCTACAGGTGGTATGGAATGAGTCTAAAACCTCCAAACGTTTGTTCTAATTCCTTTTCAGTTTTGTTGATCTGTATCTTTGAACTGCTTTTATGCCCCACTAGGTCGACGCCCCCTGTCACTCACCTTGATACCTCTGGATTCTGCCCTTCCCAAAAGGCATGGGCAGGTTGAGAGGCACGTAGTGCTCATGGCTGCAAACCACCCGCAGGAACTCAAACTTAAACTCGTATAAAGTCTAGAAGGAGAACCAGAGAAGCAGCGTTTTGTGTAAGCTTTAGGTCCTTGACAAATTAATTTCTAAAAGTTTGCAAACCTTTGGATCTCCAGGCACAAAGCAGTTCATGTAGTTGTTGATCTGCTTGAACACAAAGCCTCTGTCCATGAACGTGAAGCAGCGCTGGAGAAATGAACATTCATTCATTTGATAACCTGAATCCAAACCAATCAGACGGGTTTAAGGCAAACGGAAGAGGAGGAGAACCTTGATGAAAACCGCCAGGCTGTGGTTGGCGTTACGGGAAGCGTCGAGGTTGTCTTTGTACTTCTGAGTGATGTGCGGCATTAGCATGTTGACCAGGGTCTCCACGGCGTGGTGGTAGGAGGCGGAGAAACGCTGGTTCCTGGAGAGCTGGAGGCAGGAAACCACAACAAGCCTGAAGTTATGTACACTCCAGGGCCTTTGACGAGCGTTTGGCCCTTGGTGTTCACACTGGACGAGCACGGAGGGGCTTCTTCTTCTTCTTCTGTTTTTCTTCTGTTTGTTTACTAATGCATGTCCGCCACCTACAGCTAGAAGAAGTTTGGTGCGAAATGTCAAAGAGGTGCAAATCTGGAGAATCTTGCCCCAGGCTTTTCTTTTACAGCTATTTTCTGGTTTGTGAAATGCTTGGCGTCATGTAATTCTGGCCCGAAACAAACCGCAATTATTCATTTCCCCTACATGAGGAATTTTCAAACAACTGGCACTTCCGTGAATTAAAAGGGACGTCATCCAACCGTCTACCAAATCTGAGTCCTCAATACTTTGTGTAGGTCACCTCCGTGTCCCGTACAGGTTTGCCCATTTTTCTCCAGCAGACAACCCCACATTCACCCTTAAGGACAGTTGTGACTTAGCCTTTAAGCAATTAAGCGAAAGACCCCAACAGACCTACCTTGACCCTACCGCTCTCAATGAGGAAATGGGCCATTGACTTGACGAGAGCTTCAAAGAAATACCAGGAATGCTGCAAACCCAACAAAAGAGACATAACATATGAGCTGCAACAGGTGATGTGAAAGTATGCTATCCTCTAAAATCACAGGTGTCACACTCCAGGCCTCGAGGGTCGGTGTCCTACATGTTTTCCAACTAACCAACCGTAGAAGCTTCTTATTGGCAGGAATTCTGGAAAACCAGCAGGATGCCGGGCCTAGAGTCCTAGAGATTGACACCCCTGCTCCAAATCAGTGGTCCCCAACCCTGGTCCATAGGACAGTTGGAACCGAAACACAGTAAGAAAGAAAACACGACCCAAACTTTAAGTTACCGAAATACAAACGTATTTGGAAAGTTTCTTTTCACAGAAAAGAGCCGATAAAGGAACAGAATAGGAAAAAAGAAATCTGCTTTCAACAGACAAAAACTAAGAGTCTTTGTTTGACATGTGGATTTATCACGACAGTTGTTACCACACACTATAATAATGCATAATGTTCAGCAACCGCTTGTCTAATGTTACGAGGATGTTGCTAATAAAATTGCTCAAACTGAGTATTTTTGTTTATTGATATATAGAAAAAATACCAGTTTTAGTGATTGTTCTTCAGGATTTATGTTTTTTATTTTTATCCGTTGCGCCTTAAAAATGGACAAGGCAGAAGTTAGTGTCCGATTTTTATTTTAGCTCCTGCTGTGACATTTATGGTTTAAGGGAAAAGCTATATCACATTGTATAGGTTCCTACATGAAACCATAGTAATGAAGCTAAACCAGCTGCAGATTTCTTTTTACAAAAAATGAAGAACTTTCCCTAAGGAGTTAAAGGAAATAAGCTAAACAAAGAAATAGGACAGGACGCCCACTCCAGCCTCGGACAGGCCGGTCCATAAAAACAGTGTCTGACATTGAAGCAGTCCATGGCCTGATAAGGGTTGGAGACCACTAAATTACATTACTCATTATTGAAAAAAAAACTAGCTAAAATAAAAGAAGTTGATAGCAGCTGTATAGAGGTTACCTTCAGAATCTTGTTGCTGGTTAAAAAGTCTGTGGATGGTTTGAGGATGGTTGTCATGGCTTTGGCCAGCTCCTCGTGAACCGTTTTCACACAGGTGGAGGAGAAAGGTTCTGGCTTAAACACAAACTGTGAAGAGCGACAGCGAGGGATCCGCGTCAGGAATCGGAGCTTTTACAGACGCATTCATGACGCATCCGCGACAACAGACCTTAATGTAAGATCGCAGGTAATGCTCCAGCCCCTCTTCATGACACTGCGCCACAACGTGGACCATGACCCTTAAAAAAAGAAATGTAGGGATCCAAGCAGAACATTTTTCTAGATGTCACCAGAGACACCTGAAAAACAAATGCTCTTTGACATACCAAACGTTTTTGACCATTTAAGTGATCAAGGTGATTCTAATGCAAAGAATTTTATACGTAACACATTACGAATGTAAAGGCTGTGTCACATACTGTAGCTACTATGAACATTTTTCACGTCTACAATTTCGGTCTTTCGCGATTTGTGTGCGATAAACGTCATCTTTAATTGTTTCTTGCGTTCGTCATTCTGCACTGTAATCCATCAGGTCTTTACGTGAATTTGGTTTTGAGCTTTTCAAAATTTTTCGCCAGTTAAGAATTTTGTTTACACACATTTTACGTATTTTATACACAATTATTAGGTACCCTATTTTCCGGACTATAAGTCGCTCCGGAGTATAAGTCGCACCAGCCCAAAAATGCATTATAAAGTAGAAAAAAACACAGATAGGTCGCACTGGACTATAAGTCGTATTTTGACGGGAAATTTATTTGAAAAAATCTGTGACCAATATATAATACCTTGCACAAACTCATATGACACAATCATAGCAGACTGTTTATCTCATAATTTCACAGTAATTCTTTCTCATACTTATTTATTTATTCCTTTCATCAAGCATCATTGGCCAACTAATACTGTTTTCATCCTGTATTTGTAGAAACAGTTGTCATTTTTATTGCATTTCTGAATCTATGAAATCATTGCAAAATAGAATATTATGTTTTTAGCCTTCAAGATCTTACTGTAAACAAATGTTTGCTGATTCTCTGAGTCACTTAACATACTCTTAACACTTAACATACCTCATACATCAAATTGACCCAGGAACATCATCTCTGTTCCTCACAAATGAACATAACAGGAGGGTTAACAATGTGTTTATTTCAATTTAGTTCTAATATAAGTCGCTGCGGAGTATAAGTCGCACCCCTTGCCAAACTATGAAAAAAAGGGCGACTTATAGTCCGGAAAATACGGTAAATCCTACGCAATTGTGCGAGATTTTGGGTGAAATTTGTGGCTTTCCACGGCCGTTCCATGCATGTCTAACAGACGTTTCACGCATGTACCACCACTGTATAACTTTTACACTCCATATACAACACACATATCACGTTAAAATTATGTAATTGACGCATGCGTCATTTACACGTTCTTTGCGGGGTTTATCCGTACTTCCTTTCGTGGTTTTAACATGGTTCATTCATGATACATCTGTGAAGATTTCTTAAAAAGAACTACAACTTTTATCACGTAAAATTCACGTTTGACCAATTTTTATCTGTGCAATAAGCGCAAAATGTGCGTATTGGCACCGGCTGAAAGTGTTGCATATCATTGAAAAACTGCTTTTTTCTGTGAAAGACTCTGCTGAAATAGTTTTTATTGTGTACGTGGTTGAAGAGTTACAGCAGTAAAAAGGATGTCAACATTAGGCGCTGGAGCTGCGGGGTTAAAGGGGTCAAAGTCCAACTTACTTGGTAACATTAACCGCCACTTCCTCATGGGTCGCTCTAGTTAGGACACTAAACAGCTGGTTGAGGATGGTGGGCAGAAAGTTGACCATGATGTGACTCTCCATTGCATGAAGGCTCTAAAAAGTGAAGACAAGTATTAGACACACGACAATTATATTCTGAGCAAAAAACGTGGGTTTTTACCTTCAGGTATTTAACAAGCCCCCCGTCTAAAGCTTGTTCCGACATCTCCACACTTTGACAGTGGTGGAAGAAATTGTGCAAATGCTGATCCTGTTGAAAAGAAACTGTGTCTGAGTCACTTTTCAAGCTTTAAACGGATACACTAGTAGGTATGTGCGTGTACCTGAGTGTAAACTGTAGAGACGAGATGGGTTGAGACTGTGAACAGCGGTTTCCCTCCATCTACCCACTTAATATCCGAGCCAGACTGCTGCAATCACACCAAACGTTCTTTTTTTAAATCATACCAATCAGGACCAAGGTCAATTAGACAACAGAAACAGAAAAAGAACCTTAAAGAGGTAAGTAATTTCCAATAAAAGTTGAACATTTAAGCCTTGTTTCCACTGAGTGGTACGGTCCTTGGCAACGCGCATTCAAGCGGCCACTTCCAATGAAAAGCCTATGTGAATTTGTGTTTCAAGCTTCAAAACTCTTACATTCACACTTAGACCGCTTTTATGATATGTACAATATGCGTGTCCATTAAACGAGCGTTGCTAGCTAAACCAGATCAAACTCTGACCAATCAGCAACTCAACACAGGAACGAGACTGACGACGTCTGCATTTATTTATCAAGGTTGAATCCAAAGTCAGATAAAGATAAAGCAAGGCCACTCTTCTGACATGATAGTGATCCATATCCACCATCGCAAGGATGCTAGGGGTGAACTGAACCATTTCCGTTTTGTGCCCAATTCGCAAGATTTGAACTGCTTCAACTTTTGCACCAAGCCTCAACTGGTGGACATGTGCTAATAAACAGAAGAAAAAGAAAAAAAAACAGGAAGCCCCTCCCTGCTTATACAGTGTGAACACCATGGACAAAGCGTATGTTCTTGATCGTGCATGTAGCTTTACAGATAACTTATTTTTGAGGTGATTAGATGTTTTACCAAAAACACGATGGTTGTTTAGTGTGGGATTTGAACCCCTGTACAACCTATTGCTTGAAGGCCTGAAGGCTCCCAATCCAATCACCACTAATAGGATCTCTACTTCTTTTTAATGAAAGGCATCATGGACAGATACAAAGGAAACACTCAAGTGTTTGCCTTCAGAAAGCGTGGCAAAGTATTAGTATCAGAAAGTGTTAAGAATTCGCATAACTGACTCATCGGCTGTTGAGAAACTGTTGTTTTGATGTCACTTTTACCTTGTTGGAACCATCCTGGGAGCTAAGGTACCCTGGTGGAAGATGGGCAGCCACAGACAGCTGCTGTTCATTCACAATGATTCTGCCTCCATCCCTTAGCAAAGGCAGCCAAGCTGAACCCACTAAGGACAGAAGAGGTAAGTCTATGTGAATGTTGGGTTAATTGGATTCCATTTTAGAAACAGATATTTGCGTAAGTTTTGTAGTGTTTTGAGCAGATGAAAGGTAAGAGGGAAAGTGGCAGCCAACCTGGAGTCTCTACCAGGTCTTTCTTCTTGCTGTTGCCATCACAGCTGACGTGATACAAGGTGAAGAGAAGGTGGTGTTTCTCATGCAGCTGAGTGGGCAGCTCTATCTTTATCTAAGAATGACAAAAACGTTTTCTAGTGGTTGGACAAAAGTTTTTAACAGGTATCCTCACATAAATGAAAAAAAAAAACCTTCACGGATGTTTAAATCCTCTGATACGTGTGCAAAAATGTCTATAAACATTGGTGGAAGCACCTCATCATAGAACTCTGGGTTTTGTTGGTGGTGCAGGACGGCTGCATATGCTTGCTTGGTAAACAAAGGCCTGCCGGGACGACCATAGATGCACTGCAGCAAAGTGAAACAAAACCAAAATAAAAAAAAAACAGGTTAGCCAAAGTGACGAACAGACTGAGTTGCAATTATAAATGTGTGAGATGCATGTATACATGTGTACATACACACGTGTGTGTAAGTACAACGGTTACTCAGCTTTGTCACCTTGTTAAAACAGGAGAAAAATAAAGAGTAAAATTTTGCTTGACAAAGCACATATCAAGACCATTGAGTCCAAAGTCAAGACCGTTGAGTCCAAAGTCAAGACCGTTGAGTCAAAGCCTAGACAGCAAGCTCCAAAGTAAACAAGACGATTGACTCTTAAAGCCAAACTGTTGGAATCCACAGCTTAATTGAAAATACTTGGTCCAAAATCAAAACTCCCTAATCTAATTTTAAACAGTAAAACTAATTTTTTTGGCTACCTGTACAAATGGGGCTTTAAAAGGGCTGACTGTTGGTCCTAGCCAAAATTTTGACAATTCAAATAAACTTAAAACGACTCTCGAAACTACAGTCTGTGTGCTGCCCCCTAAAGGTTGAATGAGGTAGTAAAGATGAATTTTGTTATTCATCAACTGAATTTCCCTGTAATTTCAGGAGTTTCACCTCATGCTCTGTAGCCTTAATATAATAGCCTCACCAGCCCCGCCTCCCCCTAGCCTCTTTTTTATTTTTCATTTTCAAATCAGGGCGGAGACTGAGTCAGCCTCCAAAATGTGCTACAGTGTTACTTAAATATTAGATTAAGACCTTGATCTTAAAGTCAAGATTTCGTTTAATCTCAAAAACCTTTGTTAAAAGTCAAGATAATGGAATGAAACAATAGGACTCCAGCAGTCTAAAATTAAGATTATTAGATCCACAGTGAAAAGAATTGTTTAAAGTGAAGACTGCTCAATCTAAATTCAAGATCGTTGAGACTAAAGTCAAGATTGTCGACTCCAAAGCAAAGATAACCAGCCTAAAGTTAAGACTGCTCAGTCCAAAGTTAATATTTATTGAGGACTCAACCACATATTTCAGGAACAAAGTCAAAACACTCGTCCAAAGTCAAAACTATTGAGCTTGAAGTGAAGAACCACTGAATGTCAAATCAAGATTGTTAGATTGTCTTCTTTTAAATCTAAAGTCAAAATGCTGACTTCTAATTTCAGACTGTCGATAGTACTTAAGTCCATGAGGTGTAATAATAATAATAATAATAATAATAATAATAATAATAATACATTTTATTTAAAAGCGCCTTTCAAAACACCCAAGGTTCAAAACAACAGGTTCAAAAAGTAAAACACGATAAAATCAAAACGTATTAAAAAAAAAAGTATAAGTGAAGATCTGAGCACATGAGGCTTAAACTTGAAAACCCGCAAGTATAAGATGTACTTAAAAAAAAGACTACATATATAAAAATACACTCCTTCCTTTGGTTTGTAGTTTAATCCCTAGCTTGTGCAAATGTAAAAGAATAAAAAACGTATTGCGTGTGAATGTACCTTCAGGGGTTGGGCTTCCTCTTCGTCCGATTCCTTAAATTCAATACAAACAGCAATGTTCCTCGCCTGAAGACAAGGGTGGAACCGCATTAGGCAGATTACATTAAAACCCAACCAGGCACTTCTCCCTTAAGGAATTATGGGAGAAGTGCCTAATTGATTAATACAATCTGCATTAATGTATTCATCAGAAGCTGCTCCTCTAAAGAAACATAATTCCATCCAGTGATCTAAAGCTTGAGGTTGATGCCAAAAGGTCTCAGACTAAACAGGAAAGCCAATCAGCTGATGGTGTGAGAAGGTCTGCCAGAACCAAGAATCCAATTCTGAACAAACCATTTCATTATCATAGAATCATTGCTGTACTTACCTTTGCAAAGGATTTCTGCCCGTCATATTTGAGGTGTTTGGGGTACACATAAAGGTGGTTTTTATAGATGGTAAAAGGTTGGGAGCACTTTGCGATGCAAGGAACAAACTCGTCCACCTCTAGAAGGGTACTACCCGACCCGTTTGCTTCAAAGTTCTTCAAAGGGATGTAGGAGGAAGTGAAACAGTCTACAAACAAACCAACAGTTCAAGAGTTAAACATGGATAATGAGATGGGATTTGTTTACGTGGTTGAGGGGTTTACTTGTCACATCCGGGGCCACGCTATCAATGGTGACATCTAAGTTTCCTAAAAGTACAGGAAGTTTGGCCATTTTCTCTGGTCTGTAGGGAAAACAGAGGAAGGGAAATCCAGTTACAGATATATCAAGGCAAGCAAGAGACGGATAGAAAAAAACAACCTACTTTCTGAAGTCAGTGAGCAGTTTGAACATGTCTTCGTCGGACAGCTTGCTGCTGTCCTGTCTGTAAAGAGCTGAGAAACGAGCGCTTTTGTCCAGAGTTCCAGATGCATCTTTAAACACGGACCTACAAACCAAAAATGGGTCAGAGACTGACGCGACGTTTCATGTTTATCGCTGTTAAAAAAAAAGTGTTCTAGTGAACTTTTACCGTGCAGCCCAGGCGAATGGCATCCTGTACTGCCCAAGTCTGCTGCAAGCTGTCTTTGCATTCTTCAGCACCTTTTGTGCAATCTAAACAATAACGTTCATTCATTTTAGTCTAAATGAAAGAAAAATGTATCATAACGTGAAATAAAGCCGCACAAACTCCTCATCTACACGCTGCGTACCTTGGTGGAGTCTGAACTCCTCATATAAGGTTCAGTGCAGTGGGTGATCCCCCCTTGTAGGACTTTCTCTATTCTGGCCACCAGGAAGATCTCAGGATGGGGGCAGGTAACTGAGAACACCCCCTGCGTGGGGTATTCAAGAGCACGCTCCTGCAGCTGGGTGCTTTTGCAGCTTCCCACGGGACCGTCGGTGCCGTTACTGCCGTTGATTTGCAAATCCGGCCCCGGACTTTGCGTCATTTGTCGAACCAGAGGGTGGTTGAGGTCCACGTGGAAGTCTGCCGAGATCTTTCGACTGTTCTGGACGTCAAACAGGGACAGGACCACATAGAAAGGCTCTACCTTTGTTTGGGGGAAAAAAAAAAGACAAAAAGGAGGGAAAGTACTTTAGTTCTGCAAGCTAGATTGGGAAAACATAGCAAGAGAGATAGACAGAAGCGTCTACAGGCCCTAATGCACTTTAAATTTGCTGTCAAGACAAATGCATTTGTGCATTTCCCTAACAGAATCCACTTGAGTGGATGTTAGAGGGCAGCATGGAAGTTAATAGCCGTTGTTTCCCTGCAGAGTTCTGCTTCCACACTGGAGCGACGGCAGGAAACCAGCATGATCTTAACGCCTGGTGAGAATCCCGGGCTGGATGTCAAGGCAGCAACCCACACTTTGGACCACTGATGTGGGACCAGCCACCTGAGGAACCTGTGATGTCCTCGTGTTATCATACACCTGCGTATCTTGTCGTTAAAAAGCACGTGAAGGAAAAACCCACATTGGTCGTTGGGCCGTCTTCGTTCTCCGCAACGCAACCCTGAAGGTTGAAGGACAGGTTGTGACAGCTGACCAGGATTCTCTTCCCGAACTTTTCCTCGAACTGACGCACGTCTGGTTCGATCCCAGAGAAGTCCAGTTTCTGCAGAGAACGAATAAGCGCAGAGTTTTTTTTAGAAACCACGATCCACAGAGAGCGTCGGGTGAAAGAGACAAACGTCACCTGTGTGTCAGGATCCAGAGTCAACAGCTTCAGGCGAGCTTCACTCCTCATTTTTGACTCAATATCTCTGGCAGTCTGCAGGGGAAGAGAAGCTCAAGTTAGACTGAAAAACAACCGATAGATGGCCTCTACATTTTGGAATCAATCCAGTCCTTAAAACCACAAATGTAGTAAAAGCTGTTGACGCTATGTCAAATACTTTGTTCAAGATATTAAAAAAAAAAAACTATATTAAAAATTATGGTTGTTTTAAAACACATTTCATTCATTCAACTTCATGATTTTGCTTCTTTGGCGTTTTTGCGTCGCTGTAGTTTGTTTTTGCAAACACTACCCCGCCCGCAAACTATATGTTCAGGCTGAATTTTGATTATTCACGTGCGTCTTGAAGAGAGAGGAAAAAAAACTTCTCCCAGGAAGGAGCCGCTCTCGTCGTTCACTCTGAAGAGCCTCACTGAGATTCTCAGGCTGAGAGCCGTTTCATTCCCGACCGAGACAAACTGGTCAGTTCCCGCTCCTGTAAGAATTTGATCCTGTCCCATCCCTTTCCCGTGATCAATGGCAGAGACGACTCCCATCCTACAGGCATCCCGAATAAAGGTCATCCTGTAGTTTGTAGTTCATTTAGGGTTCTCCAATGCTATCTTGCAGGTAGGGCTGCACGATATGAGGAAAACTTGCGATATGCGATATTAGTGATCAATATTGCGATAACGATAAATTTGCGGTAAATAAACAAATAGAAAAATAAACAAAAACATCATTCCCATTTCATTGCAACAGTTTAAAAATTATACTCCAAATGACCCTCGTCGACATGGGGGACAAACATCTAACATAATAGGCCTCCATCTGATTGGTCAACAATGGGAAGGCCTCCATCTGATTGGTCAAAGCATTAAGGGATTTATTTGATTCGTTAAATGCTTCAAGCTGCTAAAAGATTGTTTTAACACATTTTGGGTTTGCGATTTATTGCGATATTCGCAGTCTTTTGCGATATGCATATTGCAGAGCTGGATATTGCGATAACGATAAATTTGCGGTATATTGTGCAGGCCTACTTGCAGGTAACCTGCTTGGGTAGTAAGACTAGTTGTACAAAGTACTTTGGGATCAAATCTGACTTTTTGACGAGTCTAAATGAATGTGAGCCAATAAATATGTGGAGAAGACTTCTTTCCCATCTGCATTATAACGTTCTGAAACATCAGATGTTCAAAGAAAAACACAGCAGTGGTTCTGATTTTTTTTTACCTGAAAAGTGTCTTGAAAAGCTCCAGAAGAAAGGTCTGTCTTTCCATGTTCTTCCTCTGTTAAAAAAGCCAAAGTTCGCTCTGTTAGCTAATAATTAAGTTGCAGCGAAAACACTGAGTACAAAGAAGTTTGAAAAGTGGACAAAACTAGACCATCGTGCAAATCTCCATTCCTCTTCTCCTGCATGGCCTGCTCGAAGCTGCTGTGGAGAATCTTGTTGAGAGTGCCGATCCACTCCTCCATTTCTGCGTCGCTGTCTGCAGCCAGCAGGAAGGTGCTCTTGTCCTGCATCTTCAGCTCGAAGGCAAACCGCCGCACTTTGCTGTTCTGAGAGGGGGCAGAAAAGCTGCAACTAACCCTACAAGGGATTAGGAGTCCAAACTAGGAGCGCGTTCAGGTGATAGTACCTGCACGACCCCCATGCAAGAGTCCAGGAAGATGGTTCCTTTGGGCTCCTTGGAGGTGTTCTCGTCTTTGTAGAAATTGAGGTTGTAGGATCCATCGCCCAGCTGGGCCAGATGGAAGTATCTCCTCTTGAAGGACTACAAGGGAAGAGAAGATGACGGATGGATTTTTAGGGAAAAAAACTGACAATAATTTTATTTGTTGGGAAGAACAGGAAAAAACGTCAGAAGCGGTTGTCTGCTGTTTAAAGGGCGGCTCATGAGGCTCAGCCGTCCACTTAACAGGAGAGTGGTAATCAATCCCTGGCTGTAGGCAAAACACTAAACCACACATTTGTGAGTTTGCTGAAGTGCTTGTTTTTCAAAGTGTTTGCAAAAAAACACAAAGCAGCCACTAGAAATTTGGAAAAACTGCAATAATGAAGCAGAACACTAGAGAGTAGTACAGAATCTTTAGCTAAAACAGAAAGCATGCTATTGCTAATAACTCCTACTTACATTGACTTGATTTATTTTAGGAAAAATAGATAAGAAAAGCTGCAATAACACAGCTAAACACTAGAGGGCAGTGACAAATCTTTAGCTAAATTATATAAGGAGCGCATAATGAAGAATATATTGCTAATATTCGTTACTCACGTTTATTTTTAGTCATTTAAAGAAACTATAAAAGTACAACGGAGGATTAAACACTAGGAAAACAGAAATAAAATCATGAGGAAAAAGTCAAAATGTGACGAACATGAAATCGTAAATTTACGTCGTAATTTTACAAGGAAAAAGTCAAAGTTGTTATTTCATTTTACAAAGTTGTATATTAAAAAAAAAAGTAAAAAGTAAACTTTCTCAGCGAGAGTCTTCAGTACTGTGATTTTTCTGAATTGTCTGCAACATAAATTAAAGGAATAATGTGCAATTGCTTTTAGTGAAACACTAACAGCTAAATTTGATCATATGTAAAATTAAGACTTTTTTCTGCATACATTCACAACTTTACTATCGTAAATGGTTACATTTATTACATTATTCCTAATTGAACCAATATTTTCTTATAGTTCTACTATTTTATTCTTGTAAAATTTTGACTTTTTTTCTTATAATTTTAAAACTTTATTCTCGCAAATGGTTACAATTTGTTTTTATTCCTTTTTTTTTCTTTTTTTTAGAACTTGTTCTGTCCAACAACTGAGCAAACAGATTAGAGCTGATGCCTTTTGTTTTGGACAGGGTTTATGTGTTTATTCCTAATTGTACCACTTTTTTCTCATAATTCTGCTACTTTATACTCGTAAAATGTGGACTTTTTTCTTATAATTTTACAACTTTATTCTTATGTATTTGTATTTTATGATGAACCTGAGACTCTGTTTTACTTAAGTGAGTTATCATCTGCATATTTGAGGCAAAACTTTCATTTTATTTGTACAGTATGCGAAAGCGTCGTGTTTTGTTTTTGTTTTTTTACTTAAGCTATACAGGCTACACTGTTAGCACAATGCCAGGTAGTGAGTAAAAAAATCCTTTAATGTAAAACTTAGAAGTTGGTGCTAAAATGTAGCAAAAATTTCCCATGACTGTTGTTATAGTCTGTGTAAAATTGTAGTATTTCACAAAACGTGACTTCATTATATGACAGTAAATATATATGTGACATTTGAAGACACACAACAGTTTTTTTTACCCGCATGGTCACACTGATGGCGCTATTCATGTTGCCTTTGTACAACCAACCATGTTTGGACACCCCTCCCTTCTGGGACCCAAGAGAAGCTGCATCCTGCAGGAAGTATTCAAAACGCAGAACTTTAAAAACAATATCTCACGTTTGTTATTGTTTTTTGAAATATTTGTCAGTGCTTGCAAGCTTATTTCCACATATGCCATGTCATCTGAGAACAGGGGAAGTAAAGGTGGAGGTACTGAATTCCTTTTACCTCATCTTTTTCCACATCTTCATCCACCTCAAACAAATGAGCTGTAAGTTTCTCAGGTCGTGGTATCTTACTGAAAGCAGAAACAAAATCACCATTTAGTCCATCATTCAGTTCAGAATTAACACCAGCCGTAAAGGGAGGAAAAATTCCCCGTAATGGGTACAGTTGGACGACTTGCTCAGGGGCGCTTTGGCTAATTTGGATGCTGGGGTAACCCTGGTTACCAGCAAAGATATCAAACTTTCTAGCCAGACGGTACTTTTTTTCGACTTAAAACCAAAGCTGCAACCATATATAAGATTATTATTTTTCTCTAGTAATAAGCTAGGCTCAGTTTCCTCACCAGAGTATGACAATTTGGGACTACTGGAAGACAAAATAATACATGATATTTGTTGGATCAGAGACAGATTTAACAGAAATCCATCAAAAACCGAAGAATGTTCCTTGAACTTCATGCATTCATTTCCCCTGGATTCTCGTGCACACTGCCGGAATCTTGCTAGAAATAAATAAGTGTTCTCATTTAGGGTTTTTTAAGTCAGTCTCAGTTTCTCTCTGTTGTATATTACATATAGAACAGTTCAGAGTAAATATATTGGCTTTAATTGATCATCTTTTGACTCTTGATTCTTCTACGTCTTTAAATTTGGGTCCAAAGATTGACATATCTTAGGTCTGTGGCTTTTATTCCAAGCAATCTAGACATAACTTTTCAAATTAGGAGCAGTGTGAAGTTTAGATGTTTCTGGCCCAATGACACAGTAACTTTGCAGTCTAGGATTTGAACCTCTAACCAACCAGTTGGCAGCCAGGTAGCTGATCCCATCGAGCTTAAGTCATCCCAGCACAGATATTCTACAGCGAGACGATCAACTTAGTCAAACAAATGATCCCCAGTGGAGGAAAAATGTAACCAGCTGACCAAAGGTCACAACTGCCCTTACGGGTGGATACAGGCTGTCTGCGGGTGAAAAAATGGGCAAATCTGTCCAGGTGGCCCACACAAAATATCAAGGTCGTGGATCGCTCGATGAGCCCATAGAGAGAAACATTTTTTTTCTGCGGACACGTTGTAGTGAACAGGTCGCAGTGAACCCTTCCACAACATGTGAAGTAGGCCAGATGCAGGCACGTCGTACAGATTTTTCCTTTTTTTCCCAACCCCCTCAAATACTGTGGACGTCACAGGTTAGTTCCGTTTATGTGATAAGTGTGGGCATCCCTAAGGGCGTCCCACGGACACCTATGTATCACCTGCAGTATTTGCAGCGGTCAGTAAGGAGCCAGTACTCACACCTTAATGTCACCAGAGCGTGCACCATACGACGGCGTCACCTTACATTAGCATTAAGAATACTTCACGATAGATTAACCACATGCACGAAAATCTTTCGCTTGAGGACACTGCAAGTGGCTCCTCTCTACAAACCTCTGCAGCACTTACCGTATGTCAAACTCAGACCCCAGGCTAAAATTTGGCCCGCAGTGTAGATATAATTGGCCCACGAGATAATATCAAATGTGCATTAGAGCTGGCCTGCGGTATATACTGTACCACTAATACTACAAATCCCACAATGCTTTGCTAGTACGTTGGAGCACAGTCGAAACTGGCAAGCGCTCCTTTATTCTGTTTACAGTCACTGACAAACATGCTCCAGTCACATCGGACAAATTCATTTCACCCTCCACGAAAATGGCCAAACGAAAGATGGACAACGGTGACCTTGGGTTCCCTGAAAGGCGCCTAACAAATAAAATTTATTATTATTATTATTATTAACGGTAGATTTCAAGACAGGCCTGCAAAAATACTAGGTTTTCCTCGGCTCAGAGCCTGACCACAGACATTAAGGAACTTGCGTCTCAGAAAAGATGCCAGGTATGTGGCTTGGACCAATGTGCAGAGTAAATCAGAGTGTAGCAAACTGAGCTTGAATATGTCAATTCAATTTTTCTTATGCACTTTTTCTAAGGTAGTTGAAATGCTAGATTTTTATTGAATGACATTATTTTTGGTTATTTTGTTGTTGGCTTTGAAAAAGATTTTTACTTTAAAAAAAGGAACTTGAAAGGATATGGGGAGAGACATACTTTATTTATTTATTTATTTAAATAAGAAGAAGAAAAATACCACTGATGCATCTTTTATTTTAAATTGAATTTCTCATGTGTTTGTAATATCAAGCTTAGGTTGTTCCAGATTCCGTCCAGTTTCCATATGAAAAGGTTAAACGTTACATATCAGTTGCAGTTAATTTTTCGATAAATATTGAGTTTGGCCCGTGACTTTACTTTGACGCCCCTGCTCTACAGGCTTGGACAACCCCAAAACCTGCAGCACCCGCTCAGCTGTGGACCCGTACAGTTCCTCGAGACTTTGGCTTTACCTCCAGATTGCTGCTGCAATCTGGAGGTAAAGCCAAGTTATAAGTGCTATAAGTTGGACGGACTTGTCTGTACGTTAATTATTTAGTGCATCTTAGTTTGTGTTGAGCTCGACTCTTCGCTTCTTAAGTGGCTTAAGCAGTATTGATTTGTTTGGACCAAAAACGAATTTAAAAATACTTTTTTCCAATGTAAAGTTTCTGAGCACGCTCAGTTTAGAGACTTGTGTTAGCTTAGCTCAGTGGTTCCCAAACTGGGGGGCGCGCCCCCTAGGGGGGGCGCGGAGGTATTGCAGGGGGGGGGCGCGGTGGAGTTTTTTTTTTCATACTTTATTGACAAACAACATAATACAATAACAATGTGAATGTCTCAGGGGGAATTGAAATGTGTACATATTGCAGAAAAATATAAGAAATAAAACCAAAAGTATATAAATATATACACATACATATACAACATAAGACAAAAATTATTATTACTTCAAAAATCTTTGGGGTTTAATAAATTTAAAATCTTTCAAAAATTAAATTAGTTTGAATTGCTTTTTGGTTTAGCAAATGTTTGATAATGGTACAGTACTGATTGATTTCACTCAAAAACTGCTGGAATTTAGTTTTGGAGTTTGACCATTTGGCTTCATGGATATGGAATTTTGCCAATAATAAAAACAATTGTGTAATGAAGATACAATCTTTGTCTACTTTGACATTAAGGTAACCCAGAATAATGTCTTTATCTAAAAATGTAACAGTTTGTTTAGTTATATTTCCAATTTAGTTTCCCACTTCAATCCAAAACTTATTTGTATGTCTGCAGTCCACAAACGGATGATAAATAGTTTCCTCCTGAGTTCCACAGAATGAACAAAACAGGTCCATGTCCACAACAAATCTACTCAAAGTTTTTTTGGTAGGATATATACAATGCAATATTTTGAAAGACACCTCTTTTATTTTGTTATTTAGACAGTATTTATTGCTAATAGTCCAAGCATAAATCCATTTTATGTCCACAAATTTGGATTCCCAATAAATCCTCCCAGCAGGTAAGGTTGTGGTATGTAAAAGATTTCTTATTTGCTTATTGGAAACTGAATTAACACAAATATCCACATTGTCCAAAAAAATTGTCTGGGTTCTTAATTGACTTATGTTATAAATCCCTTTAAACAGTTGAAGTAGACTGGTTGGAACGGCATCTAACACTATTGCATATTCTCTGGGTGGAACAGGAATACCGAATTTTAAAAGAAATTCTTCATACGTCAGAAGATGTCCATGAGAATTGAAAAGTTGTCTGATTAAAACAATATAGTTATCATACCATCTAGGAAAAAAAAGTGATTTATTCTTGTATTGTACATTACTGTTATTCCAAATAAAACAAGTTGTTGGAGAAAAATTATGTTTCTAAAGGAGTTTCCAGGCCAGCAGGGCTTGTTTGTAAAAGTTTAAATGTTTTGTGGGTAATTCTTCAATTTTATAATTACATTTTAGCAAGAATTTAATGCCTCCCATTGTGTCAAATATATATTTGGGAAATGCATTCCAGATATTGTCTTCCCCTTTCAATAAATTACTTAACCACTTTATTTTAAAAGAGTTGTTTAAAGTTTCAAAGGTTAATACATCCATGCCCCCATGTTTTCTGGTGTTACACAAAACATTTTTCCTTAAGTAATGACATTTTTTCCTCCAAATAAAATCAAATAATGTTTTCTCTAATAGGTTATGTGTTTTGGCATTTCTGAAGACAGAGACACATAGACAGATCTAGAGATTCCTTCAGCTTTAGAAAACAGAATTCTACCGTTCAGAGAGATTTTTCATTAACCACATGTTATAAGGCGCGGTGGAGTTTAGAAACAAAGGATTTGTATGTTTGTGTCAGTCGGGGGGGGCTCGAAAATGTTTCTAATTTTCAAAAAGGGGGGCCCTGCAGAAAAAGTTTGGGAACCACTGGCTTAGCTAATCGGAATTTGAACTATTACCTTTCAAATCTGTTTTTTTGTTTTATTTTGAAGGGGATGTTTGCTGTCTTTGGCTTCACTTTTGGTTTTGCCTTTAACATAAAATAAAAATAAAAAAGATAGTTTTGGTTGTAGAGTTGATTCAATAAATTTTTCTAACCCCTACATAACAAACAATACTTTACTATCAAGGTTGCAATGCATATTTGCTTTTCTTAAACACATCAAAATATCTATTTTACCTTGTTTCTCTGACTAACTGGTTAGTGACATGTTGGCAGTTTGGCCTTTGACCTGAACCAGGCCCAGCCGTCTTCACAAGTTCTTGTTTTGTCTGTGTTTAAACTTTGCACCCGCCATCTGCGAAGCTCGTTCCTGTCCTCATTGACAGGGGGCTCCTTCTGAAGGCACGCTGTGCATTTTGGAGCGTTCCACTTTGTTTTAACAGTTTTCATCAACGGGGCTCCCAGAATAGTTCTAAGTTTTATGCAGGCAAAAACAGGAAGCTCTCCATTGTTGTGAAGGAGGAGCTCCCGGGCAGATATCCAGCTTTCTAGGGGTTTGGATAAATCACAGACAGGGCTGTAAACAATCAGGTAAAAACACACAGATTACCAACAAGTATTGGAGGGAATCTGCGTGATTATTCGCTTTATTAATGGATTCAAATGTATAATATGACCCCTAATTTATTTTTTTAGATTTAAGTAAAACAAGTAGAATTTATGTGTTTGCAGAAAAAAATGTTTATTTTTAAACCCCACATGGTCGGTTTAGCACAAATATTCCCCCCTTTCCTCATTTTTTGAGTGTGCATGATTGCGAAGATAGCCATGGAGCAGCTCTGTGGGCTTTTAACACAGTACAGTGAAAATGCTAGTCTCAGCAAAAAGCCCATCCCATTCACGCACGCACTCACTTTGGGAGCTGGCGGAAGTCTCCGGAATACTCCTCATACTTGTAGTTGACCACGTGCCAGTCAGACTTGTACGTTTTGATGCACTGGAGAGACAGAAGGAGAGAACAAAGACAAAGACGTCAGACATTGGAAAAAACTTGAGCATTTTTATCAGATCAGACAAAAACACTGCAACACACAGTCTGACAACAGAAAATATGAAAAAAGGCAACCCTTTCTTAAAGAAATACAAACTATAAATAGTATTTTTCAAAGCCACATCATTCATTTTCATTTAAAATGAACCAACCCCGATGGAAGAACACCACTAACATTAGCATGCTACATTAGCTCCAACTACAACAAAATAATTTCCACTTACAGTTTTAATGAAACTTATGGCAAATATTGTTTTTAAAAAGAGCTACTAATTTTAAAAACTAATAGAAAGATTTAGAGGAAAACTTAAAAATACAAATAATAATAAAAAATATTATTTAAAAAAAAAAGGTCTTAAAAACATGGAATGTTTTAAACAACAAAACACATTTAGAAAATTGTGTTTTTTAACATTTATATTCAAATAAATCATCCCAGATCAGTTTTTGTGAGTGATTTATACAATAATTTTTCAAATTTGTACGACTTAGAACCAAGTTAGTATATATATATATACATGTATATTTGTGTAATTTGTTTTGTTCTTAAACAGTTTTGACTACATTTATGGAAAAACGGTCACATTTTTAGCCAGGATACGCTCAATAAAGACACACAAAGACATAAACAAAATCCCAACTATTCATTTAAAAATGAGCACACACATAATTTTTGCATATTTAAAATGTGCAAATATTATGTAAATGTTTGTGTGCTCATTCAGGAAATGTCTTGGAATGTTTTTGCATCTGTTAAAATACAAAAAAAGCTTCGTGGAAATAAAGAAAAATATTAAAATATTGCAATTCTATTGATTCGTTCTGCTTGTTTCCTTGATGACGTTATGTTAAATAATAAGTTGTTGTTTCTACAAATATTCAAATATATTTATATTCAAATATTGTCCTTTGTTTAAAACCTTTGTAAAATTCGTTTTGCTGATACTTTACCAAATTGGATGGCTGTAAATACACATTTTTTCCATCTCAAAACTACAACTTTTGGAGCAATGAGGTTTATTTAATAGGGAGTTTTTTTTAATTGTCATTTGACTTGATGCATTATCAGGTCAAATATTTCTGCAGCAGAAGGGAGCAGCTGTGAAAACAACTATTTATCTGAGGTGGAGTGAGCCAAGTGATCACAAAAAAAACAGGACCGACACACTGAAACCACATTTTGACGAAACGCCACAGCCGCTCCAGATGTTATGATGTCATTTCTGCAGTTGGGGAGTATCGCTTATCCCTATTTTTCAGGCCCCACTCCACCGAAACGAGCTGCCCTGAAACAACATGATACGAACTCCGGCTGGATCTGCTGCAGCCTCACCGTCGGAAAACACGCATGGGTGGAGACAAACACTGCGAGGTCAGCTAAAGGCCGCCCGCATGAAATGCTGCTGAGGGGAAGTGGAACCCAAACAGTGTTAGGATGAAAACAAACAGGGCTTTCGGATGTGATGGAAAGCCGGCGCAGAGATAAGGGAGCAGGTGAGGCGGCCTTTCGTCCAGGTGAGAAGCTGCGTTTACCTCTTGCACAAACAAGGAGCAGGCCTCCTTCTCGGCGGTCTCGGGCACGGTGGAGAACAGAGTGCGGCCCTGACGCCGCAGGGTGGAGATCTGAGGGGAGAAGCAGAAGGAAGGCATGAAGGAAGCGGCACATCCGCCCTGGTGGCTCCTCGTCACGACTACAAGGAAGTTTATTGATCCCTAAAGCAAACCCTCGGTCAAAGGAAGGTCAGAGGTCGGGGCGGGGGGGAGCAGCCCCCCTGAAGCGGAACACTTTGTTTGATGTAACAAAAACATCTGCAATATTAGTTAAAAACACATTATTGGGTAACAAAGTTCTCTTTTCTTGTTTTATTTTGGAAAAAAATAAAAGACAAAGCATCTTTCAGAACTCTGTCTCCCCCTCTGGTCACCGGCGGAACTGTCTCCAGAGTTCTTAATACCCTACAGCTCCCAGCATCCCCAGCGCACACTTCCTGGATTCCGCACACTTGACACTCATTCACCCAATCAACTACAGAAAAGCTCTGCACTGTGCCACACTCAGGGCGAAGTATTGTTTGTGCCACTCTGCCTTCCTTACTGAGCATTTGATTTGGACCTGACCTTCTCTCTCCTGAATCTGTGTCTGACTCAGTTTTCCTGCCGCCTGCCCGACTCTCTCCAGGAGACTATCCTGTCTGATAATCCCATGCCTGTTATCAACACCTGGCTGCCTGACCCTGATTTAGCTTTGTGGGTTTTTAGCTTAGCTAACAAACCTGCTGCATTTGGAACCACCCGTCTGCCTGTTTGTGTGACACGTCCTTCATAGGTCGTCGTTAAGTTTGAAGAATTGGGCTACAATAATAATAATAGTAATGGTTCTAAATTTGTTGTTAGGAAAATACTTTGATTATTGCCGTAAGTTTTTTAATTTTGATCAAACACTGCTACCGTGAGCACGAGATGAAGTGGAGTTCCTTATAACCCTTTGACACTGGAGATGGCGACACTTACATAACAGACGCTCTTTGACATACTGTAAATCTGTACGCGATCACCGTGAATTCGCTCATTCTAAAACACAGAAAAGAGGCTTTTGTTTCAACTTTGCACAGATATGCAACACTTCACAAAGGCAAAGCTCAGTACCAGCTCAGTGGCCTTGTGGAAGAGTGTCCGCCCCGTGACTGTAAAGTCGTGAGCTCAAATTCCAGGCCAAGTCATGCCAAAGACCCAATGCCTCCCTGCTTGACATCAGCATTAAGGGGTTGGATTGGGGAGTTAAACCAACCAATGGTTCCCGAGTGCGGCTGTGTCTGCGGCTCACCGCATCCCCCAGGGGATGGTTCAAATGTAGAGAAAACATTTCACATACCTAGGTGTGCGACAGGTAACTTTGACTTTAAAGGTTTTCCTTAGCGATAGAATCAGCTGATTGTGGAAACACTTCAGTACTGTAAAGTGTTGCCTATCAGTGCAAGGGCGCTTTTCTACACTTCATGATCTGCTGGAATTACGTTTAAAGACCCACTCCAGTAAAAATGGTGTTTGTAACGAGTTCTTGTGGCATTTGTTCTCATGATGCATATATGAAGAAAATTAGGCTCAAAATTACATTTCTGACTTTTCTTTATCCAAATCACTGTGAATCAGGAGCAGACGAAAGAAATGCCGCTGGGTGGGCCACAAGCGCCCTGCTGCGCTCCATTCTGATGCGTCCAGTTGTAGACGACTAGATCCATGTACGCCTTTGCTGGAATCTGACTTAAAACTGTACGGTTGGATAGCTCCAACATTGCTCGCCATTTGTACTGCATGTTAAAATGGGGGTTTGGGGGGGCTGTAAGCTAGGAGAAGAGCATGTAAACAGAGAGCTCTCAGCAGCAGGGAGGGGAAGAGAGGTGGTTGCTCCATACCAGCAGTCCCGCCCACAACTCAGGAGCTTTGCTGGAATTATGTTCTAGAAAACGACACAGGTTTTTGGATTTTGGCTACAACAACATAGTCATAATTACAAAGACCACTAGGAACAACTTTTAAAATAGATCAAAAGATGACTGGAACGAGTCTTTAATTCGTTAACAGTTGAAACGTTACAGATTAATTTATGTTTTAAACTTGTCCCGTCTAGCAGTTGACCAAACAGATAAGAGCTGAAGGCCTCTTGTGTTGGACAGATTATAGTTACAATGGGGTGTTACAAATATTTGGACATACAGGGTGTAAATTCCTATAATCCCCTTTTGTATGCGGGGCTAAACTTGATTTGAATTAACAATTTTTTTCCAAACATTTCGTCTTTGGGCTAGATAATAAAAAAAAAGAAGAGGTTAAAAAAAGGAAATCAAAATTGGAGGATGAATAACGAAAAACAGATTTAGAAAATTTTGCTTTTTTTTTTTTTTTTTTTTTTTCCGATAAGGATCCCAGGGTTTGTGCTCGTCATTAAAAACTTAAAGCCCTCCAAAGCCTGTGAGGGGATAAGAACCACGCTGGGTCAGAAAAGAAGATCCCTGCAGCTGCTGAAATCACAAGCTTTTCTGGGTTTGGAATGCCTCTGATTATCCCAAATTCTGTTGCCCTCGTGTCCCATTTCCCATAATTCTGATCGCGTTTTTTTTTTTAGACATTTGTACCCCAATTGTAAAAATAAAAATCTTTTTCAGTACATGTTTTCAGCTCCCATCGGCTCAGCTGTTGAGCAGAGCAAATACAAAATACATAAAAATAGAATTTAATATTACCCCAGTGCTGACTTCAGCTTTATTACATACATGCAGCCAGAAAGAGCAGAATGAAAAAGCACTGGAAGCCTTCGGGGCTTAAAGGCTGTTGGCTTGGCAGGTCTTCAGAGCTGCTGGAAGCTGCGTTGCTACCACTTAGACTCAACTTAACCCATATAGGCGAGAGTCGAAGCGTGGCACACTGACCCGGTTTCATCCAAAAAAAAAAAAAAAAGTCTCTCATTCTTACCGGAGGCGTGCATGCTTGTAGAATTCTGCTCCTCCATTGAACAACCAGGCCAATACAGGCGCTGCAGAGGAGGTTTTATTAATGCCCAGAATGGGCAGATTATGATAAATGTAGCTTTATTTTTACAAAAACTAAACACTTGAGGCAAAACAAGTTAACGTTCACGTGGGGAAACGTAGTTGAGAGACGCTGGTATCATCAAAAGTATTTTATGAGTATTAACGAACTAAAGATTGTTGTGTTTGGTAGCATTTTACACATTCATACATAAGAATTTTAACCCAAAATCTGTGATATTTTTGTGATTCCAAGTGAAAAGTATATGGAGTTATACTAATGAAGTTAAGGTATCTGTAAAAGCGTCTTATCTAAAGCTTTGAAAACGTATTTCTAAAGACTATAAAACATTTCTATAGCTGTACGTCCAGCAAACGAATTTTTGTGTTTTTTGCACCACAACAAATTAGTAATGCAACACTGCAAAAATATTTCTGCACTTGGAAAGTATCCATTACATATGCACAGATTTCATTTAATTTCATGTGTAGAAATTTTTTACAACAACAAAAAACAAAAACACATCTGAAAGGAATAGAACTCCATAAAAACAGTTCAAGATTTAAAGCTTTAAAGTGAAATAAATGGTGCAAACTTTTTGGAACCTGCTCTATTCAGAGGCAAAACACAAGAGGTGTGGACCAGTTTTTAAAAAGAAAAAGAAAAGTTCTTGTCCTCGGCGTGATCATAACTAGAAGACCTCTGGGAATGTTTCAAAATAGATCGAAAGATCCAAGTGCGACTTTAAGGATCTACTAGAGTGTGAGGCCATAGACTGAAACAAAACACCAAAACCCATCAGAGCAGACTTGTTGGTTCCCCAAAAAATCTGTCCAGACTGGCAGCTAAACTTTCAATGAGGCCTTTTTTTTTTTTAGCGCACACAACCGCTGTGGTTGTCGCCGGAAGCTTATTGCTCCGATCGTCGGCCAATTAGCAGCATTTCTTTCACAGTCATCTCACCAGGCTTTGATAGTTCCTCCGGTTCAGAGCTGTGTGAACCTTCAGGCAGGAACTCTGTGAAACAGCGGCAGGCACAGAGCCACTGAAGCCCTGTTTAGCTTTTTAAGACAAAAACTGGATTGAAAAATGTCAAATTAAAAATAGTGTCTGTAAAAAAAAAAGGTGTTTCCAAAAACACTTCCCTCTATTTGGACAGTATTTGTCTATTAAGTCTATTAAATTACAACATGCAACTTGATACTCCCTATTAAGACTATACATCACTCCATTTAGTAAATTTGACATGATTTGACAGTGTTTTGTAAAGGCTTCATCCAGTTTGACGAGAGAAAATCTATAAACTTACCACAAAAAAAGGTTCAAATAAAAAATAGGATGTTCAATATAACAGAAATTTGAGAATGTAATAATTGTCGAAGAAATGAAGAAACTGGAATCCTTCTCTGCAATATCTTTTTTTCATGGGCATATCTATTATGGCAATTAAATACAATTTAAGGATATTACAGGACCCATTGTGGATAATTACACACAATAATAGTCGTCTCTGTTCTAGTTATATTATAGAATAAATAATATTACTTTTAAATCGGAGCAGAACGTTCCGACTTCCGTAGTATCTTGATTTAATCAAAAACAAACATTATAATTACCCTAAAATCATTTTAAATAGTGAAAAATGAAACACACTATTTTGAATTGTTTACATAAGAAATTACCTTTGAGCACACCGTTCCTAATTTTGCTTTAGTGTTTGATTACTAGTACCTCTGACAATTTAGCATATTAATATGACTCCTTATATGCAGTGAGGGCTAGCAAGCCAACCCAACAAAGACTGTGTGGGGTCTTTTTTCAAAGTAAAAGACCATATTAGGGCTCCAAATAAACAGATATTCACCATTGCTGTGTTGCCCTGCAGAAAAAGATGCTAGTTGTTTAGCCTGTGATGCTAACATTTAAAATTGTTTGTGATAACTATTTCCAAAATAATTGACACGATTTTTTAAGAAAATATTAGTTATTTTTGCCGTTCCTTTTCCTACCCGGAAGTAAGGGTGCTTTGTGGGTAACATCAACCTAGAGTTGGCCTCGGCAGTGTGTCTGTGTTTCACCTACGAACACAAATAATGTCTGAACTTTTGCAAAGATGGATGTGCATATAAAAGGAAAGCGTTTTTCCGATCACTGCTAGCTACATGGAGAAAGTGAGTATTTGTATTAGCCCGGGGGCGGAGCTGGCAGTGCAGACTCTTCCGGAAGGAGGCGGTTCCTCACTTTGTGACATCACAATTTGAATACACATAAAAGGTCAAAATGTTGATTTTGCATGATACAGGGCCTTTAAGATTAAAGATCTTAAAAATTCAGAATAAGTTGAAAAACAAAACCTTAGCTAGCATTTAGCTTGAGCTAAATGCTACAGCTAAAAAATAAATATCATAAATATTATAAATTCTACAGAGAATTTATAATAACAGTGCCGCAGAGCTGAGCGAAAGTGGCGCAAGTCAAAACTCCAGGTTCATTATGAAATGTATAAGGGGGAGTTGTACGCTTACAACCAGATCTTATGCAGAACAAGGGAAAGGTACTTCTCTGAAATCATTGGAAGTTGCAGCAGCAACTCTCGTGTCCTGTTCACAACAGTAAACAGATTAACTAACCCTCCAACCCAGCTACCAATAGAACTAGTTTGCACACCTAAATGTAATGAGTTTGCTGTATTTTTTAATGACAAGGTTCAGGGCATTAAAAAAGCCATCAACTCCACAACACATATAACTATCGAACGGCCACCTACTCACTCTAAGCTGACTCACTTTATACCTGTCACTGACCAAACTGTCCAAGAGACCATCACCCATCTGAGCTCGTCTACATGCTGCCTTGATGTGTTACCCACTAGATTTCTAAAGTCTGTCCTGAACAGTGTGTTGCCATCAATTACTCAAATAGTTAACACGTCTCTTCAATCTGGAATATTTCCAGAGGCCTTAAAAACTGCAGTCATTAAACCTCTCCTGAAGAAGAGCGGTCTTGATCCCACTGTACTGAATAATTACAGACCTATCTCTAATCTGCCATTTTTAGGAAAAGTCCTTGAAAAAGTTGTCTACCAACAGCTCACTGATTTTCTCTTATTAAACAATTCATTTGATGTTTTCCAGTCAGGTTTTAGACCCCATCATAGCACAGAAACTGCTCTTATCAAGGTAACCAACGACATCCGCCTGAACACTGATGATGGCAAAGTCTCTGTCTTAATCCTGCTAGACCTGAGTGCTGCCTTTGATACTGTTGATCATGGGATCCTTATGCACAGACTCCAAGACTGGGTTGGCATCTCTGGATCTGCCCTAAGTTGGCTCAAGTCTTATCTAGAAGACAGGAAATATTTTGTTGAAATTGGGAGTTGTGTCTCAGACTACATGGCCTTGACTTGTGGTGTGCCCCAGGGATCGATCCTGGGACCCCTTCTGTTCAACCTCTACATGCTGCCACTAGGGCAGTTAATACGCAGTAATAACATATCTTATCACAACTATGCAGATGATACTCAGATCTATGTGTCACTGACAACAGGTGAATATGGGCCGGTGGATTCACTCAGCCACTGCCTCCAACAGAACAGTGCGTGGATGCAGAACAACTTTCTCCAGCTAAACTCAAACAAGACCGAAGTTATTATTTTTGGCCCACAGAAACAAAGAGAAAGAGTCAGTAGCTACCTTCATTCTCTGTCTCTTAAACCCTCAAATCAAGTCAGAAATCTAGGGGTAATCATGGACTCTGACCTAAACTTTAACAGCCATATCAAGTCAGTAACATCAGCGGCATTTACCATCTGAAAAACATTGCCAAAATCAAAAACATAGTGTCAAAGCAAGACCTGGAGATACTTATTCATGCATTTGTCTCCAGTAGGTTAGACTACTGTAACGGCTTGCTCACCGGCCTCTCCAAACGAGCTGTAAAACAGCTTCAGTACATCCAGAATGCTGCTGCTCGAGTCCTGACCAAAACCAGGAAGTATGATCACATTAGTCCTGTGCTCAGATCTCTGCACTGGCTCCCTGTACCTCAAAGAATAGACTTCAAAGCAGCTTTGCTTGTGTACAAGTCTCTCCATGGCCGAGCACCAAAGTACATCTCTGACATGTTAGTGCCATATGAACCATCTCGTACTCTGAGTACCTCAGGGGCCAGCCTCCTGTTGATACCCAGAGTCAGAACTAAACAAGGGGAATCAGCGTTTCAATATTCTGCAGCTAAAATCTGGAACAGCCTCCCTGAAGTCGTAAGACAGGCCTCTTCTGTGTTCATGTTCAAATCTAGACTTAAAACATTTCTGTTTAGCTGTGTATATGAATGAAAGGTCCTATCTGCAGTTTTCTTTCCTTTCCTTCCTTTATTTTTAAATCAATTTTCAAATTTTTTTCTTTTCTTTTAAAGTAAATTTTACGTTGATTATTTCTATGATGTATTGTGATTTTAATGCATTTTTCTGTTTTGTGAAGCACCTTGAATTACTTTGTGTACGAATTGTGCTATACAAATAAACTTGCCTTGCCTTGCCTTGCCTAATATTTATTCATGTTTGCACTCAAAAACACAGAAGAATGACAAAAAACTCAATATAAATAAGGTCGTTTAGGGGGTTAAACTGAAGTTTCTTGATTTCCCAGCATGCCGTTTTGCTTATTCATTTCCAAAGTGAAGTATGGCTGTATCAACATTTTGGTAGTTTTTCTTTGATATCCTTTCATGTTTGCCTGTTAGGACTTTTAAAATATAAACTTTTACATGCGTTAAAAGTAAACAGTATTTACAAATTTAACAGTAAAAAAAAAAGGAGCCATGTTAACGTGTTTCAACGAGAAGATGGTTAAGTGATAACAATAAATACATGTAGATCTGTCTGTCTCCACATAAGTTTTTACTATTGACATCACCAGTGTGCCTTGAAGTCCAAGAAATAAATGAATGGAGTTACCTGGAAGTCGTCTGTGGGGAACTGCAGCATGTCCCGTAGAACATCACTGATGATCTGGGTCTTCCTCTGGAGGAGAACATTCTCATAATCGAGAGGCTCTATTATCTTCGGTTTTACCTGATGAAATAAAAGAAAAAAAAATCACTGCATTACTGATAATTTATTTGGTATGTTTAAATGTCCAAGTTTGTCAATATTAGTGTTTTTTTAATAAAATGGAGGTCTCTCTTGTCTGCCCCACAGAGTTTTACTTTTTATTGTTTTTCAAGGATGATTTTTTCATTTTTCTTATATTTCATTTCAATTTTTTTTTCTTTTTTTTCTTTTTCAAATTTGTGTTTAAATTTAAGCAAAATAAAACAAATCACTTCCCTTCTTGCTTTACTTGCATGACAATAATGTACAGGTTACAGAGTAAAAGTGAAATTGACAAGATTGTGAACAAGCTGCCATTGTCCCTTCACAATACATGTGCTGGACAGTTGCAGGGGGAGGAAATGGCACAGAGAGGGCAATGAATGAATGTGCGCCTGAAGAGAAGAAGATGTTGGAAGAGGAGGGTGATCCATGGTGCCAGTCACAGAGTCATGAGCTCAGGACTGGATCTGGATATGAAAAGAGTTAACTGGCCAAGAGAATCCCAACTATAGCCTCCATTTAGGGGTCAGGAAAGAACAACCAGTATATTAGTAGTTTGATAAAATCAACCATCACATTAAGGAACTTATTTGCGTAGCTTTGCATTTAGCTTGGAGACAAACTGCATGTTGTGACTGAAAGCAGGAAACAGATACACAGGCTCTATCTGCAGAAAAAAAAAAAAACGGTTGAATCGGGTTCAACTGGATTTACTCTATTTCAGCTTTTTTGCTTCCTTTAAAGAAAAAAACTCCTAGGTTCTTTATATGTTTGAAAAAAGAAGGAAACAGGAACAGGAATAGGAAAAGTAGCTATGGTAAAAATCCAATCTAGAATAAATATAAATACAGATGGAAATATATTTCCAAACAAGATTATGTAAAAGAAATGACAGTTAAACTGAATTTGACTAAAAACTTTTTTTTTTAAGCTTAAAAATGAGCGACACCAGAATTTGCATGCCATGCACAGAACAAAAAACAGCCAAATGCGCAAGAAAAACAGGCAACAAATATGGAATATGTATTTTCATGCTGATGGAAAGGCTCCTATCAGCTTTTATTTTTCTTTAATTGCATTATAAAACTGACCTGTACAGGTTCTTGGGTCAATCGGACCCTTGGAGGGTCGTAGAGAGGAGCGGCTGCATTTGAATGACCTTAAGGAACGTACGATTTTTGCACATGTAGTAACTGCATCATGAAGTTTTTGTAAGTTGCACGCACTAATGAGTAACGGGTGAGGCTGTCGTATGTCATAAGTGTGTACAATATCCTAAGCCCACAATGTACTGGCTCTTAATTGACATCACCCAAATGCTCCATGCGTGGGGTGTGTAGAAAATACACAAGTGCCCGTAGGACCCCCATAGGATGCCACACAAACTACCCTTTGATTGTCTAATGTGCAGGATTTGGGGGTCTTGAAAAAAATAAAGAATCTGTACAAAATGCCTGCATCTCACCTACTTTAAGTGTTTGCAATGATGTGTTGACTGCAGCATGGCCGTACCAAAACATATGACCATTTTCGCCCTAAGGGCGCTAGAGTACTACAACCTTGTGGGCCACCTGCGTCCTCCGTACAAATGCCTATTTTTCACCTGCAGACTGCCTCTATCCACCCGTAACCCGGTGACTAAGACTTTACATCATCGTGACTGGGTGGCTGCCATGTTTACGGCAATCTGCCAACGATGCTGGAAACCCAAACCAGGTCATGGTCTAATGTTCCACTCTAAACTAAGCATCACCGCTCTGAAGGGACAAAAGAGGTGTTCCCTCCAAACTCCCTTGATATCTATCAACTGGAACCAGTTGAGAGGAGGTCCAGTCCAACGAGACTTGCATTTATGGGAAACATCCCAGAATTCCCAGGAGACCCCAGATGTTTTACATAAACGACCAAAGCAGTTGGACTTCTTGGTGGCAGCAAGGTTTATGACTCGTTTAAGTGCTGTGACCAGAGAAGGAGATCCAACTCGGAACCTCTGGAAAGGGGCTTACCGAAATCGAAGACCAAGCTAGATCATTTAAAAAAAAAGACAAAATCATTGATTTTCTTCCACAATCCTTGGACAAACCTCCTGGTTTAGATCCAACGACCACAAAACAATGTGAGGCCAGTTAAATGTGTCAGACCAGAGATTTACATTTTTATTTATCCAAGAAGTCCCACTGGTGATGTAAGGCCCTCCAGATTTCTCCGTCTCTAGATGCAAAATATCATCCGATACGCCAACAAAAAAATAATCACCAACTGGACGTTTGCCAGTCAGACAAAAGACAAACAACAAGCAGATGTGAGCTCTGCTGCAATTAGCTCCATTAGCTCCAAAACTGTGGGCCATCCACAGTTTTGTTTTCTGGATTGTTTTCTTTTCTTTTCTTTTTTGTGGCAACAATTAAGTTAAATTTCACATTAAGCCTCTGAAAACCCTGGACTCTGGGAAACGGTAATGGTTAATGAACAAAGGGTTCCACAAGTGCTCCAATTCCAAAAAAAGATCAACGCTCAGTCCCCTGGAGAGCCATGCCCTCAAGGAGCTACTTCCCATTTCCGTTCAACCTCTCTGAACCTCTTCAAAAGCTGCGCTTGAGAGATAAGGAAACTTTACGAAACAATCCGATAACACTAGTACCATAAAGCAAGGAAGATCGGATTTAAAGGGTTTTCTTTTTTCTTTTTACAGAGAAAGATGGTCCGGCAGAGACTCACCCCTATCACCTGTGACCCCGAGTCCACCTCTGCCTCAATCTCAGCCAAACTTTTGTACTGCTGCGGTGACTCGATCACCATCTCCCTTTTAGGGGCCTTTCCCGCCCGGCCCTGCATGGCAATCCGTCTCAAACCAGTGCCTCCCAACACCAGGTGTGACTCTGCATGGCAGAGCGAGTCGAAACGTCTGGGAGCTTTACTGACGTCCAGTGAGATCCCCCCACTTCTTTTTTTTTTTTAAGTGAGCACAGCCTCCTTTCTCTTTCCCCGGCTCTGCCTCTCATCAGGGGGGGAGGAGGGCCCCTCCCACCCTGACAGCTGTGCAGATGGAAGAATGTGTGAGCATGCAGTGTGCGATTAGACCACTCCCCTATTAAAAACTTGGAGGAGATCCAGGCATCGCATGGTCGCGAGCCTGCTCCACCTGCCTATTGTTCAGTGTAAAAAGTAGGGGACTAAAAAAGGAAGGAATTCCAGTCTAAAAATGCAAATTACTGTTTGTTTACTGACACAGAAACACGTGTTTATAGCAAGGACAAAACAATCAGGTGTACAAATTATAGCTGAGGTTTCTGCCAAAAAGAAAAGGTCCAAAAAGTTTTAAAAGTCTCTTCAACAAAAGGCTGAGTAGGAAGTTCTGGTTTTAGGCTCAACAGTTTACAACATGTAGTGCATCTATATTTACACAAACATCTTTATTTATACAAAGGTTTAGTTCTAACCGTTGACTGTATAAGAAAGAACTGGATGGAGAGTGACGTGCTTCCAGCTTCAGTCGCCATTTTTCCACGATACGGACGTCGCCATGTTGAAGCCAGCAACACTGATTGGTCCAAGTCGGTCTGAGTCAACGTTTTCTACGGCAACTACTGTCGCCAATCACGAGTAAGCTTGTTGGAAGTCCACACCCCTTCCACTGAAAGCCGGCTTAGGAGAATCCGTCAATCAAATGTTCAAAGTGGAGCTAAGGCATCTGATTGGTCAGTTTAGAACCTCAATAACTTCTTCTTGGAGCCAGTGGGTACTTCCTGTTTGGAACGTGAGGGGGGGAGGGATTGCTTTGTCCATTTGTCTTATGCAGTCAATGATTGAAGCTTGTTTAAAAACAAAAGTCATGCTTAACCCTTTAGTGCTTGAGCTTTAGCCTCCTGTCTACCAGCATGATTCTTGAACTGTGTTCTAAATTAATGTAAGGATTCTGAAGCTAAGAAAAGCAGCCTTGGGCTTACGCAGTCAGCTGAATCAACTGGTTTACGTTGACCGCAAAAATGGTTAAAGATTTCCTCTTTGTCAAAGACTATTATTTAGGTATCACCTAAATAAAATAAACACATTTTCAGTTGAGTTTCAAAAAAATGGTTTGCTTCTGGGGCCTAATTATATATGAAGGAATCTAAAAATATAGACATGCTCTTATTTTTTAAGGACGAAACTTTGCAATCTGTAACCAAAACGGCACATTTATCACTACTTCTGAAATAATTTTATTACCATGAAAACCAGTACTTAGACACAGGATCACCAAATTGAAGAAACCTGAGACAGTTCAATCCAATTTAGAGAATTTAATAATCTATTTTAAAAAGCAATGTATTTCATCAGGACAAATAAAATGTGCTGTATGCAAGACATAACGTGGCCCCACCCCTTTAAAATAGAGGTATCAAGCTAAGCTACAGAGCCAAAATGACCAATGTGGGGTGCACTCCGAAAAAGAAAAACCAAAGACTACCACCAAACTACCACCAAACACACTTCCCACAGGTCAGACTCTCCCCGGGGAGACCAGGTGTAAGCAGAGCAGTCTTTACAAAGTGATGAGGGTCAGTTGGGTCAAACCGGAACAGGCCATCCAGCAGCTGCCTAGAAAACCAGCAATCGCCCACGTCGATTAGCAAGAGCGCTGGAGCCAAGACAGCATCTTAGAGCAGTTTATAGCAACAAAACAATTAAAGGGAAAACACTCCGAGCTGGAAATGAGCTTCTATTGATGGGGAGGCATGGGTAAGCTAGCTTTATTTTAGCAAAGTGCACAGGTTTTGCTCACTTTTCAGTTGTATCGCTCCGGGCATTGTGGCTAGTCACATGAAGGAAACCCCTCAGGTCCTGGACCGGGGTCCGCTTGGGTGCATTCAGACTGAAATTTTGCTCCGTATTATCGGGGGGGAAAAAACTCTGGTTCACTTTTAGCTAACCAAATTTGTCTAGTCTGAATGTAGCCTTAGTTATGTTGACTTTTATTTAAATAAAACTATTGCAATGCGATGGAAATTATGTATTAGTTTTTTTGTTTTTGTTTCATGTACCGCATTGACAAGTCTTATCGCCATGGCAATATTGCTAACTAGTATCGCACATTGTAACTTTTACTCCATGCAACCCTAATAATTACATACATATGAGTTATTTTCTCAGCAAAATGATTGTGTTTTGGTTCCATGGGAATTTGAGAAATGCTAAAAAGAAAATGATCTTCTTTCCTGAAGACAAACTATCTATCCAAATGTAGTTTTCGTAACTCCTGCAGCTTCAGGAATTAATTTATCAATGTAATCATCTAATGATATGAAAAAGTTGTAAAAAAAATATTTCAAACATGCACAAAATTTCAGAATTGGACATGTTGCATAAGCTGAAACCAATCCCTGTATAACCCGCAGAGACACATTTCTTTTCTCTAGAATCCTTTGAGTCGCACTTCTTCATCCTGTGGTCAGAAATCCCATTTCTTCATCTACAGTGATGCCAAAACTTACGCTCTTATGTCTTTTTCTCATTTACATTGTTCTTTTACCATTAGTTTTAATGGGAAGGGACATTCAAATATGTGGAAAGACTTCTCAGAATTTCCCAAATAATTGCGAGTTGTCGCAGTTCCAGCATTTAAACCGGATTCCTGTTTTTCTCAGCTCTACATTCACAGCAGCAGACGCCTGCAGAAGCATTGGTTTTATCTCTGCTCTCCTGCAGAAACACTAACTGCAGAACGGCTGCCGCCTCTCGTTGCTCCAGAAAAGCGCCGCTCTCTCCGGACGCACGATAGCTTTTAATCTTTGAGTTGCAGTGATTTACAGTCTAAGCTGTTTTTCTATCTCGGTGTGTGCTCCGGAATGATGACAAATAAAGTATTTTATAAATCCATGTATGTAAATTCTTAATATTCAAGAGTTTCTCATGCTGCATACCCACCCACGCCCCAATGCTGTTGACAAATCATAGACATTTTCTGAATCAACAATGCTGATTAATTACCCGATTGTACGGGAAAGTTTAGGGTTTTCTGGGGGTGCATTGGGGGGGGGGGGGGGTGGAGGGATTTTACAGAGCAGAGATGACAAGTTTCTGGTGAGGAAGCCTTCAAAGGCTGTCGTTCCTTCTCAGTTTCAAGCGCCAAAGAAAATGTGGCACTAACGCATGCAAGCGTGTGCGAGAGTTTTTTATTTTATTTTTTTAAATATTCCGCACTGCGGGGCACTCCGATCATTTGAATAAACTGTTTTAACTGTACTGGCTTCAAAGGGACAGGCTAAAATACACCATTCAGGAACGAAGGAGAAAAAAACTCATAAAAACACAGGAAAGTGGAAGAAGATACTTAAATATTGACACCAATCCAACCGAGATAAAAAGAAATATATTACTGAAGCAGCTCCGGGGAAAAACTATCTTACAATATATTTGCTCTCATTTCTACAGAGGATACACAGTACGATATCAGGTATGTCAATATTTAAAACTGCACACTGGCCAACAAAGATAACAGAGTTCCAAATTGTAATCTGCTTTTAAATCCTTTGTCTTAATGCGTTAATTGCTTTTTTTTAAATGCAAATATCTGCTAACAATAACATTATAGTATATTATAGTTTTGTGATCTCCTAGCAGCCAGAAACCATAGATAAAGTGCTAATCTTTTTTGGGGGGGGGGGGTTTCTAAATAAAAAAGAAATATTTGTATAAAAAACCTTTAAAATTGGTTTATAGTGCTATCTTGGTGGTTGCATTTCTACTTTTTAAGTATTTGTTAGCGTCATCACTGAATACTAGATGGCAGCACAGTTTGTTTGTGGTTTGTGTACCATCCTAAAATTATTATCTATAGCTGATTTTTATTTTCCTTCCTCAACTTTAAAGTGACTCCTTTATTCCTCGTGCTATATCTATGGGGTCCAGATGACCCCACCCTTACATTGACGTGTAAACCCGTACCATGACAAAGGTGGATAAAGGTGGAGAGGATTTCATGTAATCCATGGACACCAGTGAAGATCAAGAATCATTGAAGAAAAAAGGTTCAAGGCACTGTTTTGCGGGGCCCAGATGACCCCACACCCAACTTAACGTGTCTTGGATAGCACAAGGGTTAAAGATGAGTAAGAATTTTGTGATATAAAATTAGTCGCAAATGCCTAAGATGTCAGCAAAGCGGTAACTTTAACTGTCCACAGCGGAAGTAACACAAACTCTTTGTAACTGTTTGACCGCTTACGCATTAAACGGAAATCCAACTGATTCTGCCGCTAAGGAACGCGGCTTTGCACCGATACACAATACTTACTGTACATTGTGACGTATCAGCGCAAAGCTGCTTTTCTCTGTATCAGAATCAGTTGGTTTGAATTAAATTGTTTAAACTCCTGAAGAGTTATGATAAATTAAAGAACGTTAACACTGGAGCTAAAGCTCCAGGTGTTATAGGGTTACGCTACATTCACACCGCCCTCAGCAATGCCCATTCAAGTGATCAATTTTAATAAAACGTATGTGTCAACAGTTTTAAAAACTCCTGCGTTCACGCATCCCTACACAAATTTCTTCGACTGAGGCTCCACGTACACAATGCATGCCGTTGACAGTTGAACCAGTTGAACTTTGACCCATCAGGGACTCGGCTCTGGTAGTGACATATGGATGGCGTCCCGTTTTAATTCAAGGAAGTGCCAACCATTTTAACATTGATCATGCAGGACAAATAAATGATTGCAGTTTGTGCCCGTCCAGAATTATACAGTACAAAATCTTTTATATATTGGAATAGAGCTGTGAAAGAAGAGCCTGGACTAAGAGTCCCAAGATTTGCATTGCTTTAACATTTCACACGAAAGACGAGCTGGAGTCGTTTTTCCAACTGTAGGTGTTAGAAAGGCACTAGTAAAGAGTAAGAAAAGAAAAGAAAAAAAAAGCCTTGTCCCAAATTGAAGCATCAAAAATGTGACATGCATTCTTGAACGCACATGTGTACGTATAGCATCAGGCTTTACAACTAATCTGACATAGCAAAGTTCTGACACAGTGACATGGGAGTCACTTTAAAGTTGAAAAAGGAAAAAAAATAAGCAGTGTGGTTATCTTAGCATGCTACATATCTGCTAAAAACTGTGCAGTCTAGTGTGCATGTTCAATGATAGTTTTTAACATGTTGCTTTCTATTTGACTCCAGTTGGAACTATGATCTCAAACTGACCCAACATCTGGAGGAACATTGAGAACCATTGCCTTTTGCAAGCAATTTTTATCAATGCTAGTTAGCAATAAAACCATACATTTCATGGGGACATAAACAAAACTAAAATAGCATGTCCAATGATACACAATACAGAAATGAGTTATGCTTGCATGACAGTAAGAATAAAACTAAGAACTTGTCTAAGAAAACAGGTTGTTGATGTAAGGTAAAGTAAGCCATCAATATCTTAAATTAAATGTATTCGACTTCAACGGTTTTAAATCCAACTTTTTTCTTTTTTGTTACACAAAGTTATGATTTCCAGAAGCAAATGGAGCACAACAGTCACAATCACACCAACAACAACTCTGTCAAGGAACCAGAAGAAAACGATCAATACATGAGAGATACACACAGCCACGAGTTCCCGTTTATTGGCCTCCGCCTAATAAGTAATGACTCCGCTTAAAAATCAATACGCTTTTTATGAGATCTTAAAAACACTTCATAATTCACACTTTCACAAAGGAAAGCCAAGATTAAAATGACGGAATACTCTTTTATTCATAGTTTTGTATATTTAGAACATTTCTTTAAAAAGTAATGTCTTTTATAAAAGAAAAAGAAACTGCGTATTTATAAAAATGCACAGCGGTGAAACCAAACTGCCTCTGAGCGGAAACTTGCCTACTGCCTTATTCTCTAATAGATTGGCTGTGCTGCATTGGGGCAATGGGCCATTGTAAAAGAGTTCCCAGCTCTGTGGGATAAACAGCCTCTTGTCAAGAGCCTGGCTGGACTGACGTCACCTTCATTCATGTTGCCTACACACCATCACGCTTCCTAGAGCATTCACGGGTACCAAGCAGGCCATACCACCAGTTAGCGTTGCATTAATCTGCACTCAGGAAAAGCGTGTGATGGAACCAGCATGCAGATCTATCTGCTAAAGAGCTTTGCTGTAAAACCTGTCCGATAGGGACGAATGGAGGAGGTGGAGGGGATCCACTTGTTTTCATACAGCTTGAACCAATTAGGACATGTGAGCCCTCTACACCCTACGCAAGGGATCTGCACACACATTTGTATAAACATAGAGAGCAACATAGCTCTGTGGAGAATTGCATAAGCGCCAGCTGACGTAGTCTTTGGGAGGCGATGTCTGCTAACGCAGAGTGAAAAATGTAAGGGTGTTGCCTCAAATAGAGTAAAATTTCAGGCTAGTCGCACAAGAGCCTACTCGTTAGTCACTTACCCAACGTCTAATGTCAAATCCCAGAATCAAAGACAGTGCAGTGCGAGTGATCTGAAGTCTTCTAATCAGCCTCATGTTATTGTCACTGTAAGCAGTCCTATGAAAACCATGTGGGACTAGATGAACGTGAGGAGGGGGGCATTCCCCAATCCTGATGATGTCAGAGCTCCCACGGGTCCTCTGCTGAAGACTGAAGAGAACATGACTGACGCACACGATGACCACGCACGAGTTTCAACAGACGTGCCTTCACCAGTTCATCCACCCCTATAAAAACGCTGGTGCAAACCAGAAAACTAATAAAATGTCATCTTCTTTATGGTTTTGTTAAAGGAAATAGAGTCACAGCTACAAAAATGAGAGTGCTACATTACTCACTGGTCTTAAGACCCTCAGAAAAAAATGAGTTATTTAGGACTCTTTCAAACATTCATTAGCCTAAATGTCCAAAAAAGTATTTTATCAAGTGATACTACTTGTCTTTTCAGGATCTTTCTTGATGTTCATCTAAACCAGGTTATTCAAGAGTTATGTTGCTTTCTGACTCTCACTCAACCCCAAGCCGTAGACAGAACTATGACTTGTATATAAAAATAAATGGATACGAAATATTTGAGCTGACTTGCTTTACAATAACACTCCTGAATGGCTATCAACAAAAGAATGGATTCTTAAAAACGGTTTACAGTGTTCCCTCACTTATCGTAGCAGTTACATTATGAAAATAAAAATAACCCGAAATACGTGAAATCTGTGAAGAAGTAGTATAGAGATTTCAAGGCTCTAAAACCCCTCACTACAGACTTTGTACAATTTCCTCAGACAGAGGAAATTGGACTGGTTTTTGGTTAACACTTTTCTTTCTTATTGAAACTCTCAAAGTTCAAACCTTCGTAGAAAAATAGGTCAAGTTTTATCAAATAAAAAACAAAGATCTCCTTGCGATTGAACATTTAAGAAGATTTGGCAAACGCAATATCTTCTGTACATGCATAGGGAGATTGATTGACTACGCCAATCAGGACACAGAACACATTGCGCTGTAAAAAAAATTTTTAGATAAATAAATAAAGCAATGTTGCTCTGAAAAAAATTTGCAACACAGCGAGACAGCAACATCTCATCTGCGATGTGGCCAACTAGACATTCTTCATCAATTCTCTATTGATTGTCCATTAAAATGCCAATAGCCAAGAATAGAAAAAAAGCTACAAAATATACAAATAAAATTGTCTCTTACTTTTAAGCATTAGGATCATTTTTGAAATGTCTTTGTATTCAAAAAGGAAAGAAGTCATTAGGGGCCAGTTGTTCAAAAAGTTTAATCTGGATCAAAATGATCCGGATTTGGAAATCACATTTTTTCCTATGCAGGATCAGGTAATCCGTCTTACTTTTATGCCGATTTTTCAAAGCAACATTGGACTGGATCACCCTGATCCAGATACACAGTTTTCAGGATTACCAAGTCCAGATTACCTGTGCTCTAAATGTGACAACATATCACAACACGGGCTACCAGCTATGTAAAGAACAGGTAGAAGAGCCAACATGAGACAAAACACAAAAATAACAAACATCCACTTCCATTCATAATTTCTTTTATGACCCCTTATCTGAATCACAAAAAATAAAAAAACAAATATACCTTAACAAATACATTGTGGATATTTTGAAAACGTCTTAAATAAAATGGCTAAATGTCCAATAGTTAACAAAATAAAGAATGTTCAGGGAGTTTTTCAATCTGAGGAGGAGAGACCAGCATTTCCAAGCTCTGCTTTTAGGAGGCGGATCTGCAGTTCTGCTTTGGTTGTTTTTACTTTACTGAATAGCTTAACTGGTAGCCTATGTCTACTGTACTTGATCCAGATTAGAACTAGGATTGGGTTCTGTGATCTAATCTGATTTCAGATTCCTTCTTTCCCTTTTGAACAACCCATTTTCAAGATTTGATCCAATCCGATCACCAAAATCCGATCAACTTACCTTTGAACAACTGGCCCTTGATGTTAAACTAAATCAACCTTTGAGAGTGTGAATGGCGGTATGAGCCACTCAGTGGCAGATCAGTGCCAAAAGTTTTTTTTAGATAATGTTGAGAAAGTTATCCAGAAATTAGATTGGATGAAACCAATGGTTGCATCATGTAAATTTTCAGAGATTATGGAATAACAATATATTACTATGTTGTGAAAAAGAGGAGACTCTAAATTCACACCAGCATTGGCCAATAAAACCAGTATTAAGTAAAACTATTCACTAATTGTTCAGTTTTTGATTCGTTGTTAGCATTATCGTATTAGCTGAATTTATTGATACTGAAAGGATATAAAGTAGAGACTTTGTGTTTCAAACGTAAAATGTGACAGATTTTTTTTTTTTTTTTACAAATCTAACGTTTTGGTGAACACGAACCTACAACCAACACCAAAAATGACAAAACTGTAATAAATTATTTTAGAGCGCAAACTATCATGGTTCTGATTACACTTTATTAACTAAATGAACAACATAAAAGAAACCTCAAAAAAGAATATCAAGAAATGTTTGCTATGTAAAGGAGTACATCATCGACATAGAAAGAAAGTTTGAGTTCAAATTTGATTCCACCTACACAGCAGGTAAGTTAGATTACTGGGTAAATTAGGGTAAATTTGGGTACATTAACAGTAATAAAGCAATAGATTAAGCATCTGTTTCTTCAAACAAAGCCAGCCTAAGTTGTGCTTTTGTTTCCAAGCACAGGGTTGGAATTGAATGTCTTGTCCAGAGGAAGTTAAATCAGTTGTTAGCCTGTAGTTTTTGTCTGGTCTTACCAGAGCAGTGGTAGGAATCCATAGATGAGATTCCCTGAAGCTCAGTGTTTCCTCTTCTTCCTCCAAAGCCTTAATTTCCACAGCTGCTTTACTGTAGTTACAATTCCTCTCAAGGATGGTACGCAGCCCCTCCAGCAGAACCAGGCTGGCGGTGCATCCCATGATGCCAAGATACTCAAACTTGCAGTAGGAACTTCAGAGCCAAGCAACAGCCACTACTTCTGTCTAAAGAAAACAACTAGAAAAGAAAAAATCTTTTGCTTGACAGTCCACCGTCAAATCCCCAGTCTAAGAGTTGAGCTGTGGAGTTGTATCCTCCTTCGAGATGCTGAGCAAGGATGGAGGGATGAAGGACGAGTGCATCCTTCAGCTCATTCAGTCGGAGCAGGGCGTCAGCTCTCACATTCCTCTTCCTTCCTCCAGCCTTCTGCTGAGGATGCTCCAGCCCGCTGTTCTGATTCACTGGTTGGATTTCTCTCTCTTTTCTTACCCCTGCCAACCCTCACTCATGCCTGCCATTTTTCACTCCCTTATCTCCTCCCTCCCTCTCGCTTCTCCGCTCCCTGGAGCGTCCCTCCCCCTGCACGAATAGCTCATCACTTCTCGACTCTGCTTTGTCAACAGCACAAGCTGACTAATACCAACAATGAAGCACACACTAATAAAAGCCTTTCTGCATGCCCGCTGGAAATCTTAATATGAATGAACTGGTTTGTGGTTAACACTTTCGCCTCAGAATGAGAAGGCTCTGGTGCAAATCCAGGCAAATACCGTATTTTCACGACCATAGGGCACACTGAGTTGATGCGCAGTCTCAGTTATGGGTGATTTTTTTGTATTTGACACTTACAGTGGTGGACAAAATTGTTGCTACCCCTCAGTTAAAGATGCTCACTGAAATGACTTGAAACGTTCAAAAGTAACAATAAATTAAAATTTATTGAAAATTAAATAATTAAAATCAGCCATTACTTTTGAGTTGTTGATTAACAGAAGTATTTAAAAACAAACTAATGAAATAGGGCTGGACATGGTACCTCCATAAAAGACTGAGAACTAAATGCCCAGGGGGTCATGATGAACACAGGTATGTCCTTTAATTGACATCACAGCTGTTTTCAAACCCATAATCAGTCAGTCTGCTTATTTAAATGGAGACAAATAGTCACGTTGCTGTTTGGTGAAAAGGTGTGTACCCCAATGAACATGGACAACAGAAAGCGAAGGATTGAATTGTCCCAGGACATTAGAAACAAAATTATAGACAAACATCGTAAAGGTACAGGCTATAAAACCATCTCTAAGCAGCTTGAAGTTCCTGTGATGACAGTGGCACATATTATTCAGAAGTTTAAGACCCACGGGACAGTAGCCAACCTCCCTGGACGCAGCCGGAAGAGGAAAATTGATGACAAATTGAGGAGACGGATTGTTGGAACTGTATCCAAAGAGCCCAGAACACCCTCCAAAGACATTAAAGGTGAACTCCTAGATCAAGGTACATCAGTGTCAGATTCCACTATTCGTCGTTGTTTGAGCCAGAGTGGACTTCATCGGAGACGACCAAGGAGGACACCACTGTTGAAGTCATCAATCAGCATCCAGAAATCCATCAAAGTCCTCAACCAGTTTTTAGTTCTTTATTCTTGTTATTTTTTCGGTTTGGATCGCTTTTTCACGAAAAGCGGACTACTTGTTGCATGTTACGACGCACTCCACATGAGTCCGTCTCGTTGCCGTGCGGCTCCTAATTAATGATGCCGGCTTTTCTGCACTTTGAAAGCAGTGCAAGCAGACACTTTAGCCAAGACTTCTACAATCCATTCACAAAGTGTGGCGTGACTGGCCTGGCACTGCCTCCAGCAACAATAAAAAATGACTCGTGTGTATCACTACCGCGACTCACCAGGATGTTAAAAGTCAGCAAACCCCCGTCCATGTTGGTGATGAGGCGTTTGTCTGTGATCTTTGTACTGCAGTATGAGCGTTAGATGAACTCAGCTGCGTCATCTTGACTGTCGGAGTTCGTTTTCCAGCTTCCTCCACTTGTGAACCATGGATTCATTCATCTTGAATACTCTGCAGCTGCTCCCATGTTCCTCTCCGGAGCTGATAGCTTGCAGTTTAAACTGTGCTTCATAAGCCATGCTGCAAACAATGTTGTTCATGCCCACACTTCTGTCCCCCGTTCTCACGCCGTCTTCTAATACGGCCAACAAAAACAGACTTTTAAGTGCGCCTTATGGTCGTGAAAATACGGTACTGTGGGTACTCTAGCTTCCTCACGCCGTCCATAAATGTAACCCATGGGTCAATTGATAAATCTAAATTATCCATAGGCTTGTATGAATCAGTGTTGAACTGCGATGTACTGGCAGACCCTCCACTGTGCACTATGCCTTCACTTAACTGTGGCTGGGATAGGCTCCAGCATCCCTTTGATGCCAAAAGGGACAAAGCGGATCTGGAAAGTGGATCGATGAAAGTTTACGCCACAGTGTAGGTCTATGTTGACTTTTAACCCCCAACACCGGAGATGTCGGCGGCAACATCTATACCACACACTTACTGTTGTGTCTGCAAGAATAAATCCATTTAATGGCTGCTTTTGTAATCTGGAGGCAGCTGAAAAATGGACATCAAGTAGCACTGTAAATATCGTAATGTACTTTAGTGCAGATTGATAATATAATATATACGACTGGCCCACTCGTAATGCTAGAGGAGGCATATAAATATCCTCAACCCCGTTTTCTTTTCCCTGGTTAAAATGCTGCTTACTATAGCCCAACTGATCTTAAAAGAAATATTAAAACTGCCTTCCATGGTACCTAAAGATAGTTCAAATGAAGATTTACTGTGGTAAATTAATAAACGAGTTAAACTCCTTTATTTTTGTAAATAAATAATCATTTTTATAACAGCACTTTGTGATTTTTTTTAGGTCTATGTGTACTTTACTGCTGCTGGTCATTTATCAAATGTTTCAGTGTGCCATCTAGTTTAAAAAAAAAGATGAAAATAAAAAAGGAGTCTCCCCACGGCTCACATTTTCACTTGATTCACACAAAGCACCATGACTCATCCTTCAATGAAACGTTTGCTGTGCAAAAGATGTCATTCTTACACCAAAGTGGACATTTAAAGATAAAAAAAAAAAAGTAAGGCTGGTCTCCTGGCAACAGCTGGAGAAAGTGTCTGATTTGTGTGAGGATGGCCAAAGTTCAAAGCTCAATAGTGGTCCTAATCCCCAATAATGCTCTAAGAACAAATGGAAAACACACATGCACAATAGTCGTAGGTCTTTGGATTCTCATGTCATGATTATTTCTCCACTGGACCAGCCAAGACAGATGTGGTGCATCAATGCTGCCTCCACCAGGCGACTGCAAAACGTGCAATGACAAAAGAACAGATGACTCACCGTGTAGAAAAAGCCAGATGATGATATTAACCCCCTTTCTTTTTCTATCTGAGCCCCTCAGCAGAAACAGCAGCAAGTAGAGACACTCCTTGGAGAAACGCAAGTCCAAGCAAAGAACCTAAGAGATGCGTAATAATGAAAGTATGGCTCGTGATAATCTGGCCAAGAGAGCTTTGGCACGTTAGTTTGAGTGGAATTTGTGTTTAATGACAATATGAAATGAGAGCTGGTTAGATAAGAATGGTTTCTGAATGCTAAGCTTTGAATAATGGGACCTGCAGACACTATCTTTGACACTCAGCACAAACAAAAACTCTGCTGTATGTTAAATAAAACTTTATTTTTCTAATGAGAGCTTGTGAAAGTGAATCACTTTGTTTCAAATTTTCAAAATAAAGCTGCTGTAAATTCAACGAACAGTGTAAATAAATAACACTAAGGGGGGAAAAAGAAATAAAATTAAAAAAAACACTTCGGAATAACAATTAAAATGTTTTTGTTTTGCTTTTTTTTAGCTATTTTCATCTTTGTTAGTAGCCTGATCTGTTTTTTTGTCCCCAAGGTTAGCCTTATGAGGTACAAATTTATTTAAACTACCTACAGACAACTCGCCATTCTTTCGAATACAGTCATTCTTCAACCGAATTAGTAATTAACGTAATTCCAGCGGGTTCTGAGGGAGTAAGAAGCAGCTTTGTGCTGATTTGCAACACTTTTTAGTAGTGAAGTGCTTATGCAATCAGCGTAAATCAGCTGATTCTGTCAAAGTGTTGCATAACGGTGCAAAGCCGAAATAAGAGGCCACTTTTCTCCTGGTTGTATACTTATCCCTTGTGGTCTCTGGCGGGGTCCAGATGACCCCACTCTCAATGTTAACGTGCCTCCAAGACTCTGAAACTTTTTTCCTCAATGATTCTTTATCTTCACTGGTGTCCGTGGATTACATGAAAACCTCTCCACCTTTATCCACCTTTTGTCATGGCAGGGATAACAGGTCAATGTAAGGGTGGGGTCATTTGGACCCCACCAGAGAGCACAAGGGTTATATAGCGCTTTACAATCTTCTTAGGAGGCCCACACACAGTCCCATTCACCCATGCACTCACACACTGATGGCGGATCGGCTCCCAAACACTGGCGCCAACCTATGACCACCAGCCGCAGCAGCAGTGTGGCGTTCTTAGTCACGGACACTTTGACACATGAAAGACTGCTGCAGGTGTGTGAAAGCAGCAAACGAAATGTGTCTATTCAATGCAACAACACGGCCGACATGTTTGAGTTTCAGGCGCATTTAACGGCGATTACGGTATCTCAGCAAACAAAAACATTCCTTTAGGTAAATGCTGATAAATACCTTTTTGTCCAATTACAAACTTTTTCCATTTTCAGCCGTCCCTAAAGTCGAGTTATTCTTTCAGGTGGACAAACTAAAAAGCAGATTGTCTTAATTACGAATACAGCGGCTATAAAAACCACAGCAGATGTTGCCAAGTTCTGAACCCACCCTTAAAAGCTCGTTCAAGTCAGCAGCTACGCAGTAAAAGCCATGTAGTTAAAAAACAAAAACCACACTGGCTCCCTGGTGAACGCCGCAGAGTCACGTCTATAAATTCCTTAGCTACTCAAAAGCGGAGGATTTCCTTCTACTGGTAACTTAACTTCACAACTAAGACTTAAGGATTTTAACTTTCTGAAGGTGTTTACTTGAGACAGAGCATGGTAATGACAGAGACAGAGGAAGCCTAAATACAGAAAGGACAGAAACCACACAGCAAGAAAGTATGCAGCCTTGGCTACAAATACGACGACTCTGTACTGCAAAGATCAGCTGAAGGCCAAACAAACGCCACCGCAGCTTCAGTATCATGACACAGATTCAGGTCAGCGGTGCTACAGTGTCTACAAATCTGGAGATTATCTCCGGCAGTTTTTTATACACTCTAAACCGGACAAATCCTCTTGGGTGGAATCGACCCTCGATCGCCGAAAACCTTTGGATTCGGTTGTTATTAGTACAAATACCAGGAGTAGGTGCATCATCCAACTTTTGTTGTCTATCAACAGCGAAAAAAAGACATGGCTGACCTTCAGCCAGTCCTCCACATATGCTGTGCCCAACGCGTTCCACACCCAACAATACCTCATTATTGGATCGAGATGATTTACAGCATATGCAAGCACTGTGTTCATTATTAATCGTCCCCAGAGAGCTTAGTGTGACACCAGGTTGCAGAGAAGAAAAAGGGCAAGTTCAAAAATAGCGAGGACACCTACCATCCCCTCATCCATTATTTAATAAAAGCCAGAGATCTGATCTGGTATCCATTGTGTTAGAGTACAGACCGTGGGCAAAGATGAGATTATTAAGATACTATAGATAAGGACATCACAAAGACGACAACTAAATAATGGACAGCTTTTATTGTGTCCATGTCTTTTTCTGTATTTTTTTTTAACAAAACCTGTTACAGTTTGCTAGGCAACCGCCCAACATCCTGTTGGAGTTGTCAAGGATGTTACCCTCAGTGCATGTTGGTTCCATGTCGGGCCAGCAGTGCAGCAGCTGCACCATAAGTACCCGCTCAAAAACAGAGCAGAGGATGTTTATCCTGACTGGACCATAATGAGAGCCAGATTTAAACCTTCTGATCCAGTTATTGAAGCCAAAAAAAAAGGAAAAAGCACAAGCAGTTCAGCAGTTATCCAGTAGTCTGGTATAAAAATGGTACATTTTTATATCCTGTGAGGCCATGATGAAGTGTTGGCAAGTTTGGTGGAAATAACAGTAATGATTTTTCCTTTTTCTTTTTTGCTTCTTTCTATCAGAAAACAACCACATCTAATGAATGCAGTGCAGTTTCCCCGTTGGGGTGCTACATTAAGGGTTAGAGAAATAACCTGAACTGTGCCATTGTTCCTTATTCACGGTTTCAGCTTTGCTAATCGTGGTCAGTGATGCAGAGCATAGCATCATGATGCTAAAAGTATCTAAAGGTAGGGACAAACCTATTAAATTAAAGTCAGCCCAAACCGATTCGAACCTCTATCCCATTTACTCTATGATATATGCTTTTTCCAGTTTGTTTTAATAACTGAGAGTCAATTGTCCCAGTAAAGACCCACTCCAATGAAAAATGTGTTTTTAACATGTTTTTGTGGCTTATCTCTTATGGAGGACATACAGTATATTAATAAAATTCAGTTTAAAATGTAATTTGTGTGCATTTCTTTATTTAAATCGTTGTGAATCAGGAGCAGACGAAAAAATGCCGCTTGAAAAAAATAATCCTACACAAACCCTTTTTGATGCGTCCACGTGTAGACGGCTAGATCCAAATACCTCTTCCTCGTCTGCATTGCCATCTGACCCAAAACGGGACAGCTGGATAGCTCCGATATTGTTCGCCATTTTCGTTGCACCAGTAACGTTAGGTTAGGGGATTTGAGGGGCTGTAAACTTGAGCCTGTCAATTAAGGGATGATGGGAAGTATGGGCAGGCTTATACTGTGCCACAACTCAGAAGTGCATTTCTAATGAACTACTGCCGCTCTGCAGAAACTATTTCCAAGAAAACAGCTAAAAACGGTATAATCATAATTAAAAGACCATTGGGGTCGTGTCCTGGTCCTTTAAAGCCAGCAGAAGCCAACATTGATGGGGGAAAAAATGGCACATTGATTATCATTATGCAACAAGATAATCGCCACAGTGTTAGCTGGGTCACTGTTGTGGATACGGCAAAGGAATCCAATATGCAATCAACATGCTGAACCCCATTATGCCAAAAACTGCAAGAAACAAACATTTTGGCGTAAAATCAGAACAATCAACCGTTGACTGCTCCTGGTTGTAAGATGTGGCTTCAGGTGACAGAATGCACACAGAACAGGTGTGCGGGCACTATGCGTGGTGGCCAGGCAGTGTGCATTTCAGTTACCCGGCAACCTCAGAGAAAGTTGTAACTGAAGTCAGACATGAAACATGCAGCAGCTGCTGACAGAATAGCTGCACACATCTTGACACAGAAAGGAAGGAGCGAAATGGTCAGTTTTGCCTGAATGGTTTTTTAACTGTAAAAAAAAAAGATAAATTAAATTAAATTGTACGCCCAGAGACATTTTTAACAATATCATCCCTTTTTCAAGTAGCCTAAATATGAAAAAGAAGTAATTATTTTACACTACATCTTTATCTGTTTTGAAATATTGCTATAAAAATGTGTAGTTATTATGCTACAAAAACTGTAAACTAAAGAATGTTTTCTTACTGTCAGTTAATTTACATTTTTACTCCTTATTTTTACATAAATACCAGACCTTCCACAGTATGATTTGTTTTAATTGATTCTTGCCTTTTTCTGGCAATAGTGCATGTTCAAATTAAAGTTTTGGCAGTAACCCTTTACTTTTACTTGAGGCACCACTCCGATCATCAATTTTAAAAGCAGTGGTCTTTTATGCTGTTTTTAGCCAAAATTCTTAAAAAAAAAATTAAAAACCTGTGTCGTTATTTTGGACAAAGGCCGAACCCGAATGAATTCCCTACCCCTACGGCTTCTCGCATCGAACGTTCGAAGCGTTTCAGGGGAGTGGGTGTGGCCTTCTAACGAGCTTACTCCTGGTTGGAGAACGTGGTTGCCATAGAAATGTAGACGGGGCCAATCACAGCTTACTGAGGACATGTGGCTCCAGCATGGCGAAGGACATATCGCAGGAAAAAATGGCGACGGAATTGACTTGATTTGGTTGGAACCAGAAGCAAGGCATTTCCTGTGGGTGACGTCACACGCGATTCGTCCAGTTATATATTACACAGTCAATGCTTCAAATTCGGACGTTACTACCACTCGATAATGTCCTAAGAAGTCGCCGGTCATCTACGCTAGCGTAGAGCTGCCTTAGTTTCGGCAGAACGGCAGGAGTTCACTGGAAATTCACCTCTGACCAGAGTGAGCCTGCCCCCATTTCCCATCATCCCTTTGTTTACACTCTCTCCCTCTACCTTACAGCCCCTCATACCCCCAAATTAGCAACACATGTGCAACAAAAGTGGTAAGTAGTATTGAAGCTATGCAGCTGTACAGTTCAAGGATTTGGTTATCAACAAGAACATGAATGAAGCAGGAAGCTTCTACGTCACACCTACAATCTTTTTCCAATGGCATGTTTTCGTCTGTTGCCGATTCGCAACGATTTGAATAAACAAATACTTAGAAATGTAATTTTAACCTTCAACTTCAGAAAAGTGCCACCGGAACTTGTTGAAACACGATTTTCATCGGAGCGGCTCTTAAAGAACTATTCCTTTTAAGGTTAAGGCTGCTCCGGAGTTGGTGCTGTGGCTGCTCCTCACCATCAGCACGGACGTCCTGACGGCCTCGGACACGCTCTGCCTCAGCTCCGCGGCGGTTCCGGGCTTGTTGAGCCCCCGGGTGAACTTCCTCGGCTCAGGTGCAGCAGCGGCCATCGTTCGGCCCACCACGCAGCCAGGTGAGGGGGAACAGAGAGATCCACGCTGGATGCAGAGCGGCGACCGTGGTGGGTGAAGTGAAGTGAAGTGAAGGCGGGCACGCGCTGCTTTAAGGCTCCATTTCGGTTCTGTTGGGATTCATGCACGGACACGAGGTGACGTCGAGCTCCGAATATTCACCAACTGTTAAATCCAGAGACTTTGGGAGCCTGTTTGAAGCGTCCCGTCAGAGAATGCATCAAATGGACTGACACGCCCCTTTTCCCCCGTGCTCTCATCTCCAATTGGACAGCACCGGTCACATCAAAGTCAAAGCCTCACCAGGGGCGGATCTAGTGGACTTACGGTTAGGGCTCGCGTGCGCCTGCATTCTTTATTTCCCCCCACTGACAGTATTTTTTAGCCTTTCACTCAATGTTAGTGCCTAAAAATCATTACAAATTGTATGTTTAATGAGTTTTTTTATTGTATTTTTCTAACAAACGTTTAATCTTGTATCAAACTGATTTAAAAAAATATTATTATTTAAAATTCAATATTTAATTAGGTTATGATCACAATATATCTAATATACATTCATAAAATATTTTCAACAATAAATATTTTTCCTATAAAACCTAAAGTTTTAAATCCAAATTGAACCTAAAGTAATGATAACTTTTAATAACAAGATACTTTAGTTCATTTTCCCTATTTAAATACTTAATTTTATTGATATTGAAAATGAAAACACACAGACAGTTGTACCAATTACCTCAATTTAGTCATTTAGATTGACAAAAACAAAAATAAATAAATGTTGTAATGTATTTAATGAAAAAAAATAATATTTAACAGATCTGGCTCAAAAGCAGAATAGCTATGACTTTATGAAAATAGGGATAATTTGAAACACAGAAATTTGGGCAAAATAGCCATTTTAGTAATCTTTATCCTACCTGCCAATAAGGTTATGTATTTGTTTTTTAAATAATACTTAGTTGTACTTTTCTTCTATAATTACTTTAAAAAAAAACTTGTTCTGTAAACCTATTCTCTTTTATATCCTCAGATCGGACCGATTATGGATTAAATCTTATTGTATTCTCCCCAGTTTAATCCAGGTAGTCAAAAAGGAATATTAGGTAGACAGTAGACAAATTACAGCCACCAGAGATGATTTACAGTAATGCCGAAAATGTGTAAGTACAAAAATATAGATTAGGTTCGCCACCTGCTGGATTAACACCACTGAGACTAAAATTCATAATTTTGGCCACACAGAGGCAGCAAAGGATTTCAAATAGCCGTCAGAAAATGTAAAACTGTAATTGACTTAATGTAACTTAAATATTTAGAAAATGATGTCCACATCATAAAATTACATAACTTTTTTTTAAATTGCCAAAAAGGCCTAAAATTCAAACATCATGCAATCATGCATTTGCTTGGTCCAAACTTTTCAAATTATTTATCTGTTTATACTGTTGAAAACAGTAGCCTTAAAAAACAACAGGATAGATACATTAAGATGTAATAAAACAAACAAATAAATAATATTTTCATCATATGTTACGTGGTTGTAACTTGTTCAAATTTTAAGACACTAACTACATTTTCCTAAAGTATTTTTTTAAACCCATTCAATCTGAATCTTATGCAGCCCATGGCATTCAATCAAAAATTACAAAAAATCCCCTTAAAATGGTAATTTCTGACCACAAATTAGTATTTTGTGGCCACAAATCAGAATTATTGTTAGTATTTTGGGCACACAAATTGGTATTTTAGTATCAACAATTCATACTATTAATTTGTGGTCACAAAATGCTCATTTGTAGCCTCAGAATGCTAATTTGTGTGCATAAAGGTGCAAATTTGTGTGTAGAAAAGTGCTCATTTATGACTACAAATTAGTATTTTGTGTCAACAAACTACTAAAATTTGCCCCAAAAAATATTAAATTGTACCCAGTACATATTATTAACTGCCCACAAAATATTAATACTAGAGGCGGAGCTACGGGGGGGCAAGGGGAGGCAGCTGCCCCCCCCCCCCCGGCAAAAAGCTTTGCCCCACACTTAGCCCCTAATTATTGAGTTAATATTAATATCATTATTAACTAAAATTAAGAAATCATCAATACAAGCTTCTTTAAATATTTCACAAATTAAAAAATGCAATATTTTTAAATTAAATAAAAGTAATGTTAATAATAAAACGAGAAGAAAGGATCTTTTCATTTGTAAAGGCCTTCCATTTCGGTGTTCAAGCTCCGCCCCTGACGAAAATGCAAATTTGTGGTCCCAAAATACTAATTTTCCACACAAAATATTAACTCGTGCCAACTCGTGCCAACTACATTTACTGTGGTTTTGTCATAATCATTTTTTCATAAAAATCTACATTATTGATCATGTAGTTTTGTTAAATTCCTCCAACTTGTCATTTTTATGATATCATTGACTAAAAGTATTTGAAAAAGGAAACAAATTGTTTGGGAAAATGTGTTGCTCAAGAAATTTGTGAAATAAAAGATCCCTGCAGAAACGTCTTTTTCAGTAATTATTTTTTTAAATAAACTTTATTAACAAACACTGCACATACAAAATATGAAACCTTGACACTACACACTATGTGCAAATAAAAAAAACAAATAAATGAAAAAACGTTTTTTTTCTTAGCATTTGTAATACATTTTATTCTCTGTTAGTGATTTAACTAAAATATCTACTTAGTATGAAAAATATAATTGAAATGATTTGAAATGTTTCTATAAATAATATAAAATTCAGATGTTTTGTATCTTTGGGGTGCATTGTGTTTTTTTTTATTTAGCTCGGATTGGGCTGCAGCAGTGCACGCCCCTGTTTGGTGCTTTCTCCCCGGTGTCGTGTCTCCGGTCTGCGGCACAGTGGCGCTGCTCCACGCCGGCTGACTGAGCGCCGCCGCTACCGGGCCGTCCAAAGCAACTTGATACCGGAGACGAGTGGTCCAGACAAGACAGCAAACGAGGCGTTCCCATCCGCCCCGATTAGACAGGGAGATACCCATCTCCTCCCTCCGCCGTCTGTCAGCACCGGGGCCGAAGATCCGGGTCCAACAGAACGGCTCCGTTCGGCGCTCGCGACTTGTGGCGGATTTTTTTTGTCTTTTTTATTTTTTTCACGAGGAAAATTCGGTCGAGAAACGAGACGGGACGCGCAGAACTAACCAGCTAGCTACACGGCTAGTTTGCGGTCAGCCCTCAACTAAGGAGAACTGGGAACGGATAACCTACCAAAAATGAAATAAATACGATTTACAGATGAAGCTAGGCTTTTAGACGAATACGATTAGCATCTTTTAGGTATTTTTTGCGATACTTTGTCTCTTTGCACAAGTTTTCCTAGCAGCCAGACAGTCGCCTGGGTAGCTAGCATGCTAGTTAGCCGAGATGGAGGTTTGCGGGCTCCGCTCAGACGACTCATCCGACACACAAGTTAGCTGGCCCGGCTGTGAGTCCGGTCTGTGCCGGAGTGGAAAGCAGGACTAACTGGACTATTTTTTAATTTTTTAAATATTTTTACACGTTGAACTCCGAGCTGCACCGCTTCTCTGGATGTCTGTCCAACTTACCAAGCTGACGTGAGGATTAAAAAAAAGGGGGACAGGAATCGCAGAAAACGGACCAAAAAGACTGAGGACGGGGAAAAAGAGCCCGAAACTACCAGACCAAAGTTGACGAACAAGAGCCATGGCTGTGGGCCAAACCGCGATGAGATTTCTCACTAAATTGGGGTTTTGCCTCGCGATTCTTCTGACTTCAGTGGCTGGTGGGTGGCTGTTACTAGTTCTTTCAAGAAACGATTCGCATGTTTATTATTTGGCTAAATATGTTCATCTTTTTCTGTCTGTGAATGGTGTTTTAGTGCACCTCTGTCTCCTTTATATTGAATCATTTGGTGTACAAAAGGCCTGGAGGGGAGAGAAAGAAAAAGGGGGAAAAAAAATCCGAGACAGACATCCCTCAGTCTGTCTGTCAACTTGTGCTCAGGACTGGGAGGTGAAGCCAGGCTCCTGTGAGACCTTGGGTCTGATAAGATAGCAGGACCTGCATGGAGGATGGGAGGAGGGGGTCAAGTGGAATGTGTGGGAATGGATTTGACTGGATACATCATCTTGGTGATAAGTGGTTCAGAGTGGTGGCTGGCTTTTTGCAGTGAGTGTTGGTGGTCTCCTTTGCTGGGTTAGTGTGTTTTCATGTCTGAGTGTGCGTTTGTGTGTGTGTGTGTGTGTGTGCCCGTGCCCATCCAACCCCACTTAGGGGTTCTAATCACAACTGGGGCCATGCATTACAATCAAAATACCTATACAATTGGAATGAATATTGATTCATGCATTCAAATCTGGTCCAAAATGACTTTTTTTGTACAATATAATTGGTTATTTACAGTTTGGGGGGTGAAAAACTGGAGAAAAATGATGAATTCTTGGATTTTAAAGGATACTTCTGCACTGCTTTGGGTCGATACTAGGCCTGCACAATAAATCGCAAATTTATCAAGCTGTGGAATACGCATATCGCCAAAGTCGGCGAAAATTGCGAGGAATGGTAACCTTAAATGTGCTAAATCAATCTTATGGTAGCTTGAGGTATTTAACGACCCAAATTAATCCTTTTATGCATTTGACCAATCTGATGGAGTCCTTTTGCTACGTGTTTGCCTCCTATGCAGACGAGGGTCATTTGAAGTGTAAGTTAAGTTATTTTGACTCTTATTTAAAGTAAACGTTTGCACCGAAAGGGAAATGACGTATTTAGATGTTTTGCTATTTGTATAGCAAATTATATCATCATCGTAATGTTGATCACTAATATCGCAAACTGCGAGTTTTCCTCATATCGTGTAGCCCCAGTCATTACTGAAGATTCTTTTCAAATTGTGGCTTTGCAATCGAAATGAGTAAATAAGTACACAAAGTGATGGGATGATAATATGCAAAAACCAACTAAATAATTCAATCTAAATATTTGATTTCCTTTTTTTTAAAGAACCATTCAGATGAAAGAAAATTGACCTTTAAAATCTATTTCTTCATTTAAATCATGTGAATCAGGAGAAGACGAAAACATGAATTAAAAAGTAACCTATTTGTTGTGGTGCAGAAAGTACGCTGAACAATGGAAAGGAGAGGAGGGGGCGGGGTCCAACAGTCCCGCCTACAACTCAAAATTTGAACAAACTACTGCCGCTCTGTAAATACTATATCCTAGATTATGACAGAGGCTTTTTATTTTTGGCTTAAAACGGCAAAATTATAACTTAAAAGACCTCTGGGAACCCTTTGAAAATAGATCAAAAGGTGATCGGGGTGGCTTAGCTTAAATCTTTTTGAGTAATCCAGAGTAACATTTCTTGATATATTTTTACTGAAAAGGTAACGCTATTTTTCAAAGTGAGACATTAGAAATGACTGGATTTTTCCGATGCTGCTATGACTGCTTTGTTATCCGGGAAAAGGAAAAGGTGATGCATCTCCAGAGAAAATATTTAATAGTCTGTGACTCTAAAATGATCTTAGCCGTAACTCAGAAGGCATCACCATGTCTCTTATTTTTCGAATCATGACGTGAAGCTGCCAAAGGAAGGAGCTTAAAGCTGTTTCTTTGTCAAAGACACTTTTAAAGTGTCGTTGAGTCATCTGGTCTCAGAAATTTGCGTCATCTTAACCACAGTTACCTTGAAAAATGTGTCAAAATAAAATCCTGAAAGGATTTAACCAAAGATGCTCATTTTTTTCCTGTCATTTCACAAAAATAACAAATTTGAAAACAATTTATTACATAGATTTTATTACTCAGTATTTATATATTCAAATTCAGTGATAATAGAATTTTTCTCTTTAAAAACATCAAATTCCATTCATTAACTTTTTTCAAATGTATTCAGTTTTCTGATTTCCCTTCATAGCTTCTGTTATGTTCTATTAGATATAAGAAGCGGAGAAATTGGTTCGAAAGTGCTTCATTTTATGACCTAAAATAAGCGTTTCCAAAACCCAAATCTTGTTCCTGTTGTCTCCCATGACCTGTTAGATCATCGGCACATCCTCATATATTTCATTTCAGCTAGTCAGCTGTGATTTGTCTTGATTGTAACAGTTGTTTCCCCGAGTGACCCAGATTTTGTGGGAGGACAGATGGCCTTCTTTTTTTTTTTAAGAATACTCTGATGCACTGAGGACTTCCTGGTCAACTTGATGACCACGAGAACTCAGGTCCTGTGGTTGACCCACAAGTCCAAATCCTTCATCTGTTGCTTCACTTTTCTTAATGTTTTTCTTTTCCGATTAATATATTCTTAAAACTTTAGTCAAAGTCAAACAAGTCAGTATAGCAGGAAAAAAAACTTATTTTACCTTTTTGAGTTTTTTCTATATCTTATTTTTGAGAACCTGAGGCTTGTAGAATCTGAGAAGCTACTGTTATTTTCTGTAAGCTCTGCCTGTTCTGCTTCACCCTGATTTGGTTCCAGCTAAGTGAATGACAGAGTAATATGTCATGTGGTGATGCTTATCTGAGTGTTTACCTTATTACAATCCCTGGAAAGGATCAAAGAACTGTTTCTTCAACCTGGTCCATTAAACCCCGTCAGACGGTGCGGGGTCCGCTTCACTTGTTCACATGACTGCATGCATGTCACACAGACAGTCGATAAATCTAAATTGGTGTACTGTGCCAAAATTGATTTGGCCGAGTCAGACAGGCTGTATAGGGACGGGAGGGATTATTACCCGTCTGATCTGCGGTTTCAGGAATCAGGCTCATCCAATCGTCCCGATCATCCGGCCCTTTATTCCTTAAATTTACCTGCTACACCTTAAAGCGTTCTACTCCTGCCGCCATTTTTCTGACCCTCGTCTGAATCGACTAATTTCATTGCACATGTTGTGCTCTGAAATCTGGAGTAGGAACAGCCCCTCAAAATTTTACATCTCAAACCCCCATCAAGGAAATCTGTTTTTTGGATCTGCGATTTGACTTTAATGAAGGCATTGTTGTTTCCCAAAGCAAGCTGGGGGGGATTCGAAAATCCAAAGAAGATTAATTAAGACACAGACCAAGTGGTTCCAAAGACTCTGAGGGGAAATGGACACACCTTAAAGGACGGTGTGGCTAATTAATAACAAGTACAGCAATATAAGAAAACAAGCCACCTGATCGATAACTGTTGTTTCACGTTTGGTGACAAAAAAACGATTGAATTTGAATTGGGATTAGCCAGAGCTTTATGAAAACAGATTGCATCGTTTTGGAAACGTAGATGGTCGCTATATTATAGTGGGATTGGGGATCGCTCCTCTAAATCTGTATCTAAAAACCTGCCTGGTATTTACAGCGTTTCATTTCAACGCTCATATTCTCCAGATTCATTGCCACGATTCATAATTAGCATGGGGGTACTATGGTGGATTGACCCGCACAGGTGCTGCAGGTTTTTGGGCTGTCCGGCCCCGTGGAGGGTCGTAGACAGGAGCGGTCACATTGTAAGGGGAACGCAGGTGTGTCTTGCAGCTCCGTTGAAGCTCTTACAGCCACCTTGAGGAGCATCATGAAAATGGAGCATACGGTTGTTGTGTATCACGCTAAGGTTAATGTATGTTGCATGTTTTAACGACGTACCATGGTGTCGTACGGTGCCCTTACTCTGGACGCTAGTCGTTGGTAAGGTGCAAGTGCTCGGTCCGTGCTCCCAAGTTCGTTTCATGGAACACATGCACAGGGTTTCGGGTGCATTGAAAAAATAATCCAAATGACATCTGCATCTCACCCACTTCACCCTTGCGTGTTGTATGTAAGTGTTTACTGCAACCTGTAACTCAAATAATCCACGTAGAAAAAATAGTGCACGGACGTTTTCGCTCTAGGGCTCACTGAGTGGTCTATGACCTTGATAATTGTGTGCCCCGCACACATTGTTTTGTCCACCACAGCGTGTGTCAACCCGTAAGGGCAATTTTGACTAAGGCATAAGGAATAAAATACTGGACTATTCCTTTGCTTCCTTTGATTTTACAACCATATCCAACATCCTCTTTGTTGGTTTCATCCAGTTATTCTAAAGTGTTTATTTGGTTTCTACAAATGCAAACAAAAACAAAAAAACTTTTCTGATATATTTTCTGGCTCCAGTCCTGTAAAACTGTGGGGAAAATATTCCCAGAATCTGCACTAGAACAATAAAGGTCTTTTATTTAAAAATGCAGAATTGTTAAAGAAATAAAGCCCAAAATGCAATCACTTTTATACATCTAGAAACTTAAACATCCAAGAATTAGTTTGAAACCAAAATAATCTTTCTGTATCCCTAAGATGAATCTCTACAGGCAGAATGCGCTGATAAATTAGTGTGGTAGGATTGTTTTTCAGTCAAATGTCCTCTAAATCCTGATGATTAAAAAGACCGTTTTTTTTATTCATGGCACTCGGTTCTTTGCTGCACAATAAGCGCTTTGGAACAAAGTGAACTGCTTTCAATTGTGAATAAAGGCACAGAGTTGAGGGACGCGCATTCTTAAGTCACGATGCTTTAGATAGCAATTACTGGCATCTGTTCTGCACTTTTTATTTCATGTTTGATAGGACGGAAAAGAAAAAGTTACTCAAAAGCGTTAACAAGTGGGAAAGAATTTGTCCTCAGAAAAGTTCACTGAGGACCTTTTGCAACCCAAGAATCCCTGTTTGTTGTGTTTTATTGAAGGTTACAGGGGGGGGGGGGGGAATTCCAACAATCAATTTTTGTCAAATCATTGAGTAAAAACAGTTTTCTTAATACTTGTTCTCAAAGGCAGCTCCCCTGGATTTTCACTCATTTCACCCGCTTCAACATGGACGTTTTCCACGATTATTGCCCAATAGCTGCCCCTCTGCACAGCTTTTTTCAGTTCATCAACTGCATTGAAGCAAAGAAATAACACCTTACTGGAGAAACGGTGAAAAACGTTTTCATTAAAACAACAAACAGCAGTTCTTGCCCATCTTACTGTTTTAATCAGCAGCTGTGGATCAATTTTCAATTATTACAAAATTTGCAAGCCTAAAACTTTTGTTAAAGACCCACTCCAGTCATAATTTGAGGTATATTAAAATCATTCCCAGAAGTCCTTTATGTATGATTATGCCGTTTGGATTCAAAATTAAAAATCTTGTCGCTTTCTGGGACAGAGGAGCAGCAGTTTATTAGAAATTCGCCTGAGTTTTGGGCGGAACCGCTAGTGTTTAGCAACCCCATCACCTATATGTGAGAGCCCTCTGTTTGCATGCTCCCGCTATCTTACAGAACAAAGACTCTGAGTTGTGGGCAGGACTGTCTGTGCAGAGGAAGTCCGCCCCCACTTTCCATCATCCATCTATTTACAAGCTCTCCCGCTAGCTTTCAGCACCTCCAACCTAGCATTAAGCGATGCAACAAAATGGCAACCAATATTGGAGCCATCCAGATGTACAGGTCTGAGTCAGATGCCAGCTTGGACAAAGAAAACAAAGACGTACATGGATCTAGTCGTCTACACATGGGTGCATCAGAATGGAGCAGAGCTGCATTTTTTCTTCTGTTCCTGATTCACAACGATTTGTAAAACAAAACCCTCAGAATGGTAGTTTTGAGCTTCATTTCTTACCTCCATCAGAAAAATACGAGTGGATCTTTAAGGACCAATACATCTAAAAGAATAAAATATTGTTGCATCATCTATACTGAGGTAAACAAGAAATGTCAACAGAAAAGGAAAAAATCTCTGTGTATAGAAAGTGGGAGCAGAAACAGGAAATAATCTCCAGTTTGCTAATGGTGTTTGCACAAATATAGGAGAAAGCATAACCCAAGCTGCTGAGGCTGCAGGATGTGAAGGCACAGAGGCCACGCTGATGTTTTGCGTCATCTTAAAACAGACATGACTGGAGTTGAACGTGGCTTGGGGGGGGGGGGGGGTGCTGGGGCAGCTCCAGATCTAGCTCCAGAAACCGCGAAGTGACTGAATATCGATAACTCAGACTGAGCTCAGAGTCCAAGCAAAGGAGCAGTTTGACACAATGGAGCAGTGTTCAGCCAGGCCTCTAGCTCGGCAGAAAGGAGAAATTAGCGGATATTTTAGAAAACAAAAGGTGCAGCCTTGAGATGGTAACTGAGAGTGACAGCTTCTGATTAACATGAAGCACTCTCCCTGACCAGAAGGAACAATAAGTCTGGATTACAAAAAAAAAAGAAGGAAAATGCTGTATGAACTTTAAAAAAGAAAGGTGATGAATGTGCCTTTAAACTTTCTAGAATAAAAAATCTGAGATGTTAATTTAACTTAATATGTGATTTATGTGTCGGACAATTTCTTAAGCAACCAAGTTGTTTGCAAATGAAAGGTTTTGAGCAGAGATTGAAAGATTTATTGAAATGAATCCAAAGAAAATCCTTAACCAAAATTTTGTTTTTAAAAGCAAGTGATTCAAATTTTAATTCATAGAAATTTTATTTCTCTGTAATAACAAAATATGACCTACAGAATTTTTTGGACTATAAGTGAGTACATGTCGCAGATGGCAAAAAATGCATATTAGCCCTTGTGCTATCTTAGATGACCCCACCCTTACATTGACGTGTTCTCCCTACCATGACAAAGGTGGATAAAGGTGGAAAGATTTCATGTAATCCATGGACACCAGTGAAAATCACAAATCATTTTAGAAAAAAGGTTCAGAGCACTGTCTAGTGGGTCTAGATGACCCAACGTTAAAGTGCCTAGGATAGCACAAGGGTTACAGAAGAAAACAATCATATATAAGTCGCACTGGAGTATAAGTCGTACTTTGGGAGACAATGAAATACGGGAACAAGAACTGATATTTCATCTTGAAAGATTACCATGATAAAGGTGAAGAGGATTTCATAATCCATGGACACCAATGAAGATCATAAATCGTTGAAGAAAAAAGGTTCAGAGCACTGTCTTGTGGGGTCCAGATGATCCCACTGCAGACGTTAAAGTGCCTTGGATAGCACAAGGATAAAAACAATGCCATAACACCACAACAATGAGACACAACAACTCATTGAAATGTGATTGGATGAATGGAGGTTCATTTAAACAACTATTAATGTGACACATATTGCTTCTCACAGTTTTCATGAGAATCTATATGCCATAAAGCAGCGACTGTTTCCGCGTACCTTCATGCCCAACGTCAGCACCGCAGTTGCCAGCATCCTCTTAGTAAAAGTACACGGTCAGTCTCCTTGCCGGTAACCGCCTTAAAGCACGCTTCCGCCGTAACAAAGTAACAAGTAAAAAGTGTTGTTCCAGACGTTCCAAACTGGTAATCGACATATAAAGTCCCTATAAGTATTATAAAGCGCAGCACGTCTGTCTTACTCTTGTTGTTTTGACCCGCCCTTGTAGTTCCTGGCCAATGGCTGAAGAGATGTTTATGCCATTCTGAATACAGACTAAATGCAAGGTTTGGGACTCGATCAGGAACAAATTAAGCTGATTCAATCCGGAACAAAAGATTTTTTCAGTCTGAATACACCCTTAATTTCTCCTCCATGATTAAAACGGTTTGTACTTCCGTGAAATAAAAAGGATGGTACCTATATTTAACTACCAGATTTTAGTCCTGAATTGGTCAAAGGTGAACCAAGTTTAAATCTAAAAATCCGAAATGCGGGTTTACATGCGTTATGTAGACTTTTAGTTGAAAGTCGTCGCTTGAACGCACATTGCTAAGGGGGTGTGGACGTAGCTTTAGTCGCACCATTGGCCAAACTATGCAAAAAACCTATACTCTAATAAATACGGTATTTAAATGATTGTTTTCTTGTTTAAGGTTTGATCCAAAATTTCACTAAATACAAGTAAATTTCTATGACAAATTAATTAAAAAATAAACGTTTTTGGAAAAAAATGCCCCAATCATTGATTAGGTCAAATTTTACTACAGGTAATTTACTGACAATAATATTCAGTAACTTCTGAATGGTCCTACAATTATTTTTTGCGATTGTTTTTAGTAATTTATTGCTTTATTTGAAAACTGGAATATTGAGTTACATTTTTATAACCACAACAAGCAATAGTGGTTGTATCATTTACCCTAAATTAATCTCAAGTGGTTTTGGTGTTTCAGAACCTTCGGCACAGGTCTGTTGCTGTCAGACGGGCCCTTAGAGGTGCTTGTGGTTCATTCACACCAACGAGGAAACGATGATGTCACACACAAAGAGTCAATTCAGACGCAAACCACACTTTATTATACTCATGTAATCTCAGATTATCCCCCCCGTGGAGCGACAGCAAACTCCTCTTGTCATCTGCATTTTCATGACATATTTGGGAAAGTTGGACTAAACAGAAAGAGAGGAGGGAGTATTTGACAAAAGGGGGAGGTGGTGGTGGTGGTTGTAGGGGGTGGTGTGGTATGGTTTAAACTCCAGGATTAGCATAACTGTACCAGACCCAGACAGACACGGACTGAGTCCTGGTCCTTTTCGAGGGGGGGAGTGGGCAGTCACAGGGCAGCAGATGGGGCAGATTAAAGGCAACCCCCACCAACGCGCCACCACGTCTTTAAACTCAACCTGAGGACTTTAGAAAAACTGGAGGAGTCAGCAAATATTTCTGTTTTTTTTTTTCTTTGTGGCTCAGCAAGAAGCTGCAGCTTCAGAGGGAAACCAGGCGAAGGGTTCTTCTGATAGCAGACCAAAAGCAACGGTGTGATGAAAACGACGTGCAAGAGAGAAGACACGTTGGGTTTTTCATAAATGTTCGTGCTGGTCCCAAAAGTCAGACTCGTCCAACCCGTCTGATCACAGGCAGCCTTTAAATCAAAGTTTCAGACTGCCCTGTCTTCCTCCCATGGGCCTTGGCAGCAGGGAGAGGGAGAGCCAGATTAGATTGTTGTTTTTTAGCAGCAAAGTTGAGTGGAAGGGGTTGTCTGCGAGGGGGGTGGGGGGTGGGATGGAAGGGTGCACCGAAGGCCAGTTGGGGGAGGAGGGAGAGATTAGCAAATAACTGGGCCATGGGTAAACACTCAGCAGTGCCCGCATCATCCAGCAAAAGAGGCTCAAAGCAGACTCCGGAGCCTTTCTGCGGCTCATCTGCCTCGCTCCACTGGACTTGCTGGGCTTGCTTGCAGGCTCCGACCCACAATGCAGCTCTGCAGTGAAAGCCCTTGGAGCGGGGCCTGCCTTGGCCAATCAGAGATTGGCTTCCGACCAAGAAAACACGGAAAACACTCAACCAAAGTGAACCAACTAAAAACTGGGCTGGAGGCGACCCCAATGTAAAGTGACACGAGGGTAGTTAGCATGATTCTTGCGGGAAGATAAGCAAAGTTCAGGCTTGCCGGCTTAAAGCTTCACCGTGTAAAACGCTGTCTTCCTCATCTGTTTGTGTTTTCGAAGATTAGATTTAGAGATTGATCTCGGTCTTGGGTGACAATCAATCTTAATTTTGAAAACAAGGAATCTGGATCTAAGTCTGCTTATTAAGTTCAGCTACTGGACTAAAGGTCACGTCAGTCTTTTAGGGACAGAATCACAATCCACGAACTTGATATTGAGATGTAGGCCACACAACATACTTTCAATTTCGTCAGTTTGTACAAAAAATTTGCAAACTCAAGTCATTTCGACTCAGCTATAGATGCAAATAAAACAAATTAAATCAACTTTATATCCAAACTATATGTATATCAAAAGTACACCAAGACTCAAATGTCTGGACCACTAAAGCACAACTTAAGTTAAGTTTTCTGACATGAAAAAGAAAACTAGAAAAGAAGTTAACTTTTGAGTCACATTGCAGATGCATAATGTTTGTTATTTTTTTGAATGTTAAGCTATGCTGTATGGGGGCAAAATGTTACATTATTAATACTAATCAACTGAAACATGAAATTGTTTAGCTACAGAAAGGGATTCTTTCCAACCTTCACATCCTCTGAGCTAGAGTTGTTTTTAACTTTTCAAATATGGCCGTATGAACATCTGCTGCACTAGCTCTGCTACCTACGTTCAGGGTGAAAAATTGCTCTGATAGTTAAACCATAAACATCTCTGACTAAAGGGATAAGCTCTACTGTCACCAGAAACATTCTGTAAGGGGAAAATGAAGGCCAGAGTAGGATGGGAAAATTACCCGGAGTTTGCTCCGCCCACTTCAATGGCAGCTGAGTGGGCCAAAGTAAAAAGCTCTGTATGATTCACTAACCTGCCAATCAAAAAGATGCCCCTAAAAGTGCACACATTACAGCCCTAATAAATCTAAACAGCTAGTTTTAAGAAACTAAGATTCTTTAACAACAGAGCTTTGGCTCCAGTGTCGACGCTCTTTGAATTACCGGAACTCGTCGACCGTTTTCACAATTTATTCCAAAAGATTCTTAAAGTTGAGCAGCTTTGTGACGATAAGCAACATTTACATTAGTAAAGTGTTTACACAATTACAGCAAGCCAACCGCAGAGAGTTGCGTCTTGAGAATCCGTGGGAATTACGATATTTGTGTCAACAGTCGAAAAGTCAGGGTAGTTCAAAGACCGTGTGGTATTTTCTGTCATCGACAACAGCTTGGGTGTTAAAGGGTTAACCAGACCACATATATAAGATTTTTTTATATTGTAAAATTGGACGTTGTAATACCGGAGTCAATGGAAAATTGCTGCAGATTGCCGTTAGTGTTTTTTGTTGGAACTGCAACATTTGTCTATTTTCTGGTTTACGTCATATTCAGGAACTGAAGATGGGGCTCGGTTACTGTCGATTTTAGGTGCTTTTTAGTTAAAACAAAGACTAGTAGTAGACAAAGCCCTGTTGTACAGAAATGTTAGGAGATTTGTGGGTTTAAGAAGCTGCCATCAGCATTCAATTACAAACTTTCTTGAGCACACTTGTTTGCCTTGTCGGCACAATGACTCTTGTGTATTGTACATCCGTCAGAGTGTTGCTTACATAAAACTTCACACGTTTTGAAGTCGAATTTAGTAAGGAGATGGTGGTTACGTACCGTTTAAATAGCCAACAGTACATTTCCGTGTCGTGTTTTAAACTAATTCTACCGTATGAAGGACTATTTAGTGCATCTGTGCTGCATAGTCCACATGCCTTCTACCGTCAGGGTGTTGTCACTGGCTTTACACTTCCTTCTGTTGTGCTCCTTCCATTGTTCCTTTGTTTTTTTGTCTCCATACTCTGTTTCCTCCTGCACTACTCGTGTCCTGTCATAACACTTGGTTCCCTGTGGTCCTGCTTTGAGGACCAAGAATGCAACATATTTTACGATGGATAAGATCAGTTCTTTTTTTTTTGTGTTGTTTTACCCTGTTCCTTCAGTACTTCGTGACTGCTGTCATGTAATGACTTTAACGTGGGGAAATGAGCTTTGGTCAGCCCTTTCCTACAGCTCAGAACTGCTGCTGTCCTAGCGCAGACGTAATCATTGATATCACCTCCATCACTTCGGGTGATTGCAAACCTTTAAATAACGCAGTGCCAGATTCTGAAACTGGTCATACTAGTAGGTTCTTCTGCTGTGCCTTAATGGTTGCAAGTTGTGTTTTACAGAACAAGGGTCTGTTTACTTGCAGATGAACCTTAGTGTGGTTCATTTCAATTCCAAAGCTTCAGATTCTTCAAAAGGCCTATTCAAATATAGATAGAAATCTGAAATAGTTTGAAAATGTCTGCTGGGTAATCGTGAAGCTCTTATTTTTTATATTAAGAAAGGCTACTAGCGGAACTAGCTAGTTATTTTTTGTAACCTGTTGTGACAAGACCTCATGTTCTGCAATTATTAGAACTGCTAATTTCTTCAGACAGTTACCTTTTTATTTTTTTTATTGCAATAGGTCAACTTCCAATCAGGATGCATTATAAAAAAAACAAAAAGAAGAACTGCAATATATGGCGAGGGAACACCGTTAATAAATTACGTTGAATCTTGTCTACTTTAAAAAAATCCATTATTTTTTTTTTCTTCTATAATCACATATAAGCCACAAGAAGTACCCGTCCTAATTATTGTTTTCCTATTTCCGTATTGTTCAAAATGGCCTCTGAATCCCCCGTGGCTCAGTTCATTACCTCCTAGCTAAAATAAATGCAGAGAAATTACTAAATAATAGTGGGATCTCACAGTTAAAACAGACCAATAAATCATCATACATTCATGTATTGTTTTACATTATAACTAGGCGTTGGTTTCTTAAAGTTCAGAAATATCAATCACCAGCCCTACAATATCAGTCATCTGTGAAGAAGACGAATGTGGGCTGGGTAAACAGAACAATAGAGGACACATTTCATTTTCTGCTCTCTTTTTGGCCAAAGAAACAAAAAACAAATCCTCACTACGAAACACCATTCGGCTGCAACCCTTTTAATGGTCTCATTACATTTATCTTACACTCGGCGGAGTTGGCCCACGCTGTGGAGAGATTAGTAGTCACAAAGGACATGCCAGAGCGCCGTTTATTATTTATTCATTTTTGTTCATTTACATTACGTAAGTTTAGAGAGATGTTTATGCTAACAAGTCTATTCATGTTGTTTTCAGAAATGGTGCCACCAACTCTTAAAAGCCAAACTAGTGCACAACTAGGTGTAGGTACTTTTTTAAACTAGCAGGACGCTCCAACGACTGATTTAAATTTTTTTATTCGGGCTCTTGAGCTTTTCAAATTTGCCAATACAATATAGGTAGAAATATCCTGATACCAGGATGGTGTTTAGGGCTTATTTGTTTGTTTGTTGTTTATCATCTGAGCTTTAGCTCCTGTGTTGACGTTTTTTCGACTAGCATAATTCTTCAACTGTTTACGCAATTAACCAAATTCCACTAGAAGCAGAGAAACGCAGCTTTGCGCGGATAGGCAACACTTTACATTAGTGAAGTATTTTACTCCATCAACCTAAATCAGCTGATTATGTCGCAGCTTTCAGAAGCAGCTAATTTATGTTGATTACGTTCATAGTCAAAGAGTTGCGGTAGAGTTTGTGTTATTAAGGTGTTGCCAGTGTTAACGGGTTTACTGCCCCCCAGTGACAATTTGATGAATTGTACCTAGTTGACGCTTTTAAAATGAAAGTTATTCCTTAATGTAAAGAGTTTTTTCCTTGAGAAAAAGCTTCAAAATGAACAAAGATCCTGAAGATCAGCCTCAAAAGTCCGTCGTTCATCTGTAAATATTTAATAAAGTTATGTAAAGCTAAAATAGAAAAGGATTTTGCCTTTTGGTTGGGTTAAAAACCTAAGAGTTTAACTAGCATGTAGGTACTGGCACGGATGTCTTTAAAACAGTGCATGAAGCTTTCAGTGGTCATTTTAACCTAGGGCTTGTTAATGCACTCAGCCACAGAATTATCTGCCTCAGCCTGGAGTGAGACGACGGAACCATCAGCTCATTGTAATTCCGTTTGGCTTATCAGCGCTGAATCCTCGCTTTTACCCTCGCTTTTACTCCGCTCTAACTTTGAACTGCTTTCATTCTGCATTAGCGCAGCTTCCTTCTGCAGGCAGAGTCACGCTCCCAGAACAGTAGGCGAGCCCCGGGTGCAGGCCCCGGGGTCCAGCTGGGGTCCACAGTAGGCCAGGGTTAAGAGTTTTATCTGGATGAGGAGAGAGGAGGAGAAGCTGGCGTCATGCCCGGCGCAGCTACCACTCCATCGCCTCCACCTCGGCCCACACAGCTCGACCTTGGGCAAGCCTCGGCCGCCCTCCACCCTGCAAAAGCAGCACTGCGCTCCGCCTCCTCAGAGAAGGAAAGGGAGGAGCTAGGCCTCAGGAAAACAGAGTGGCACATCGTGTTTCTCTTATCAGAAATGACCCACGTCTGTGTACACAGTGACATTCAGAAGATTCCTTCCTGGCACGACCCTGCGTTTCCCGGATCTTCACATCAGATCAACAACTCTGGGCTCTGGTTCCAGTTTTTACTGACAGCATCACGCAAAGCTTTGCAGGGTTGTCAATCATTTGAATGTGTAAGGAAATGGAGCCTTTCTGCTCTCTTATGCGAGCATTTCGTCCTTCAGGCTCCAGTCTAAATTGGTTTTTCTATTGATCCTGTGGTTGGTGAGCTGCAGCAGCGTTTGCAGATGGACCGTTGTTTTTTTATCTGCACATTCTTCCTGGGGTTGGCTCAGCGGCACTGCGTCTGTGCCGTGCCAGAGTACAGCAGATGAGTGTATATGTATCCGCCTTTTTATTATTAATGGCTCTGTTTTTAGCAGCAGAGCGCATTCACAGGTACAAACAAAATGCATGTAAGTGACATAAACCCAACTGGTGTAAAATAACAGTTTCATCTACACATATCTTTTTGTTTGTGTAACGGCAGTTGTTTTTTTTTACCCAATTTCCCTCATATCGATATATCCACCTCTTAGTCTGACATCACTGCTGACAACAAAATCTAGATTTCTCTAACGAAAGTGCCTTAAATATGGTAAAATGTTGATATTTTGCAGTGAATTTCCAAGAGAAACTACACTTTGTACCAGGAAATTGGACAAATGAAGCAGCAAACAAGCTAACGACCTGTTGCGCAACACATCCTGTACCACGTCAATTAAAATTCCGCTCTGAAAGTCATTGGAAAGAAATCCTCTGGTTGTTTTCTCCTCCACTTTAGCTGTTTTTTTGTTGTTTGTTTTGTTCCCTCTCTAAAACATCTTACAATGTTCCTTGGCAAGTTTTTTTGGTTTTCACCACCTGGTTATTCGTTTGTACTGTCAAGTCCCAGAAATCTGATCATTCGCCTTTTGCAAGGATTAACTAGAAAAAAAACAGCTGGGATAAGACTCTAAAATGATTAATAATTGTGTTAATTTCGATGCCTAACCACCAACTTTTGGTGGAATCCAACCCAAATTTCCTCAAAATTGAATGTTCAACTCTCCTTGTCTTCACAGCGGCGCAAGGCGAGGAGAGGGAGTGTGCCTTCACAGACCAACAGCAGCAGGGGGAGGTGAAGCGCGTGGCCGAAGGCGAAGGCCGGGTGTCCCCAGAGAACACCACCATCCGATGTGCCAAGGGCAGCCACTGCTTCGGGCTGTGGGAGAAGAGTCCTCCCGGCGAAGTGCGGCTGGTCAAACAAGGTATTCTAGTCCTAAAAGTCTGGATTGTGTTCAGATAAAAACACATTTTAGTTCAGAACATTCAGTTGTTTGATGTACATTTGAGAATACCGGCACAAGTTGTATTAGATGTATGCATAATGTGGTCATCTACTGCTAAAACTACTACCTTTAGTAACTACCAGCCACTTGGCCCCTATAGGCATTTTGGGTATTGCAGTCATACTACAAATGTCTATGAATTTTTTGTTGCGCCTGATGCCGCGGTGACATCAGGCGCGTTCAAGCTTACGTCTACAGCATATAGTGTCCATACTGGACTGCCGGTACTCAATGTCTGTTTTCATTTTAAATTGTAAAGCGATTCGAGCTGCACAATGTCTGAGAAGCGCTTTTTATGAATAAAATTTGATTTGATTTGATTTGATGTGGTGTCATATATCAAAGCAGTGCAAATCTCGTGAATCTTGCTCCAGACTTTTTCTTTCACAGCTCTATTCCGATAAATGAAAGACTCTGTGTGTCAGGATTTCATCCGGGCACAAACCGCTAAGATTAATTAGACTGCATGTGAAAAAGCATCCAATGAGATGGACTTTATTCCAATATATCTCATGCCTATAGCACTAAATTGTTCGTAGTATTTCCTTACTTTATGGTGCTTTACTGGTGATTTTATTTTATTTTACTAGTCTTTTATTTTTCACTGTCTTTTATGTATGCAAGTGGTTTTTATACTTGGACCTGAGTTTGTACATAAATAAATATCTAAACTAAAGAGAGGTGGGAGAAAAACGTATTCAGCTGCCATTTTTACAGATAAAGTTCGTTATTTTTCTTAAAGTTGCTTAAAAACTCAAAACGAGCATTTTTCCCTGCACAAAGCTCTTTGTTTTGATCTAAATCAAAACTCTTGTTTTTTTAAATAGTTTAACTTAATTCTATTGTGTTTTATGAATAAAGTTTTCAAGCTATTGTTAGATAGTGTTGCTCTGTGCATTGGTCAAAATACAATAGACTCCCTTTATCTATTCATCTCAGTAAAAAATAAGTTTCCAGACAAAAAAAAGTGATATGCATTGCATCATGGGAGCAGGAAGGAACTAAGCTTTCCTTCTGTCCCCCCCCCCCTCCCCAGGCTGCTGGAGTCATCTGGCCGAACACAACGGTTGCCGCGAGGACCGCTGCGTGGTCACCCACCTGCCTCCTCTCATCCAGAATGGGACATACCACTTCTGTTGCTGTGGCAGCGACATGTGCAATGTAAATTTCACAGAGGACTTCCCGACGCCCAGTCCGACCACGGCGCAGCCCATCTGTAAGCAGCCCGACACTTTTTTCTTGTTGTGTGGCGCCTTCGTTCTGTTTTAGGCTTGGTTCCCAATAAAACTGCGATGGACGCTAGATTTAAATAAATTAAATTGAATGTTTATGTCACTTTTGCTATGTTCATTTAACTTTGAGGATAAACAATAAGGACAGGTGAACGAAAGAAATAATTTACGGATTGTACGGGTTGGATTATCTTCCCTACTTGTGACGCAACAGCCAACAGGAAGCGGTTTGCGTTGCTGCCTGTCTGTTGTGGTTTTGGAGAGTCGAGGAGTGTGTAACAGGAGTGTTGTTAATTGTTTGTGACGTTTTGAGTGATGAATGAAAGCAGCATGTGTGGCGGGAAGGGTGGGGGTGAGGCTTGGTAGCAAACGCCGGCTCGTCTCGCTTCTCCTGCCGACATGCAAACAAACACACACTCTCCGGCACGCACATCGTCTTTCTGCATTCCAGGGATTTCGCGGCGTCTGCTCTCCGCCTGTCTGCAGGCACGCAGGCGACCGTCTCTCTGTGCAGACAGACGACGGCGGAGTGAAAAAGAAAGGAATTCGCCTTTGATCAGAGCTTGTAAAACTCCCAGTGCATATTGTCCCGGAATATTAGATTTCTTTTCTGAGTCCGACGTGCCCGGGCAGAAACTGGTGTGCGTAATGTGGAGCGGCTGGTAGGAAATGGAGTCATTTGCCAAATGGCTGCCAAATGACTGTTTTGACTGACTGTAAGGCCGGTCTCGTGCAGGCATTGAGCAATGACAGAATCCAAAATAATCTAAACACGAGTACAAGGAGTCAAAGCGCTAGCAGGAATTCTTACAAAGCAAAGAAGGTTGTCGACTGCTGATGAATCTCAAATCTATCGTCTGTATGTCTATGTCCTTTAGGACTACTGTCATCTTGTTGGCTCTACTTTCATTGGGTGTTCCAAAAATTAGAAGTTTCAAGTTCCAGGGGAGTTTAAAGATCACTTTTATTCGTGAACCAACAATCATTACTTAAGAACAGAAGATGGGGTCATGTGACTGATTCTGGTTTCTGTGGAGCCGCTGTAGACGCATTTTGGATATTTGGTCGCTGCTGTCCTGAAAGCATTCAAAGCCACTGGAGTGTCCTAAAGTGGCAGATAGGTGGGAGAAAATCTGAGGGTCGTTGAAGCATGCTCAGACAAGATCGTAGATGTTGAGCCTGAAGACGGAGCTTCATTTTCTGCATAACTTCAAAGTCAAACATCCAGACAAATATAGACAAAATAAGTACAGTTAATGTTGGGCTTTAAGAAAAACAAGATTTTTATTGTTAAGTTTAACCATTTGACATAAATGTGCGCACACTCGTTTGTGCAATAACCCCATAGTGGTTGTTTAATGAACAGGCTCCAGTAAATAACACGTTTTTTGACGTACCACAACTCTATGATCGCTTACGCGATCTACGTGAATCAGCTGATTCTGATGTGGAGGAAAGCGCCTTTTCCAAATCAGCTTTGCACCCGTTATACAACACTTCATGTTTTTGGCACCAGTATACATCACATTTTACTAGCATAGTGTGACTCAACGGCCAAATCCGTTTTTCCGCAACAGAATCAGCTGATTTAGGTTAATTGTGTAAACACGTAAGCAAGTGTTGCATTTTTTGTCTTGACTTGACATTACCAACGGTGACTTCAAAACCAGTTAAGTCCTAGCTAGCAAGGATTGACTGGATTGGTTTTCACATCACCAATCGAGTCAGTCCTTGTTAGCTAGGACTTGAATGGTGACTTGAACACCAATCAAGTCAGTCCTTGTTAGGTATGACGCGACTGGATTTCAAGTTACCATTCAAGTCCTAGCTAGCAAGGATTGACTCGATTGGTTTTCACAACACCAATCAAGTTGCGTCAGTGTTAGCTACGACTTTACTGGTTTTCAAGACAACGTTCAAGTCCGGGCTGACGAGGACTGACTGTACCTGGTTTTTGCAAACTAATTTTTGTTTCAAGTTCTATCTGATTTTAAATTCACACTTTGAACACAGCTTTGAACTATCTAATAAAACATTTAAACATGTTTTAATCTTTGAAACAAGCAGAAGTGAAAACATTTGATTAGAAAGATGTGGTGAATGAAATGTAACCGAATAGAGGATATTAGCATTAAAAGTCTAAACCTGGGACGTAAACCACATCTTTAAAAAAAAGATAAACCACCCTTTGATGGAGCTTAAACAAGAGGCACGAGTGTGTGCAGCTCGCATTAACCAGCAGAGAGGAGCGCTTCTTTCACTCACTGGCTTAACCGACGGGGGTGGTGACATTAATTCTCATCGGAACACCAAAAATAAGGTTTTTACAGCTTTTCATGGTGCCGATATTTCCTAAAATTCTTCCCATACCCATGTCGTTGCAGTAGTAACATCGGATTTGTCAAGTGTTTTTGTGTGGTTCCTTATGAACAAGTCAGATTTTTGTAAAGCAACTAGCACTTTTACCATACAAGTTTGGACTGACAATTGGATTAAACGAAGGAAACTGGTCTATCAGCGTAACGTTGATGGAGCCTGCAAAAGTTTAAGTGCGGTAAAAGTGATTTCACGTTTTTAAGAGGTTGTCCCTCTGATGGGTCACAACACCAAGAGATAGGCCATAGAGTTCTGTTAGAGTTCTTAAATGTTCTGATGCAGGTTTAAGGGCCAACTTCTTTTTTGTTTTTTTAATATCTAATGAAAAACCATGTAATCCAGATTCCAATAAAGCATTTGACCCTGTACGAGGGCTCAGGCAACGGATGCTGTCAACTGGAAACATGATGACTGAGAAGGCAGGGGTTGGAGATATGAAGACAGAAGTGTGTGTGTCAGCGGTTTTTCCTGATGGCTCCCTTGTGTCGAGGTGACCTTGGCATTTGATTGTCATGCACAGTGTGTAAAACGTGTCGCTTCTAGAAGCCATTTTTTATTGACCACAGCGGCGTGTCCCAGTAGCACCACGTGGTGGGTTAGTGAGTCTTTGGCCTCTCTCTGGAAGAAAGACGGGTTTTAGATTTTAGACCTTTGGTCATTGCTTCCATCTTAAATTCCAAGCTTAAACTGTGGTTTTGATGGTCTTTATACACTGGTGGCATTCAAATGTGTGTGTTTTTTTTTGTCTGTCTGCTGTTAGCAGCCCAAATGGTCCACAATACAGTCTGGTTTTTTCATAGATATGTAAGTTTTGCTAGAATATTTCACCTTTACCTCATTAAGGCAGAAACATATACAACTACAAGTTTGATTATCGCTCAAAATCTGTATTTTCTTCGCCTCTGAGTTGTGGGTGAGAGCTCTCTGTTTATGACCCGCCCGGCGTACTTTCGATGTCACAAATATGGGCTTTTTTCAAACGACCGATGTTTTCAGACAATTTGAATACAGATTTTGAGCTCAATTTTCTCAATAGACGTCCTCCATCATCCGAAAAATGACACATAAAACAGCATTTCCATTGGAGTGGATCTTTAAGATCAAATCCTAAAATCCATTGATGGATTTTCCTTTAAAAAAGGAATTTCTTGGATTGTTTTTTTATTTAAAAAAAATGGTTTTCTTTTGGATTTTATATTAATAAGTTGTGATTGGTTGTGTAAAAACTGTTTTTTAATAACCAACTAAAATGAAAAGCTGAAAATCAATCACCAAATGGACTAAATGTATGAAGGTGAACATTATTATGGCATTCATTTGTTGGGTGGGGGAAATAAAAGTTTGAGAATCATACCAGAGCATCTGCTGTCAGAGGCTGGATGTGACTCATGGATGACAGAAACCAGCTCCAAAATCAACCTCATTATCAGGATCGTTCTTCCAACTGAACCTACCAACTTAGATGATTAATCACGACAGCACATGGCAAATACTTCATGTCTCTTTAGCGGTTATGTTGGCTTGAAACCCAGAAACTGTAGCAGTTGTTCACGTATTTCTGTGGCAACACGTTTCCTTTCCCCCTCATAGAAACATGCATTAGGCTCCAACAACTTGACCCACACCTGCACAACATTAGATTCTCTTTTGGTTTGTAGCTCTTCTCAGTTTACTTCCTCTAATTGCTCTTTTTTTTTTGGTTTAAGTGGAGATGTTGTGGATTGTTTTGTCTACCTGGTTTGGCAGGTGTGGAAGGTTATAGTCAAACTGTTGCATCGTTAACAAGCTTGGAAATCAGCTTGTAAGTGAACTCTGATGAGGTTCAGCAACAGTGTGAATGCAAACAGACTGAAAAGAAGTACAGTGATCCCTAGTTTTGTTAAAAATAACCTGCGTTAGGTGAAGTTCGCAATGTGGAATGATCGATGTTTTTAGGCTGTAAAGCCCCTCACGACACACTCTCTGCACTTTTCTCAGACAGAGATGAACATTTCAAAACTTTTATCTCCCGTTTAAACTCTCAAATAAAAACATTAAAAAAAAAGATCTATTAGCTACCAAAGATTGAACGCACGCTGTTCAAGAGGCACTTAGGTTGTTTCCGAATTCCTTCTCTATATAGTGCGTTCGCCATTTTGTAGTGTTGTTCAAATATAAAATTTTAAAATTCAGTGCCCTACAAATTTCCCACAAGTCTCTGTGAAAAACCAGTACGCATCGCTGCGCACCACAATTTAGACCACAATGCATTCCGTTTGAACAATTTTTGCGAAATAAATGTGCTTAAATGTATTTTTTTTAGTAAACAACCAACATTTTTGTCACCAGTGGATTCATAAATAACCGTCGTAAAATACTTGTATTAATTCGATTTTAACTTTGTGAAATTGGTGACATATTTTCCGTTTACAAAAAAGGAAAGTATTAAGATTGATTGACAGTGGTCTACAGCCGATTAGAACACAATGCACTATAAAAAAATAAAATTATAAAAACATGCAGAATTACTCTAAAATGTTTGCAAAAAGTGAACCGCAACATAGTGAGGGACCACTCTGTATCGAAGACTGATGAGAATTTGAGAAGGAAACTTCACTCAAATCAGAAACAGCACCAACTTTTTGAGTAAGAAAAATAAATTCCTTAAAAAAATGTCCATTTAGTAAACATAATGCTTTGAGGAAGGAAAAGTCCTTTTTTGGGCAACACTGCCCTCTAATGGACCAGCCTGTAAGTGCAGGGCATTTCTTGTAGTTTGTCCACTCTTAAAGGTGCAGTGTGAAAGCAAAAACACAAGTACTACTGTTCAAGTATCAAGCAGTAGATTCTTTTTTTATTTGTTATTTTAGGAATTCTTTCTTCCATAAAATGGTACGATGCAAGTCTTTGAACTCGCTTCAACTCTTGGCTACCTGAACGCAAAACAGGCTTTATCTGACTTTGAACATAATCAGATGGGACCATCTAGTAAAAATATGGCAACAGACACAACACAAAAACCAAACTGGTTTGTGCGGTTTACTTGGTATTCAAAAGGTTTTTCGCTTTTTCCCCGCAACGTCTTTGATGGTTCTGTCGATCAAGAAAACAAATAAAAGAAAAAAATCAGTTTGAGATGTTTAACAAGTTTTTTTTAAAAATAGAATCACACTTTCACTGTTTATATATCCTTACAGCTTCAAAATTGGCCTTGTTTATAGCTTCATTTTCATCATAAATGGCGTATGTTTGCGTTATCTTAGCAGTCAAGCTGAAGGAGTTTGTGTGCATTCAGCTGACAGACATAGGCCAAGGCTCCCGGAAGAAGTTCACATGCAGAAATGTCCTCTTCATTTACCATTTTTCATCAAATTCCTACTTTTATGTTTAAAAAAAAAATCTTTTCTCTTGCTTTCTAGACCCTGCTACACTGCGCCAAGAAGAGACCATAATTATTGCCCTGGCAACGGTCGCCGTGCTGGCCGTGCTCATTGTAGCAGCCTTCTGCGGTTACCGCATGATGCACGGTGAGTTACCATGGCGCTGAGCTTGCGAGGAAGAGAGCAGGAATCGTCATCTTCGAAGGTCGCTAGAATGTGCTGCAGGAACCTGAGTTGTTGTGTTTTTCTGTTGTTGTCGTCAGGAGACGGGAAACAGGGCCTGCACAACCTGAACATGATGGAAGCTGCTGCCTCCGAGAGCTCCCTGGACCTGGACAATCTCAAACTGCTGGAGGTCGGCCACGCCAGCTTCCCCGTTTCTCTGTCTCTGGGGGTTTCTAACTTTCAAGCGACTGCAAAAAAAAAAATAGAAAAAAAGAGAGCCATTAGGAGTTTGTGTAGCACTACAGGGGCTTTTATTTTTGCACCACTTCAACCGAAAAATAGAAAGTTTTTTTTTTTTTGGGATATAAATTGATCTTTTTATACTGAAGTAAAAAAGCTTCTGAGTAAAAAAAGGAAAAAAAGTGCCGCGCTCTTACCGGCTTTTAAAGGAACACAAGAGGAGAAAGAAGAAACCGGAGGAAGAAAAAAAAAAAAATGATGCGCCCAAAAATACATCAAGGTTTATAGTTGCATTTGTCATTTCAATGTGACTTTTATCATCCGACCATGGCAGCGCGAATAAAGCTCCGGGTCAGGCGTATAAAAATAGGGATGTGCTTACACTGACACCGGATCTGGAAATGGGAGAGCCAACATTGTGAGAGGACGTCAATATAGTTTGCATGAAATTGAACCACAGTGACTGTTTAAGCAGATAAAGGCAAAGTAGCCAAGGAACCAGGTTGTTTGTCTCTGCTCCGATATCCGAAGCAGGAATAGGCCGATTTATGTGTGTGTGTGTGCGTGTGTGCCTGTGTGTAGAGGAAAATTTGGAAACTAAAAGTAGAAAAGGGTGAGCAGGTGCGGCAGCAAAACACTTAACAAAGAAGCCTTCGTCAGTGGATTTTGATTTTTCTGATTTTGCAGAGGATGACTCATGCTAACAAGGCGGCCTCCCTAATGTGAAGCAAACAACACGAGGCCCCCGAAGCTTTCAGCATAATTCTCTCTGATGCATTGGATAAAAATATAAACCGCCGTTTATAGTAGAGGTTAATAGACTTTCCATTTTCCCGGCGGGCCTGGACACGCTTTTCCAAATTACCACATGCAGGTAAAGAAGAGTCAAAAAAAAAAATTTAGCCCTAGATGTTATTATTATTAGTAGTGCTATTTTTGTACAGCGCCTTTTTGAATTTAAAGGTGCTTTCCGGAGATGCAGAAGGCTTTAGCAACTTATGTTAAACCAAAACAAAAAAACATAAATAAAAGGCGAAATTTAACAGAATGTGAAACTAATAACCACTCAATAGTGTCTGCTTTGATCCTAAAATCATGCCTGATAAATAATCAATTACAGCAAATCAAAATTGAGGAGGGTGAGTAACAATCCCCTAGTGGCTCTGTGATGAACTACACTTTAGCTTTTTTAATGAGCTTTAATCTCTAAGTTGACTTTTTTTTTCTTTCAAATTACGCCCCAGTTTTTCATTCTAATGCGACCATTTTACTCTAAAACATTTTTTTATAATTTTTTTTTAATCAAGTCACGCCAAGCAGTGTTGAAAAATATAATGCTAGTGATTAGAAGCTAATGTCTTAGCATGTTTATCGACATGTCGACTAAAGTTAGAACTAAGATAGGGATAAGTTAGCTAAGATAGGGACTTGGGACTTAAAACTGGGACTTGAGTTACACTTAAGAGTCAACCTCAAAGGTTTCAATATAAAAGTGCCTCAAAGAGTTTTTTTCAGAGATCCAGAAAGCTTTAGCAACGTAAAACATGCAAAAAATAACGAAAAAAAATGCAAAATAAAAAGAGAAACGGGACAGTATGTAACACTAAGGTACTTTATATTATCTGCTTTAACCACAAGAAAAGATTCAGAAAATAAAGTCAGAAAACAGTTACAAGCCACAAGCCCCTAGTGGCTCTGTAATGAACTGCACTTTTGGTTTTTAAAGAGCTTCAATCTGGAAGTTGACATTTTTTAAAGGGAAATTACATCACAGGTGTTAATTCTAATGCAATCCCCCGACTCTAAAACATTTTAATATACCTTTTTTTTAATCAAATCATATAAATTAGGCTTTAGATTAGAGGCTAAAGTTTTAGCATGTTTTTTGACGGTCAAGACAAAGTGGAAAAAAACAAAGATAGGGAATTGGGACTTGAACTTGAAGCCTTGCATGAAGAGACTCGACCTCCAAGACTTGAAACTTGAGGTTTTTGGACTTGAGAACAATATTTTATTTTAATGTTTTAGCTCTAGAGCATGGCTTTCAGGTTTACAAAATAAAAGCTCTTTTTTCTTGGGAACGTAGAAACATCAACTGCCTGTTTTAATTGATTTAAAAGTAGATTATTTATCATTTATATACAATAAAGTATTAATTTGAACTGTTTTAAGACTTGAAATTAAATACAGAGACTTGGCACTTGGACTTAAAAATGATGGATTTCATTTCCAAAACCCGTCGCAGGTCTTCTCGTCTGCAGCCTCGTTGTCTCCCTTTAGGCGTAGATGGGGTGCAGTTGAATTCCGAACAACGTCCTTGCGTCTTATCATGTGCACACGCTCTCTCACATTAAACTCGTTGACTGTGGTGGGGGCGGGAAGCCGGTGGAGCCTCAGTCACAGACTAAACAAGTTCATTGTTTACCAGGGTTGTTTTCTAACCAGAGATAAAGTTTGGAGGCAGGAATTAGAGCCATGTTAATGCGGCCCTGCGTTCTCGTCGTACTGCTGTGGAAACGGCTCTTCAAGGCGGAGTGGCCAGGGCCGCCTTAACAGCATGTTGCGCTCTGGGTAATTCAGGGCACTAATTGAATGAATTTCAACCCGCTCTGCAGTTCCCGTGCTCACAGGCCGCCCCAGATCTGAACGGGTTAACGGTGTAATCGAGTTGTTGATGGGTAATTTAGTTTACCTCCTCTATCTCTTCCTTCTGACTCTTGTTTCCCCCTTAAGATTTTTTTTCCTTTGTAATGTTGTTTGGTGTTAATAGATTAGCAAAGTTTTAAACGTATGAAACCCACAGGATGTTGAGAAATTTGCCTTTTCTCTCTCCCGCCCTTCCCCCCGCCTCAGCTGATTGGACGCGGCCGGTACGGCGCCGTGTACTGCGGCTCCCTGGAAGAGCAGCCCGTCGCCGTGAAGGTTTTCACCGTCGGCAACCGCCAGAACTTCCTCAACGAGTGCTCCATCTACCGCCTGCCGCTGCTGGAGCACGACAACATCGCCCGCTTCATCGCCGCCGACGAGCGCACGGGCCCAGAGGGGCGCACCGAGTACCTGCTGGTCATGGAGTATTACCCACACGTGAGCCTCCTGCTGTTACTAGTCCACGTTTTCAGGCAAAAACACAGCTCTTCCTCACACCGATAACAACTAAAGCTCCACATTTGTTCAGTTTGATACCCTTATTATTTAAAAACCAAACAAAATTGACTTTTGGAATAAAAAAAGAATCGATTTAATTCGCTTGTTCGGGTTTTAAACCAAATTGATGGACATGAAACTCCAGCTTTGATGATGCCGAGAGGATGAGGAGAATATACCTCCCAAAAGTAGGAGGAGAGCTGTTTGTTTTCCTAGTATTTTTGGCTTGATGTAAAAACCAAAGATTTACACCCTTTATCAGTATACAAATGTCTCATTGTTTGAATTTTCCTCCTCAGGGTTCTCTAAGTCACTATCTGACCCTCCATACTAACGATTGGGTCAGAAGCTGCCGGCTGGCCCACTCGGTCACGCGTGGCCTGGCCTACCTGCACACGGAAATCTTTAAAGGGGGTAAGCCGCGGTCTACAGTGTGGTGCTTCACCTCGCCTTCCAGAGCGTTCTCTCGCAGTATTTTGACAAACAATCATGTACGCAGTGCATGCACGCCCTGCTCAGGGTATTTATAGCCTTTGCCTCCAGCCAGTAAAAAAAAAAAAGAAGAAGAAAAAAAAAAAGGGACAAACCAGGGAGGCGGATAAATTATGAGGATGTGTGTGGCTCACTGCTCTTTCGCCGGGCCTCGGCCTCGCCGGCCGTACTTTCCTTTTTTCTCCTCATCAGCGTAGATAAACATCAAACTGCACTAAAGTGACGTCCAAGTCAAAAGAATTGATGTGATTTGGGTAAAAACGCTGAAATGATTCAGGAGTGATGAGCACAGGAAGCTGCAGGGACGGCAGAAAACCGCAAGCCAATGGTACGAATCTGCGGCTGCCTGGCTGCACCACCTGCTGGACGGCGCCTGGAACTGCAACCGGCGGGGGCGATTTAAAAAAGAAAAAAATTTGTGAACTTTTGTTTTTTTTCTTTGTAAAGACTTGTACAAGCCGGCGGTGTCGCACAGAGACCTGAACAGCAGGAACATCCTGGCCAAAGCCGACGGCACGTGCGTCATCATCGATTTCGGTCTGTCCATGAAGCTGACGGGGAACAGGCCGGCGCGCCACGGCGAGGAGGAGAACGCCGCCATCAGTGAGGTAAAGACCCAGGCAAAGCTGTTTTATTAAGAATATTTTTCCAAAATAAAGCTTTGTTTACGTCATTTTCACTGCAATATGTATGTGACTGGAACATGAAACCTGGTTTTCCCACACATCCCCGTCTTCCAGGTGGGAACGATCCGCTACATGGCGCCGGAGGTGCTGGAGGGCGCCGTGAACCTGAGGGACTGCGAGTCGGCTCTGAAGCAGGTGGACATGTACGCGCTGGGCCTCGTCTACTGGGAGACGTTCATGCGCTGCAGCGACCTCTTCCCAGGTGAGGAACTCTGTCTGATTTTTTTTTTTTTTTTTAAGTCTGCGGGCCCCTTTTTTGTTGTTTTGGAAACGGATCGGATCTCAGAACCCATCGTCCGCCCGTCCCTCTGCCTTCCTGCAGGAGAGTCGGTGCCAGAGTACCAGATGGCTTTTCAGGCGGAAGTGGGGAACCACCCAACTTTTGAGGACATGCAGGTCCTGGTCTCCAGGGAGAAGCAGCGACCCAAATTCCCAGAAGCCTGGAAGGAGAACAGCCTGGTAGGTTTGTGAGGAGCTGGGCCAGAGTTCACCGTCTGCCAGGCGCAGAACTGCTCTGGATTCTGTAACAAAAACTGTTTTTTTAAATAAAAACAACCATTTTGGGGGGGAAATCTAGTTTTTTTCAAATCCATTATCAAGTCTGATAAACTGCTTGCGTCAAAGGAAACCAGTGTTTTGAGGGTATTTTGTCTAAATGTCTCAAAGAACCGTCTTGACATTTCCATTCTACTTTCTCAGCATGCTTCGTTTTCTTAGTAACTCACATCGTCTGTGGTAAAAACAGACCCGTTTGACCGTAGCTCAGATCCACATGAACGCCGGAGCAGTTCTGATCCACGGATCGTCACACTAAAGGGCTACAGCGGTGGGGGAGGGGCTTTCGTTTAGCATCTAAACTTTTTGGATTACATCATCAGCAGTTAGAAAACGAGCTGTGATTGGGGTCTTCTCCAAATAGAAAGACACTCCTGACTAAAGAACAGGTCCCCGCGGTTACGCCAGTGATCAGTGATCGTCTGTTCTGCTTCAGGCCGTCCGCTCTCTGAAGGAGACGATGGAGGACTGCTGGGACCCGGACGCCGAGGCTCGCCTCACTGCCCAGTGCGCGGAAGAGCGGCTGGCAGAGCTGCTGCTCATATGGGACCGCTCCAAATCCGTCAGTCCCACGCTCAACCCCATGTCCACTACACTGCACAATGAGAGGTGGGTCCCAAATATGACCCTTTATCAAATATACACTAAAGACCTGCTTGTTTGGTATAAAATATAAAGTTTCATTAATAAAACTATTTAAAAAAAATCCAAGTGCATATCAAGATTAAAAAAGTATTGGCCCAAGCTCAGTGCCCTGTGGTACACCATATCTGATAGCCTTACAAGTTCCTCAGGTTGTCAGGGGTTCCAATTCCAAACTTGGCAGTCATTGGGTCCCAAATATCCATTCATTTTAAGAAAATCTGTTATCAATAGTATTTTCTTAAATAAAATTATTAATTTGTACATTAAAACTAATAGAAAAGAATTTGAAACTTTAAAAATATTGGCCCGAGCTCAGTGCCCTGTGGTATGCCATATCTGATAGCTTTAGCTTTACAAGTACCTCAGGGGGGCTTGTGAGGGGTTCCAATTCCAAGTCAGACAGTCATTGGGTCTAAATTTCTATGTATTTTGAACGTTTCATTAATAAAGTTATAATACTGTACATAAAAAATGAACATGAAAACATTTTATTGAAAAAAATGCAAGTGCGTATCAAGATTAAAAACGTTTTGGCCTGAGTTTAGCGCCCTGTGGTACACCATATCTGATAGCTTTAGCTTAGCAGGTTCTTCAAGTGGTCAAAGGTTCTGATTCTAGACTTGTTAGTCATTGTGTCAAAATTTCCCTTAATTTAGAAAGTTTCCTTCATAAATTAAAAAGTTAAAAAAATAGTTTTAGTAACTGACTAAATAAAAAAGTGCATATTAAAATTTAAAAAAAGCATTGGCCCAAGTTCAGTGCCCTGTGGTACATCATATCTAATAGCTTTCGCATAGCAAGTTCACCAAGTGGTCAGGGCTCTTGGCAGTCATTGTGTCCAACCTTTCCTTCATTTTTAGAAAATCTGTTGTTCATTTTTGCTTAATATTATTGTTCCTGACGAACAGCCGGAGACCTTGAGCTAGCCCCACCAAAACAGTGTCAAAAAGCACTTAATTCAAGTCGTGAAGACATCATTGGCTTCTGTGCTCAAACCTTTATCGCAAAACTTGGGCTACAATGTCAAACTTCTCATTCATTTGTTTTCGTCCCAATAACTTTTCACAGAAACCGTATGACCCCAAAGAGCGGCCCGTACACTGACCATCCCTCCACGTACATCGAGGAGCATGAAGGAGTCCCCAAGAACACGCAGGGCGACGCCACCAACTCCATCACTGGCAGATCCGGGGCCGGAACCGGAGAGAGAAACAGGAACTCCATCAACCAGGAGCGCCAGCAGCAAGCCAACGCCCGCCTGCCCAGCCCAGAGGGCGGCAGCACCAGCATGGGCCAAAGAGGCAGCCCCTCCACCTCCACCACAACAACCACCACCACCATCTCGGAGTCCGATGGTCCCGCTGGGGTCACCACGGTCCCCGTCTGCCTACACCTGACCCAGGAAGACCTGGAGACCACCAAACTGGATCCTAAGGAGGTGGATAAGAACCTGAAGGAGAGCTCTGATGAGAACCTGATGGAGCACTCGCAGAAGCAGTTCTGCTCTCCAGACCCGCTGAGCCCGGGCAGTTCCAGCCTTCTGTACCCCCTCATCAAGATGGCCAGCGAGGCCTCTGGAACGTCCGACTCCCCTGCGGCGATGCCCAACACCATCTTCCCGCTGCCCAAGCAGCAGAACCTGCCAAAGAGGCCGTCCAGTCTGCCGCTGCGCAACAAGCCCGCCAAGAAGGAGTCGTCCTCATCCTCGCTTCGGTTCAAGTTCGGACGCTCGGGGAAGTCCAATCTGCGACAGGTGGACGGAAACAAGATGAACGTCGGTGCGGGGACTGGCTCGAACTCGACCGAGGCCCACAGGGGCGCCGGCACAAACAACGTTCCAGCTCTGCGCGACGCACACGCCAACGGGAGCGCGAACGTCAACGGGCTCGCAGCTGCAGGGATGTCATCCATGGCGCCCGCCGGAGCGGCGGGGTTCGGAGGGCCCAGCATGCTCCAGAACGGGTCCGGAGCCCTGACGTCCGACGACGGCCGCCTCGGCCTGGGCCTGATCACAGCCAGCCCCGACGAAAACGAGCCGCTGCTGAGTCGAGAGCAGCCCGACCTCAGAGACGCCGCTGTGGGGGCGCTGCATTCGGCTCGCCCCAACACCAACAACAACAACAGCAACACGGGGCACGGCCAAGGCGATGGCGAGAGCAGCGGCGAGAGCGACGGGGGGGAGGAGGGCGGAAGCGCAGAAGGGGGAAGCCGGGAAAGCGGCGGGCCTCCAGGGGAAAGCTCCGGACCTGCAGAAGCGCAGAAGGAGGCAGCGGTCAGCATGAGGGGCGAGGTTCTGCCGCGGCAACCCAGAGCCCGCCGACCCGAGAGACCCAACTCGCTGGACCTGTCCTTCACCACGCAGGACCTGACCTCCATCGGTGAGCTCCTCAACCTACGCTCACACCTTCGTGTTCATGCGCCACACGTTTCTACGAGCGTACAAACCGAGCAGCCATTAAACGCACGTTGAAAGTTAAACCCGTTGAACTTTGACCAATCAGGGACTTGGAAGTGTCAACCATTATTACATTGATGACGGAGGAGACATGAGGAGACATGGGTGTGTCCAAATTCGAGGGCTTAAATGTAATAAATATAAAGGTTAACTGCACCTTAAAATAGAATTTCTACTCCTTCCGGGTCATTTCTTTGGGTTCTGATGCTGCTTTATGCTTTCAGGTGAAGCTCTGGTTCCGTCCGACGCCGCTGTTGCCACAGGCGAGAAGATCAAGAAGCGCGTCAAGACGCCGTACTCCCTGAAGAAGTGGCGACCCACCACCTGGGTCATCTCCACAGACGCCCGGGGCCCAGAGGTCAACAACAACGGCTCCGCCCGCTCCCACAGCCAGAACCGGCCCAAGTCCACTTCGGCCATCTACCTGCGCGGCGGCGGCGGCCTGACCAGCGAGCCCGGCGACACGCAGGTGTGAAGTCGCCGCCACCGAACAAACAGACTGCAAGGAACTGGACTTCTGAATCAGTGGAAGGAAGCTAACCGCACGGATCGTGTACAGAACCGGGTCGCTCCCTCGTCGCTTTAAATGGATCCAGCTATGCAGCATTTCTCAGCCGCGTCTTTTCCCGCCTTTTTGTCTCCGTTCGCCGTCTCTTAACACGTTTCATGAGCATCTCTGAGCGCTTTGTTTTGGGTTTTTTTTTATTCCTGTTTCCTTTTTGCACTTTGAAGCGAATGAAATCAGTGTTTCCAGGTTCTGTCTGTCGCGACCACAGCCAAGAAAAAAGAAAGAGGGAGTGGTCTCTAAACGTAAGGCAATGAAAATCAATCAGAGGAAGCTCTGTTTAAAAAACAAACAAAAAGTTGAGGTCTTAAAGACGGAACAAACGTTTTTTATTTTTTATTTCCTTTGATTTGTATGCAATACCAATTATTTTCATCAATTGTTTTGTATCATACTTTTAATTGTGCAATAGGGTGTAGTTTTTAGATGCTTTGATGTTTTAATTGCTTTGATGTTTTGCTTTCATCTTTGATACTTTAACCTTTGTTGCACTTATTATTATTACAATCGGCTATTTTTTTGTTTTGTTTTTTTGTAAGACACTATCACCGCGCCGACCGACCTGAGCAGAAAACAGACGACAATCTTCTTTTTTTCTGACTCGGGAATCGGCCTTTTTTTTTGGGGGGGGAGGCGTATAACACTAACAATCAACCCTGATTTGGGGGGGAGGGGGGGTTCTCCGCTTGCACAGCTCCACAACAAAAGGCTCAAAGTCTGACCATCAGAAACCGCGGAGCGATCTGTTACGACGGCCCAACCCACATCACTGTACCACCACCACCTGACCTCACTGTGGACCCCAGATTGCTTTGGACTTTGGACAGGCCGGAAACGGCGCAAAGCCGCTTTCTGCTACTCGAGAAAAAAACCAACACTACGGACGACAAAACACTGAAGCACGCTGGGTATTATTTCGTTTGCTCGTCTCATCCCGCAAATATTAGAAGGACTGATCCCTCTGTGTGTGTCCACTCCGTCATTCTATGCGCTGCTTCAGTGCACTCAAAATTTCATTTATGGTTTTTTGTAATCTGTAATTTGTGTAAAGAAAAAAAAGTATGTGTATTGCATTAATATTTGCATCATTTTTATTGAATTTTGTTGTGTGTTCAGTGGACGCGGCCTTTGATTCCATTGCTGTGCGTCTGCTTGGTACTGTTTCTGTAAACATTTTTAAGTCAATATAGAAGAAAATCTCAATAAATGTATTAAATGACCGTCTTTTTAAGGTTTTATTTTAAATATTGAATTAATAATGGCTCACAAATATTTCTACATGAAAATGTACGATTCAGAGTGCTATAAAACCTGAAAATATACATATTTAAATTGGCTCGAATCCTGAAAAACAAAAAAACAGTTGAGCCAAAGGAAATACTCAAAAACGCCACTAGGGGGAGCCCTTCTGCTCGTTCACATTGCCTCTTCCCCATCTGCTCGTGGCGCCCTAGCAACTGCATCATCAGCAGGAGCTGGAGCCTTACGTCACAGATCGTGGATGACATTGAAGTCAGCGGTGTACCAAACAACCCAACGTGCCCTTTAAAATAAGAGACTTTTACATCATTGACTCACTTATTTACGAATTATTTTCTAAAACCCTTGTAAGAAAATGTTTATAATTTTGTTTAAAAATAAAATAACGTTTTGATATATATATTTTTAATAGATTATACTCAGTGAGTTATTTAGTTATTTTCCCCCCAAGTTTTTCCCAAGTTGTTGCAGAGTAAGTAATTTCAAAAATGTATACCTCAAATATATATTGTTTGATTGCTTTACAAGCCAAGTCTATTTTAAGCAGCAGATGTTTATTGTAATAATAATTATAACAGAGGTTTTCACAATTTCGACGCGTTGAGCCTTTTGCTGAAAATCCTCCCGGCAGTCAGGCCGTTCGTTTCCGCCAACGACGCTGGTCCCCTCTCCGTCGTGTCAGCGAGGCCAGCGCAGCATCACCGCCGCCTTTTTTCTTCTCCGTTTCTCTGGTTTTTAGCCTCTCCGGTTGTTGTTGTTGTTGTCTTTTTTCCCGCCTTATTTAGGTCACCGCTCCGTCCGTCGGGTCACGCGGATCAATAAATCGAGTGTGCCAGCATGCCAGGCCTTGGTCCACCTTCGTCCCCTCCTCCCCCTCTCTGCAGAGACGATATTTATGCCTCCATCATGCCTGTTCATGTCTGACACGGCTCCCGCCGCGCAGAAGCCTCCCGCATCCCCGCCACCCTCCATGTGCCCGGCTGTATTCACCGCACAACCCCGCAGGTAAAGCCTCATTCATACCCCCCCTCCATCTTTGACCATATGCGGGATACGCTGCGGTCGGTGCGAAGTGGTTGCGTGTCTGCTGGTAAACAATCCCGGCTTTATCGATTGTGGTTCGAACGGGTGCCATAATTAGTCAATATTAAATATGCAAAATCACTGTTTTTATTTTAAAGGTGAAAAGAAAAAAAAGAGTTTTTTTTTTTAAATATAAAAGTTGAAAAGGGGCTTTTAATTTGGTAGTTATTGTAAGGGAAATGCAACTTTTTATTGGTTTGAGGGAAATGTACATTAAAAAACTATGTAGCAGTTAAGTTGTGCAGTTCTATGTTGTCACAAACTCAAATCGAAGCAAAATAAATTTGTATTTTTGGTTGGCCTCCCTACAAGCTTTCAAAACAGCTAAATGTAAAGAATGGGCAGGGCTTACGAAGTTATTTCGTATAAATTTCACTTGAATCAGAATAGGCAAATTGTGGAGCTTAAAATGTTAAATTGACATTTTTGTACTATCTTTACCAAACAAAAAAAGCATTAACTCATGCTTTTAGGTTTGTTTAAATATATATATATATGTATATATATATATATTAAATATATTTGAACACATACATGTTTTAATTTATCTTTTCAAACAAACAAAAATTATCAAATTAACTTTAAGAGCCAGGAAGAAAACTGTTGTTGGGTTCTCTGTGGATAAAATTAGAAAAAACAAATAAGTTATGTTTAAAAATCTCTATCTTTAACTGCCTTTAGAGTTAATAAATTGTTGTTTGAAGAGGGGACCATAACTCTGTGGGGCCTGATGAGTTATGATGTCATAGAACTTTAAAAAAAAAAAAAAAGATGCGGTCTTGAAACTGGGTTAGTTGGTCAGAAGCTAAATGTTTTGGATTGATCCCCTCCCTCCCCAGTGGGAGCTGTTTTAAGCTCTTTTAATGCCATTAACCGGGGGGGACTGGGTGAGGGTGAGCCATTACCCAGCATGCCCTGGATTAGCCATCGTCTGGCAGAACCCCCCCGTAGCACATGTGAGCTGATTCTGCAGGCCAGCTGCCATTTGTTGACAAGCAGGTTATTTTTTTGTCTTTTCAGATTCCACCCGCGGCCTTAACCCTCCTCATCTCCCCGCGGTTCTCCTCCGCAGCCGCTCCCCTGTGAGAGCACTGCTCCTCGTTCTCCTCCTCGCCTCCCGCCGTCGCGTCCAGCTGTGGCCCTCGCAGGGCGCGCTCGCTGGCGCTCACCTGACAGGTCCCTGGCCTCAGGACGACAGCCAGCAACAACACGTTCCCTACATGAGGGACAAAGCGACCCAGGTGAGCGTGGAAGGGTGGCACTGGTTTTCAAACCTTGACCGTCGCCGTGGCAACTGACAAAAGTTATCCGTGTGCTTCAGACCCCCAGGGCCTGGGCAGATGAGAGGAGGAGGGGCTCTCACAAGCGATCGGCCTCCTGCGGGAGCACCGACCAGCTCAAAGAGGTCAGCGTCACGCCCTTCTTGCACGTTTATTTGGGCTTTACACGAGCTAGTATTACAGCCTCCGCACCGGCGCGCCTCTTTTTCAGATCGCCAAATTGCGTCAGCAGCTTCAGCGCAGCAAACGCAGCAGCCGCCATCGAAGGGAGAAAGAGCGCAAGTCCCCATTCAATGGCAGCCACACCATCATCCAGTCACAGGTGAGCAGATCCACACGTGCCTTTACATGCCTTAATGTCTCTATGGAAACACTCATGAGCACTAGGTGGCGCTACAGATGCTTTGGTGGAGTTTAATGCTTGGTATCTGAAGGAAAGCTTTCAAAGCAGAAGCCTGCAGTTCGCCGGCCAACCACTAGGGGTCCCCATTTCCTCTATTAACTTTAGATATATATTTTTTTTCCTCTATTAACTTAAATAAAACTGCTGGAGGTCAATCTCATCGTTTCATTCCACCTTTAAGGCCAAGTTAACATAATTCGTCATGTAAACCCAGTGTCTTCTACTTTTCTGCATAATAAAATTGTCATTTTAATACATAAGAACAGCGACACATAGATCTATTGGTGACGTGCTAAACTATAAATGATGGAAACAATAGGGTCATGTGACCTCGCCTTTCTTTTTACGTCAGTGTAGCTAAACTGAACGGCAGAATTTGTCAGATGTTTTTATTATATGTATAGTAATTCATTCCATGTATGTTATCTAATCTCCAAAGACATAAATATTCTTATTTAAAAAATGGCAACTAGAAAATATAAGTCGTACAAATAAAACAAAGAAGCTAATGCTAATATATGAAATGTATATTATGCTAATAGTAATAAATATAGAGGTAAATCTTTTTTTAGAAATATTTTTTTGTAGAAATATAATGCCAACTTAGTAAATGTTGCATTTAAAATAGTTTAAAAAGTGTGTGAGTTTTATTTTGTGTTCAACTAATAAAAACTTTATTGACACTACTTTAGTGAATTTGCCAACAGTAATTGTTACGATGCTTTTTCCTTTTTTTTTTTTTCTTGATAATTAGAGACGTTTTTAGCCAGCAAGTTCTTTATAAAGTGAGAAGAGGAAATACAAAATAGTTTGAAAGAAATGAGATGTTTATGAAACAGGATGCTATGAGACTTCAAAGCCAAAGCACAATCGCTCTCTTTTAACTTGTGTAAATGTTTTTGCAGACTTCGATGCCTAAGACCATCCTGATCCCCATCCCCATATCCAAGTCATCGGCTCCTCGTTTCCGGAACAGCGTTGAGGGCCTCAACCAGGAGATTGAGCGCATAATCATCCGAGACACCCCCGAGAAGGAAGAGACCATCGTTGTGAGTCTCATAGATTCTATAAGACCCTGGTTGCTGTTTTCTCTGGTTTTGTTGAGACTTCTTTTTGTGCTTCAGCCCCAGGACGTCCCAGATGGACACCGCGCACCCCCACCCGTGCCGCCGCAGCGCAGCAGCAGCACTCGCAGCATCGACACGCAGACCCCGTCGGGGGGCGGTCTGAGCGGTAACCACAGCAACTGCAGCAGCCGGCCAGACTCCATTTCTCCCTCCTACCTCACAGTCCTCAACGACACAGCTGGGGGAAGCCCCTACGAGGATAAAGGTAGTGCGGGTACAGACACAAGAACGCTCTGCTGGGGCGGGATTCACTGACGAGCCTGTCCTCTGCCCTTTAGAGCTCAGCCCCTGCTCCCCCCTGCCAAAATATGCCGCCTCGCCCAGACCCAACAACAGCTACACCTTTAAAAGGGAGCCTCCAGAGGGCTGTGAGAAGGTCAAAGTGATCGAGGAGTCGCTGTGAGTGGAAGATCGTTAAAAACAATAACATGAAGGAATTTGGACTCCCTTAAAATAGCAAGTCTACCGACATTTATAGTTGTGCTATCTCTGCTGTTACACTTCCAAAACACTAGGTGGCGCTGCTGTATTGACATATGAAGCAAAGCAGTTTTCTCACTTTTGTGTCTCCTAATGAGAATCACGAGGGCCAAATTCCCTCAGTTTTCCCATTTTCTCAGGGTGTCCAAGTATACAGTTCCAAAAATCCAGTGCCTTGGAAATTTCCCAGAAGTCTCTACAAAAAACTAGTGTGCATTAAATGCACTAGTCATCTCAATGTAGCTTTAACTCCCAAACGTTTTAGTACCACGTAAAAAATGAAAGAATTTTTAAAACAGTCCAACACCGCTACACGTACCCGCATTAGCCTAATCACAATACCTGTAACTTCCCTCCTTGTTTTGCAACACATAAAAAAAACAACGTCTGATACCGCTAAAACAAACGTTAGTGAGACTATGCCGACTCCCAATCATGTAAGTACCACGTAAATAAAATAAAAAAGACCAATGCTGCTACATGGTAGCCGCGTTAGCATATTTATAATACCTGTAGATTGCAACTTGTTAGTAACACAAAAAAAAGACCAATGCTGCTGCATGTTAGTCACGTTAGCATATTAGCATAATACCTGTAACTCAAAACCTTGATAGTAACGCGTAAAAAACAAAAAAATAATCAGACGCTGCTACATGTTAGCTGCGTTAGCATATTTATAATACCTGTAACTTGCGACCTTGTATGTAACGCATGAAAAAAAAGACGGACGCTGCTACGTGTTAGCCGTGTTAGAATATTTATAATACCTGTAACTCGCAACCTTGTTAGTAACACGTAAAAAACGAGAAAAAACAGTCCAACGCTGCTACGTGTTAGCCACATTAGCATGTTTACAATAACTGTAGCTTGCAAGCTTGTTTGTAACACTAAAAAAACAAACAAAAACAAAAAACACCACACACACTACATGTTAGCCATGCTAGCATATTCACAAAAACACCCAACGCATTTGACAGTTAACCTCTCAAAAGTCTTTGTTTTTTGTTTTTTACTGCTTTCTTTCTGTGCCTTATAGTGCAGAGAATACGTTATTTCATAAATGGGTGTCATCATTTTTGGGGTGTCGTGAGCATTTGTCTAAATTCCAGGGCGCTGGGAGAGAAAAAATCCAATCAAAAATATTTCCAGGGCGCTGGATAGTGACAGCATTTTGTCTTTAAGGGGAGTAGTGAAGGGATTTGGGGAGTTCGGACTGAACGTGTCCCCGTTTGTGTTTCAGGGTCAAACCTCTGCAGGAGATCCCCCCCTTCCTGTGTCCCGACCGTAACAAGGTCAACTTCATCCCCAACAGCGGTTCTGCCTTCTGCTTCGTCAGCATCCTCAAGCCCTTACACCCCGGCCCGGACCTTAGCTTTCGCCCGGGCCTCCGAAGCCTGTCCCCGTCTCTCGTGCCTCTGTCCACCCAGCCCTGCCTCCTGGAGGAGCCGGAGAGCTTCTGAGTGCCCCCCCCTTACATTGGCCGGCCTTGAATCGACACTCCGCCAACAACAAAATCAGTAATCGTCAGAGTAAACACCCTTCTTTCTTTAAAAAAAAAAATAATAATAATGCCTTCAGCATGCCAGCGAAGCTCTCTGATGTCCTTATCGAAAAGCGCTTCCCACTGCCTCCTCCTCCTCTAATGACTGCAGCCCCCTTTCGTCGCTTTCTTCTATCTTTATTGCTGGTCACATCCCTGCTTTTTCAGGAGGAAAAACGGTGAAAGGACTTTTGATTTGTCGTTTATACCATGGCGCCTTTCCACAGACATCTCTTTTTCTACCTGTACTTGTGTCTCTTGATATCGATTATGCCTTTCATTTAAAAAAAAAAAAAGAAAAAGGGGGGGGGGGCTGGTTTCCTCGGCGACCACAGAGCTAATTTTGGTGCTGTCGGATGAATCGTAGCAAAACTTGAAGGACAACGTGCCTGATCTTTTAGTCCGCTCGGTTTCCTGAAACCGTCATAATGCCGGGATCGTGTTTTAGCGTCGGATCTTTGCGTTTTGGCGGCCGCAGATACGCGCAGCAAGGCGGCAGCGAGCTTGATGAAGCTTGTTGCAGTATCTGCTGCCCTGCTGGGGTGCATCTGTGGGAAACGCAGGCCAGGGCTATGATATTTGCAGCCTATTCCACTTCTCCTTAACTGCCCCCCTCTGTTGCTCCTCCATCACACCCAGCTCTGCCTCTCCTCCCACCCCGATCCGTTTCCTCGCATTTTTTAGCGAGCGTCGCTCTTAACCACTCGCAAACTTAGATTTAACAGTTTTTCACTGCTAATACCTTTTTTATGCTAAATTTTCTCTAATTTTGTTTTCTATTTACACGCGACTTCAAAATCGAGTACAACTACATTTTGAGGATATTTAGGGCAGGCAAAAGTCCAAACAAATGTGGTGCATGATGGGAAATGAGTCTCCCTGTAGCTTAAAACTACTAAATATGACGTGTATTTAATACAATTTTCGTTTATAAAAAGCAAAAAGACATTTAATGAACCAATGTGTCACAAAAACATAATGCAGTGGGAGGTGGCTGTCTATATTGAAAATTTAGGACAATCCCACATGTAACCAGCAGGGGGCATCATACGTTAGAACTTCCAGGTTTAAACGTTTTTTTGTTTTTTTACTTAACTGGGGTAAAAAAAAAAAAAGAAAAATGCAGTAGTCATGAAATGTTACAGAAAACAGATTAAGAGGATTGCTTAAATCCAATTTTTTTTGTTTAAAAGGCTAATAGCAAGGTAGGATCTTTTTTAAAAAAAGTATTTAAAGTAAATAATGTTTTGTCGCAGTAATTGGTTAAAATTCTATCAGAAAAGCTTTGAAATCTACCGATTTCAACATTTAAATTGTATTTAAAATAACAGCTAACGGGTTCTGACCGTGTTTTCAGAGTGGTCATTAGTGACTTGTACCAAACACTGTCAGATGAATGAATTTATCAGTTACAAGATAACAGGATAATAACCACCAGCTACGACAAACTCCAACCTCCTGTATGTAAAATAAGATTTTCCTAACAGTTTCCTGATTTTTCTAAAGACTTTTTTTGGGGGTTAATTTTCATTTTTTAAGCGTGATGATCCCGCCCTGTAGTTTGTCGCAACCTTCCCATGGCACGTCCCCGACCAGAAAACAATGTTGTGCCAGAATTACGGGGGGGGGTGTGATGTCACCTGCAGGTTGGCGGCCTCTCCGACCCCGGAGCCGTCCTAATGTATTTCCTGTAGATGTCATTATTACTCGACCGTGCCTGCTACTGTGGGATAGGAATGTACCGGATGTGTAAATAGAGGCACAAAGACATGCATTTGAATGAGTCTGCAGTGGTAACATGTGACCCTCCTCCGCTCAGTACTGTGAATAACTAACTATACGTGGCATATATGTGATCAAGGACGTATTTATGTATCAGACAGGAGTGTTAGTGGGTCTTCAGAGTTTTTAAACAGACAAAACATCTTCCATCTCAGGTTGTAGTGAGTAGGACACAAAGAGATTTATGGATTTCTAAGTTGACTTGCATATCTACAATACTGACCAGGATGTAGCCTCACAGTGGCTGATTTGATTATCGTAGCAAAGTAGAAGTAGAGAAGTGTGGATGTCATTTGTTTAGTGTCTTCAGACAACATGAAAAGTGTGTACAAAGCTATGGAACATCGGAGTATTGTTCAGGAACACTGTAAAAGAACATGTCTACTGAAGCAGGTTGACACACGAGGGTGCATTTACTCACCATTCTGTCTTTTAAAACGTGTACAAAACAGCATTTTGGAGCGACAATTCCTTTGTTTGACTGTCCAGTTTATTGGAAAACCAGACTGCCAAGTTCTTATACACCCTTCTGAGTGAGAAAATAGGCATAACTGAAGTAAATAAAGCATCTTTGATTGACTTGAGAAGTACATTCTTTTATTTTGAAGTGTGTAAATGTTGCGACAGAAATAGCAGGAACGCGTTTCCCCCTCATGTTTCATTTGCATCACATAAGGACCCTCTTTGTCATGAATGAGAGCAGCTGATGTATAAAAAGTGTCGATGCACTCTGATCACCTCAGGCCCCGATGGAGATGTCGCAAGCACACAAAGAAAACGCACAACTTGGTTTCACATAGTGCATTTAAAGTCAAAATCCTCAAACTCGCAGCTCATTTTCAGTCTGATTGTAGACATTCTCTACGTGACCTCAAAGATAACGCCACACACAAATAAACGGTAAATATTTCATCATTTTTACAGTAAACGGCAACTTTCAAAGGAGAAAAACATAAAAGAAAACTTAAAGCATAGAAGGGGCCATTTTAAAACTTAAAACAATCGGTCTAAACATATAAATAAATCAGTTTTTTACTCAGTGTATTTCGTTTAGATTACCAATAAATAAATATAAATATTTTCTTTAACTTGGCAAAAACAGTCAAAAACGTATATTCAAAGGCAGGTCTTATGAGGTACTCTGACAACAACTCTTAAAAAGGTACAGTATTGCTTCTTTTGTGGTGGGGTGATGCAGCTAGCTCGAATGTAGCATGCTAATGTGTTAGCAAGAGGTGAAGGAGAAAACTCAGATTTAGCATGCTAATATGTCAATTAGAGGTGAAGTGGCCAACTTCAATTTAGCATTACAATGTTATTGGCTAGAAGTGAAGTAGCTAACTCAAACGTAGCATTATAGTGTGTTAGCAAGAGGCGAAGCAGCCAACTCAAATGTAGCAAGCTAATATGTCACCTAGAGGTTATGTGGCCAAGTCGAATAGCATTACAATGTGTTGGCGAAAAGTGAAGTAGCTAACTCGGATGCAGTATATGCTAATGTGAAAGCAGGATGTGAAGTAGCTAACTTGAACGTAGCACAGTGATGTGTTACCATGAGGTGAAGTGGCCAACTTGAATGTAGCATTAAAATGTTTTAGCTAGAGGTGAAATAGCAAACTCGAATGTAGCACAATAATATACAAAATTTCTCAGCAGAGAAATCCCCTTGAATTTTCTGCACGTGCTCCTTTAGGTGCATTAGCATTAGCACGCAACAGCTAACACAAAAAAAAAACCTGTATTACCACCCTTTTCACAGCAGTTATTACAGACTGAAGCTAAAGTGTAAAATCTAAACAATGGCTACTGCAGCAGCATAGAGTCAACAACATTTTGACGCCTTAGCTGTAACAATTTAGGTCCCTTCAAAAGCGCCACCAAACCAGAGCGTATCAGAGCGTTGGACATTCAGAGGATTGACGAGATAAAGATTTTGTGTTCCATCCTGTTTTGTTCCAAAATTAAGGTTCTGCTGCACAAGATGACAAAACGCAAAGCTGCTGCACAATAATCACAATCAAGAGTGGAAAAAAACAATAGATATCAATCTTATCACTAGTTATTAGAAGAATGTTTCCGACAACCCAAAAGAAAAGAAAAAAATCAATTATTTAATCAAGTCATAAATTAGAGAAGAAAACAAAATTTTGTTGCCATAAAAACTATTCGGTTTTATTTAGAAAAAAATATCACCAAACAACTGTTTACTTAAATTTATTTAACCTTTTTTTTTCTTTTAATTGCATTTGTTTTCATGATGTTTGTCTTTTTTTCAAATGTGTTTATTTACTATGGTGCACTCAGAACATTTTGGTTTAACCACGAAAGGTCATTTTTTGGCTAACCAAACTGTTTTTTCTAACAAAATACTTATATACGACATTATGTCAATAAAAAGCATCAACTTTAGTTTTAAAACTTAAAATAAAAAGGACAAAGTTGGAATAAACCTAGAAACAAAGTCAACATTTAAGGCAGAAAAAACACACTAAGATTATAGTTTTATTTGCACAAAAGTCAGTTAAACCAAAAGTAAATTAAACTTTTGCTTTAAAAAAATATTTTCCCTGACATTAATTGACTTTGACAGATTCATTTTTGGTTAATAATTAGGTGTTGATGCAACTCAGAATCTTGTTTGAAGAATTCTGTTATCTGATTGGTCAGACTGTTGCCGGGTAAACCTAATTAGTAAAAAAATTAAAGAAAAAATAAAAGAGCTGACAAAAAAAGAACTTTTTTATGTATTTTGTCAAAAATATTTGTTCTTTTTCCTAAAATGTTATGTGTTAGCAATCTAGTTAACTTTATAATCTTTCAGGCATCATTTTCCACCTTTTTAACTTTTTTTATGTTGTGTTAATTTAAAATTAAACTTGTGAAAGACTGGACGACAAAAATCAAGTTTATACCCTTCGAGGATAGTAAAGAACAATACATGAACTAAAGTGAGTTAAAAAAGCAGGAAACTTTAGACATGAGGTCCTGAATCTGTAGTACTTTTCTAAAACAGACATAATGCACAAAGTAGATAGTTCTGCTCTTTTGTTTGGTTTTATTACTCCTGCATTAAAATTAAAAGAACCGATTTCTCTCGAAATGGCACCATTCTGCAGTCGGACATGACAGGAGAAAGTCGGTCAAAGCGGGATTAAACTTTGTGAACCGCGGACGTTTCAATCGCTCCTTCCTCCAGAGTGCAAGACACGCACTTTCATGTTTAAACGGCCATCATTTTAAAACCCCATGTCGTGCTTCGACACACACACAAATACACCCAAACAACCTGCACACCCTTCGGATAAAACCCCTAATTTTCCCGGTGAGGTGCGGTGAAACCGGTAGGCTGTCCACGAGTCAGGCTCTTGGAGGGCGGAGCAGCTGAGAGTTTATCATCCAGTGTGACAATCACCCCAAAGTGAGTCGGTAACCAAAGTGTGTGTAACATCCACGTGTTTGTTGCCTATACTTGTTTACTTGGTCGATGAAAATCTGCAGAAACACAAATCCTCAAGGAAAAAAGGGACTTCAGGCGTTGAGCAGCTCATCAGCGGAGCGGCCGATGGCGTCCGGGTTGGAGAGGGGGTCAAGGTCTGCGAACAGGTTGAACCACGCTGACATGTCTTTGGATCCTCCTGAAGAAGCTGGAAAAAAACAGATTTTTCTCAGTTATGGGTACAAAATAAGCCTTTTTTCTTTTTGCAGGGAAATTCGACATTGCTGCAAATACCTGCAGAGCTGATAGGCTGAGGGGCAGGCTGGTTCTGGCCCATGGGGGGCTGTAGGGGTGGAGCCTGGAACATCGGTGGGGTCACCCAGCCTATAGGAGTCAGACATGGGGTTATGATTCAAAATTGTGCCTCGGTGACTCATTTGAGCAGAAGGGGGTGTGGCCTACCGCTGGAGCTCAGACTTTGATCCAGCAGCTGGGACGGCAGGAAGCCAGAGGGGCAAGGGGGGTTGGAGGGCGGCCCCACCTCTGCGGCTGCGCTCACGGCGGGAGTGGCGGGGGGTTCGAAAATGCCAAACGCATCCTGCCACTCTCTGCTAAACTCGTCGCTGGAGCCTAAATCCGGACTGAGGAGGTCTTTGAGGAAGGCCATGTCGCTGCGCTCGGAGTCCTCATCCTCAGGCCTCTGCGCTAGTTCTGAAGAGAAGGAAGGGTCGCCTGAGAGGAGGCTGCCACCTGCAGGACACAGGGTGCAACTGCATCAGAATGAACGACCATCTAAATGTTAAGCGTCACAAAAGAGAAATGTTTGGTTTTCATGATACAGAATCATAGAAGAAAGAAGCTTCAGGTGCTTGGAGAAAGGGTTTTCTCTTATTATAACAAAAACTATCTTTATTCTAAGGCTACCGTCTCATCTGTCACAATTGATTGAAGGTTGAAACCTTTTACATTGGAGCTCTAGCTCCAGTGTTGACATTCTTTATAGGGCCTATACCATGCTATTCCTAAGCCTCTATATGATAACATATTACCTTCGACACACAAAACCCTTTTTTTCTTAAATTAAATATTAGTCATTTTTCGTCATTTCAAGACGTCAACCCCAGTTCGCCCTTGTCAGCGTGTCTGCATCTCGCCCACGAAAACAAACAACATCCGAACTTTTTTAAAGTTGGATGTGCATATTGTGCATATGAAATCAAAACATTTAGCCGATTCCCGCTAGCTACGCCGAGAAAGTGTGCTTGTTCGCCTGGGGGTGGCGCTGGCAGCGCAGACTCGTCCTGGAAGGGGCTGTTCTCACTTATCTACATCAGCTCGTGAGAACCCACTCATTTTCGTGGCTTGGAAATGCGTGAATGGATCAAAATACCGCTTTGGGGTTTGTTATTCTGAGGAATGAATGTTATAATTCACTTCAAAACTCAAAATATCTGATTTTGCATGTTATAGGCCCTTTAAAGTCTGTTTACGCAGTTAACATAATTCCAACGGATTCCAAAAGCTCAGGAAAAGCTTGCTTTGGAGCTACGTTAATTGTGCAAATAGTTGAAAAGTTAAGGTAGTTAAAAGAATGTCGACAGCATCAAATCACGGCCGTGGTGTAATTTGTTAGAGAGAGGGCGCCGTCCTCCATTTGTTACAATGCATGATGCGTGGTTATGTGCACCCCCTGCTGGTCTAAACTGGTACTTGCGTTTTGTGCTCCGTTTAACAGTAAAATAAAAATCCTAAAGCACTTAACCTTAGATAAGTTCGATTTTTATTACGGTAATCTTTTTGTCATAATTTAAAAACAAAGTGTTTAAAAGCTTAAAAGAGATTTGTAGATTTATTTTAGTTGCTGTGGTGCGTCCCTGGAGGACATTTAAAAATATGATTTCAGAGAAAACGCAGCGGCCCGCCACCCAAAGATTAACGAGAAGGGTAAAGCAAAGGTCAAAGGTGGATTCACAACCACTTTACCAGTGACGGGCAGCTGTGGGCGCCCAAAGTTACTGTGCTCAGACTGGCCTCCCGTCTGACAGGGAGGCAGGAGCTGGGGCAGCAGTGGGGGGTTTGTTGGGGGCGGAGCCTGAGGGTGATGCATGTCTAAAGCCATGAGCATCATCAGGTCGTCGGTGGAGTCTGCAGATGCTGAAATGCATTGGTGTGCTACGGTGAAACGATCACGTTCGGGACATCTGATCTGCATTCCACCTGGACTGCTCCGTCACTCACCTGCCTCACTGCTCTGACTCCGCCCCACACCGCTCAGGCCGGCATCTGGGAAGGGAGAACCAATATTATGAATATTCAAACTATCTTAAACAGCTGGGGGATGATACGAAAGATTTCTTCCAAGAATATTCTAAACAATCCTAGAGAATGTTGACTTTTTCTCCCCCATCATAAATCATAAATATGTTTTTTTTAACTTTCTGTAGACTCATACACATGTGTCACCAATGTTTCCACCCAGAGGACGCATTTACCTGCATCTGCTGCTGGTTTGTCATCGTCCAAGCACATCAGACTGAGGAACGACAAAAGGAAAACAAAAAAAACACGGACATCAGAACCAAATATGAAGAGCAGCGTCTGCATTTTTGATTCATGCGTGGTTTTACGAGGCTTTGGACCAAAGCTTTTGCCTTGATTGTTACATTTGGGACCCGGCTTTTCACAGGCGTCGAGGGTTAAAAGGAATTCTATTTCTACACACTCTGCATGATCCCAGGTTTCCTCTTACTCACCTGGCTGCAGACAGCTGCTTTTAAAATGGGATAGTTTTGACCTTTAATGTCAAAGAACATTTGCTTCTTTTCCTCTCAGCCTCATGACTGATGGCAGCAGGTTCAGAATTAGATCATGAGGTCATTCCCGTTGAAATAATCAAGTCGTTTTGCCTCACAACTGCAGTCATAAGTACTTAACTTTGACAGAAACTGTTATTTTACTGGATTTATTTAAACAAAACAAGTTTAAAAGGATTTGTAGATGCTCTTCTCACGTGTCCGTGCTGCTCTCTGGAGCTTCCTTCTTCTTCTTTTCTTCGTTTTTTAAATCGGATATTTGCTCCAGAGGGTCCCGCAGCTCCTGCAATTATAAGCGTTTTGGGAGTGAGCAGAGTGGAGTGGAGCTACAGGGTGTGCGGTTCTGGTTCTCCACCTTGATGGTGCTGAACTGGTACGGAACGTGTCCGAGGAAGGCCTCGTGGATTCCTGACAGGCTGTGGGCCGTTTTCTCCCAGAACTGCAGCAGAGTGGTCTGGAACGACAGGATAGGCGCAAAGGGGTGACATGAAAAAAAGAAAAAAGAAAAAGAAAATCGGCTTCGCGTGAGGAAGTCATTCAAAGGAAAAGATGCTCAAATCTAGGCGGGTTTCTAGCCGCAATTGAGATGAAATGTTTTCTCAGGAACAGGAACACGTTCTGGACTTTAACACCTACCGAGACGATCGGGGCACTGAACTACAGGGGGCGCTGTTGTGACCAAAATAAAAGCTATTTTTAATTAGAATTTTTTTTTTGCTAAATTGAACGTGGAATTAATTAATTAATAACAAAGAACTAATGAAAAAATATTAAATATATAAAGAATTGTTAACTAAATACACCAAAGATGCTAAAGATACCTAAAAAAGGTGGATGAGTTTGCTTAACTTAAAAAATTCGGCCTTGAACTCCAATGCCGACATTCTTTCGACCACTGGGACTCTTCAACCATTTATGCACTTCATTCTTGTGCTGACATGCAGCACTTTACAGGAAGGAAGTGATTCTGTCAATCAACGTCAATCGGCAGAGAAAAATGGGTTTGCAAAGCCGCTTTTCTCTGCAAAGGAACCAGCGGATCCCTGTTCATTGCATAACTGGTGGAAGAACTCTGGCAGGTCTAAAAGAGTAATTTAGGTGTCGCCTAAATGAGCATAAATGAGTCCTAAGACTGCAGGCAGACGGGTAAAAAGTGAAGGAGGAAGGAAGTTCCAGTAGTTGGTATAATCCTGGACACGTCACTAGTGGCTGATCTCAAAACCACGATGTGGCTTTCATCTTTTTAGGAGGACCTAAAACTGGAATACATTGGGTTCAGGTTGGCTGGAGCAGCGCTGCTGAGTCTCACCTGGTAGGTGCAGAGCGAGTGGGACAGCATGTTGCAGCGACTGGCCCCGAGCATGTCCACCTTTTGACAAACGTCGTTCTTCAGCTTGTCAAACTGGCTCTTGGTCTCTCTGACCTGGGCTTGGACCTGGCGACACAAAAAGGGCGGGCGTTATTTCCTGCCGCCGCGCCAGCGAGGAGCCATCAAGCCCAGACAAAGCCCGCCTCCTCCTGCCTTGCGGAACTTCTCCAGCTCCTTGTAGGTGTCCGGGTCCAGCTCCTGAGAGACGTCCTTCATCCAGAGCAGGGCTCCTCTGTACTCTGTGCGAGACTTCTCCATGCGCGTAACGGTCAGCAGCGTGTCGGCGATGGCGCGCCGCCGGAACGTCTCCACTTCCTGGTGCATGCGCTGCAGCGGGGGGCAGAGCGCCATCCTGCAGGAGCAAAAACAAAAACAAGGTGAGAGGTCATAGAAACCCACAATCGGCCCCTTTTTTCCACAAACCCTGTGAGGTAACCTCTGCTTTGCTGAGGTGCAGAGCGCCTTGCTGGTGGCGTCCATCATTTTCCCGGCCTTTGTGCGATCGTGCTCGGCTTGAAAGCGCAGGAAGAGCCCCAGCTCCTTCTCCTCCTGCGACAAACCTGACAGGAGAGCATGAGAGAGAGAAAAAAATGAACCCTCTCCTTAGAGGCCCCACCACAGCCATCGTGTCCCGCCGTTTCAGACTCACGGGTGATTCGGTGCTGGTACTTCTCGATCACCTTCAGCAGCTCCGTGCACGTGGACTGAACAGAGCGGAAAAACTGCGCAGACAAAAAAAAAACGACACGAAACAAGTCCACTTAATGGCTGAGCTTCAGCAGAAAGAAATGTGTTAGAGAAGCTTCGACTCTTCCTCTGTGGATCTATTATGTCTGCAAAATGAAGCAGAAGATGTTTCTGATCAGAAACAAACCCATAGAATATCTGATCTGCTCCAGATGATTGTTATACAACAATGTTAGCCTTCAATGGTCAGATTAGGGAGAAAACACCATTAGGACTGGATTCCCTTGATTTATTTTTTTAATTACTATGCCGTCAACACAGAAAGTGTGGTTTATGTCCGGTATGGGATTGATTAGACTTTCAATCAATGATTTGAAAGACCCATTTAGATTATTATTGTGCTTTTAATGTGTTCTTGTGGAATTTTTCTGATGATGGAGGACATATATATAGAAAATAAGGCTCCAAATTGCATTTCTGAGCATTTCTTTAATCACTTCGTAGTGAATCAGCAGCAGAAGAAAACCTTCCCGCTTGAAAAAGAGCCTATTTGTAACGTGGAAAAAAAAAGCTTGTTGGGCCACGACATCCCTGGTTTGAGATCTCAGCAACGGGGAGGGGAAAGGGAGACGGGGTTGCCCTGGACCAACGGTCCCGACCACAACTTAGGGGTGATTCTCTGATGAACTCCTGCTGCTCTGTAGAAAATATGTCGTAGAAAACGACGGAGGTTTTTTTGATTTTGTCGAAAAACGGCGTAATCAGAACTAAAAGACCACTGGGATTGATTAAAAGATGATCGGAGAGGAACTTCCAATCCCTTTAGTTTCTGTCCACATCAAACTTTTTTTTTACAACTCTTGCCGACATAAACCTTTATAAAAGATGCAGATAAAAAGGTTTAAACCTAACAATTGATCAGAATGTGATGTTTTGTCTGCTTTTATTAAACAGATAAATGAAAGCAGACTCAGCCAACAACCTCATAAAGCCAACGCAAGCATCGCCATGGAGACAATGCTCCCAATCTGTTATACTCTGTAGTAAAACGATAATAAGTCTATAAAAAGCTGCACAAAAAAATATATATGAGGAACTGGAGAGAGTGACATCATCCATAGGAAATGCTTTACTTCTGGCTCCAACCAAACAAAGTCGATTCAGTCGGCACTTTTTTCCCCAAATATGGAAGCTGCCATATTGGAGGCAGACGTCATGCGTAAGCAGTGATTGGTCCAAATTGGTCGACGTTTCTATGGCAACCTCTCTCGCCATTCAGGAGTGAGCTTATTGAAAGAACTGTATTCTACTGTCATTGGCAACACAAAATCTGTCAAACATTTTAAACGTTTAACAAGAGACCACATACTTTTTCTGAGGGATCTGATTGGCCGGTTTATAACCTGCACTACAGAAAAAATACATTGCAGCGGTTGGGAAACTCAGAAAAACATTTGTGTTTCCCCTAGTAAGAAGACAGTCTCTTCCGGTGGTCGTCATGGTAACAAATTTATTCTAAAGTTCCACTTTTGTAGTCTTTTATTTACGATTGTGTCATTTATAGACAACAACAAAAAAAAAACAGTGGCATATTTTTAGAGCGACCCGAGTTGTGAGTGGGACTGTTGACGCAGAGTAAGACTGCCCCAACTTCCCATCATGCATCTGCTTACACACTCTCCCGCTAGCTTACAGCCCCTCACACCCCCCATCCAACATTACTGGTGCAAGGGGACGCGTCAGAAAAGGGGTGGAGCTTGTGGCTCCTATGTCATCCATTTACAAGCTTTTTCCCAATTTCATTTTTTCCCCATCTACTCTATTTCAGAGCGATTTGAATAAAGACATACTCTGAACCGCAATTGTAATCCAAATTTTCACAGATGCCAATAAAAAAAACCCACTAACAAACAGCATGAAAGAAGAAAAAGTGAAAAAATAAATGGATCATAATCAGTGCAAGCTTCCAGTTTTTTTTTCTTTCTGTGTTAGAATTCAAGTTACTGAACATCTAAATACCTAATACTAGTTCATTAAAGATAAAAGTAATCTGATACACTGTTGTGTTCTCCAAGTTACTCCCAATGTCAACAAAACAATGACTAATCCCAAATTTTACGGCTGCTGGACAATATCCACTGCTTACTCCTGTTGCCATGGAGATGACATGCAAGGAGCAGCAATTTCCTTTTTTCTTTTTATCAATTTTCTGGCCACCTTTTTTTCACTGATTTACATCTAATTTTTTTGCCTTTTTTTGCACAAAACCCACAAAGAAAATAAAATTAAGAACATATGGGTTATATAGTCACTGAACACAGAGGAGAACAGATCAAAGTCGGACGAAATACTCTGAAGCGATCAAGGGATTTAAGAGAGAACAAAAGAAATTTAAAAAAACCTGCTACAGTGTTTCAGAGCTCTTTTTGTGTTCCTGCAGAGAAAGAAACAGTAAATCTTTGTTGTGAATGAAAGCAGCCACAGCGACTGGTCTGGTTCCTGAGCAAATAAAAGGCTGATTTTGGTCAAAGGCTGGCAGGACTTCCAGCCGATGCTCTTTGTTTTTCACTCTCTGACCTTTGAGAGAGAACTAACTCAGCTTTTGCGAGACATGATGTGGCTTTTGAGAATTTTTTTTTTTACTCTAATTTGTAAACGTCTGCTCTGGCAGAGGGGCCGATCTGGAACAATAAAGTTGTACGAGTTGAATTAAACTCAAAGGAATTATTTTAGAACTAATCTAAGATGACTGGATTTCAAAACATCAAGCAGAAAGAAAAACAGGTCTTAAAAAAGTCCCATTCCACAGAGGCTGATGCTGAATTCTTCTACAACAGGAACTCCTGTTTCTGCAAAGAGCTGGTTCAAATTCCTGCAAATGTTATTATTCCATTAAGTTTCCCGCTTTCCTTCCATCTTCTCATTTTAACTCCTATTTTTGATCTTAATCTATTATTTACAGAAAGAAAACGTAAAAAAAAAAAAAAAGGGGGGTCCTCTACCTCAAGCTTGGCGTCCAGGTCGGCGTCAGACGCCACCACGTACTCGTCCTCCTTTTTGCCGGTGACTTTGATGAACACCTGCTTGGTCTTCCAGAACTTTTTCTGCATTCGGGCCATCACCGAGCTGTCCTCGCCGAGCAGAGCCCGCCCCCCGCTCAGCAGGTCCCCTGCGAACCTGAGGGGTTGAGCGCAAAAAAAAAAAAAAAAAAAAAAACGTTACCATGGCAACTCATTTTGTGTACCTGTAAATGCATTTAGCCACAGACTAAACTGCACAAAAGCAGATTAAGTTCAGCTGATTAGGTTGCTATGGAGACTCACTGTCTGGGGTTAGCCTGGCCCAGAGTAGGCTAACATCCCACATTTTATAACTTTTATGTGGTTTCAATCAAAACAAAAAACAATTATTTTGTTTTAATGAAGCTTTTCCTCCCAGCCGCAGTGCTTCTTGGCTAAACCTGAGAGCACCCCCCCCCCGTCCCAGATGTGAAGAGCATCTGGTAAAAGCCAATGATGTGGGGGGGGGGAGAGACAAATCAATTATTAGCCAGACGCTAAAAGCAGCTGAGACATAAACGAGTCTCGCAGTAAAAAGAGCAGGAATCTGTTACCTTGGCAACAGAAGTGACGGACAGCCAGGTTAAAGCAAAAATAAAAAAGTTTTTCATTTTAAAAAGTGACTAACTTTTGAGAATTCTTGAGGCGCACGAAGCAAAGCTGAACAGTATGCATTGCTGGCTGAGACGCAGCACAAGCAGTAAATTCAACTGTTGCTGTTTTTGAAACAACTGATGACATCACACTAACTTCTACTACATGTCCTGCATTAAGATGGTCCTGTGTGGGGCAGGATGTCTTATTTTGAAAGGACGTCCTGCACAACTCTGCCAAAAGCTACAAACAGTTTCATATTCAGAAAAACGGCTGTTACTTATGCCACACAGTACACAAAATAAAATCAATAATGTACTCATATTTATCACAATAACATATAAATTCAACTCCAACTCGGTTGGATTTGGTGAAAAATTAACCTGAAGTGTTGAAGGTTGCAGGCAGACACCTGATCTAAAGTAACTACCGTCAATATACGCAATTTTCTGGATGATAGTGCACATAAGTCATATAGATTTGTATGATTATTAAACACATTTTTAACCTGGGTAAAGGCAACTTTCATGATTTCCAATGTTCTACAAAGTACTAGTTAGTATACAGAAAATCTAGGAAGTATTTTTGAGGTGAGTAGGTGAGCTCAGTTACATACCCGTCCATCCCCGGATGTAGGACTTTCTTCTGTTCTGAGGAACACACACAAAAAATAAAAAATATAACAAACAAACAGAAGTCGGTAGAAAATGAGCTAAAGGAGGAAAAGACAGCAGGCTGCGGACAGAAAAACGAGCTGCGGGCCTGAAAACTGAGCTGACAGCTGTTCAGTCCTAATCAGGTTACAAAGCGCTGTTCCAGCCCTGCCGAGGGCTAGTACAACCGCCGCGGCGAAAAGCTGGCGAAACGGGAGCGGATTTAAATTAAAGTTGTTGGAGCCGGAAAAACGACTGTTGGACGGCAGGACGACGAGAGAAGAGGCTTCCCGGTTTCAGCTCAGACAAGACGAAGAGAGACGTCACTACCACGCGCATATGTGTTATCATGTACGACCCAAACCCAGCAAATTAGCCAACAGATACAAACAAACGCGGAGAAGAAGAAAAAAAAACAATTAGAGCTTTTATGCTAGCAGATGTTTTGCTAGTAGCAAGTCTTTAAGATACTGAAGCGCGGAGAGGCAAAATTACTAATTCTATCGGCATTTTTTGTCATATTTTCACAATTTCGGAGAATACTTTTTTTTTTTTCTACAGCTGCCTTACTTGTCTAGTTATCGGGCTAGGTAAGCATCCATTTAGCGCTGCCCTGCTAACATCTTCTGAGTCAGACTGAGAAACAGGATGTGCGGAGAAGCTGCAGGTCCACACAGTCAACACTAGAGGGCGCAATCTGTTTGTCAAACAAAGATCGTGTGTATGAGATGAAGTGCTCTCACTACACTTTTTATGCACTGCTTGACGAAATACCAATCAGTGTTTATGAGAACTGGACTGAGTGAACCGTCGCTCCTTCGCGTTCCAAACAGGAAATATCCGCGGTGTCCAAAATGTCAAAATTCCTTTGACTTCTATTGAGAAATAAACTGCGAATACTCAGTCATTATATTTGTCAGAAGAACCTTTCTTACTCTAGTACTTTATATGTAATCATACTATTAAGCTTGCTTGATTATAATTGATAAAAATTATGAGCCAACAGGCACTTAATAATAATTGTAAAAATTAAAATAAGCACATTTAGAAGATCATCTAGCTCTATGCCGCAGCGTGTTTGTTTACAACGGAATTCGTACTTTTCTCAAAAGCTCCAGAAGTTTGGGAGTCCAATGAAACAGTTGGATCACCCTGTTATGTAGATTATTGCGCTTCAGTTCCGTCAAAAAGAAATTTTCTATTCCCTCAAGTATGGAAGCGATTGTGTAGTATAATTAAAAACAAAAGTCAAAACCAGAAATGCTTTTTCATTTTCAAAATGAAGCTGCATTTTTTGACTCAAAATTAAAATGAAAAAGCAATCCACCAAAATGCTTTTTCATTTTCTTCTTCAACACTGCTTATTCCGTCAGTTAATTAAAATGATAAAGAAAATGCTATTTGACATTTCATTTTCAAAATGTTCTCTCCTAAATGTGTAGCAAAATTCATTTAGAAATTTTACAATTACAATGGATTAACAGAAATGCTTTTTCATTTTCAAAATGTAGCTGTATCAATATCTGAAAATGAAAATGAAAAATCAAATGCTTTTTCTTTCTCTACGCTTATTAATCGCTTATTCTGTGTCATAATTAAAATGAAAATGCATAAAGGGGATTGCATTTTCATTTTAATGTCCACCCTGCGAACATTGTCGCATTATTCAATTCAAAAAAGCATTTCCAGAGGGGAGGTGGGGCGATGACGTCAGTGTTATCTCCGTGTGTTCGGCTGCTAAGAGACACATGCTAGGAGCAGTGTAGCTTTGTGTTAGCGGCAGAGAAGAGGGCTTTGTGTTGGTTGTGAACTTCTGATGACTTTCCACAGATTCTCAGGACTACGTAGCTGCATGTCCGCCTTCTGCAATCCTCCTTCGGACGCACCGTGGACAAGCTTTTGTTTCTTCGGACCGGCAGCTGCCTTCGCATAGCGGAGCGCGAAGCTCCCGATCTCCGAAGGCGGAAATGCCGCTACGATCTGAGAAACCATTATATAAATTTGTGTTTCCAGTGGTGTCCAGAACAAAATAAAGGATGATGTAATAAAGTAAATATGTCATTTCAATTTTGAGTCAAAAAATGCAGCTTCATTTTGAAAATGAAAAAGCATTTCTGGTTTTGACTTTCATTTTTAATTATGCTACAGAATCGCTTCCATAGCTCGGTGGGAAATTTTCCTGCAAAAATCATCCATGCCATACATTACAATCAGCCCTGTTTTTAACCAGAAAGTGCTCTGTGGCTCTGTGTCAAACAAAGGCTGCATGTGGGAAATGTTTCCTGTATTCCTGAAACTCCTGTCCAATCAGAAGGTCTGAATGTGGTGACGTTGCCTAAGCCTGCTAGAAAGCCCTGCCGACACCAACTCAAAATCTAATTGGTTGAAGGACATTGATTTCAAATCAAATCAAACTTTATTTATAAAATAGCGCTTATCATGCATTTTGTGCAGCTCGAAGCGCTTTAACATTAAAAACAAAAAACACGCAACATTACAGTAAAAACCCAACCCACCCTTCACCCTTCACCCTTCCCACTCCCCTCCATTAAAACACATGACCCACAACAATGAATATTGACTATCAATGCAAGTTAGAATAAATAAATAAATAAATAAATAAATAAATAAATAAATAAGCAAACAAACAAACAAACAAACAAACAAACAAGTATGGCTTGACTCTGCTGTGAGGAAACGGTATTTTGGAATCTCTTCATACCAGGAGCCAGCCCGGCCACGGGAGCATCGCCACAGCGCCAACCCAGACCGGGACAACACTGGGCCCCACTTCACAGCCGTGAAGCTGCAAAACTAAACCCCAGCCGCCCCAGCAAGGGCAAGAACTGCAGCAACAGCCACCGGGCAAGCCGGCAAGCCCTGGCAGAAAAGATCCCCACAAGAAACACTGGGGCTAAAATCATGATAAGATACTAAAATGATAAGATTTATTAAAAAAAAAAACATAAAACTGAGAATAAGATGCATAAAATGCAATTAAATACATAAAATAGCCTATAATAAAACTAAAAGAATAAATTAACAGTTAAAATCAACTAAAAGCTAAATTAAAAAGGTGGTAATTTCCCATTAGGGGGCCTGCAGAACGGATAGTGAAGGCCTCTTTAGCTCTGACCATGGCTGTCAGCACTAGTCGAAGGTCCCCAAACGGTTGTTGCAGGCCGAATGGTTGTGGTACTTACACCGGCCCACCCTATAGGCAAATTACGCAGACGCGTAGGGCCCTGGGGTTGACGGCACGGCCCAACGAACTGGCGGGTTGGAAAAAAGGAGGGGGGGGTATCTGGCAACCCATTCTTATAGCACGTCCATACCAACGTGCGCTATAATTGTTGTGCAAATGCATGTTGCCTGCACTTTAATGCACTTTAAACTGTCTGCTGAGGAAGAACTGTAGAAAACATCCTTATTATGTAGAACTAAAACTGCCAAATACAAATAATAAATAAATGCACCGATTTATAAATGAACGATAATTTGTGTATAACTGTAAATATAAGCATTTATATACTTCATCTATTTTGTTTATTCATAATTTTAAAATTAGTACATCCATTTTGTTATCTTTTAAATGGGAACATTTATTTCCTATTTGTATTTGTCAGCTTTGGTACTTCATGCAAGATTTAAGGCACACTCATTGTTAAAAGAATAGCTGACTTGCTATACAGAGTAACAGCAGTTTTTATTCTTAAATAAACCCGAAAAGGCAGAAGGCACTAAATATGTGTTGGCAAAATAATTAAACAATACGATAACATGAGTTAAAACACTTATCAGCCCGCCATGTACCATCAATATGTTATTTTATTAGCTTTATCATTGATTATTGTATTATTATAGTTCTTGTTTTTTTTTTTTTTTTTATGCAGAAGAAACTCCTGTCACCACATCATCTGTTGAAAGGGAAAACGTTGGTTTTGCTGCTGGTAAATGTGCGCACACACACACACACACAAAAGTGAAGCCACTTCTTTCCAACATTCTGCTTCCAGCGTCACTGCAACTGTTATGTAAATTTGATTGGACTGTTTGACTTTTCACTGTCTGCTTTTGTTGAAGTTATGTTTTTTATGTTCCAGAGGCTCCAAGAGAGGCGTGTAGGGAAGAGGAGCCCACTGGATCCAAAATTCCTCCAACCTCAAATCCAATTGATTCAGCTGAATGGCCAACCACACTCTCTGATCCAGTAAGAATGGATTTGGTGCAAAGAGGTCCTTTTCAGACTGACAAAGACTTTCCAAACTTTCCCCCGCAAACCAAAGTTTTAGTCATTTTCATATACAGCGGCAGCTTTTGAATGGTGAAAAAATAAAACACTCATGGCTAGTGTATTCTTTGATGCAGTTTACTGTTTTTCCTGCTTTTCCTTCCTATTGTCCAGCAGCCTGTTCTCAAGAAAAGGATCAAGACTTATCAAAGACTGACAAAATGACTGGGTGAATATTGGAAAAATGTTTGAAATCCCATGAGACAAGTGAAGACCACATCCGCAATCTTATGGCATGGAAATAATTAGACATAAGAATCAAAACGATTGATAAAACTCTCCAAGTTAAAACTAATTCAAACATACCTAAGGTGACAGGAGCATCTTTTAGCCATGATCAGCATCAATCACCAAGTGGGGAAAGAGTTGGATTATACTGACATCATAAATTACTTTGCATCTGCTAAGGCAAGAAAAATGAAAGTTTAATATTTGAGAATGACCGCTTTCATTTCAAAGCAGCCCATTGAGCTGTTGTGTTCTTTGTTTTGGATTGTTTTATTGTTGTTTGATTTGCTATTAAATTGCTGTTTTTAGTAAGTTGGAGTTTTGTGAATGTCATTTGTTTAGTACCAAATGTTACATAAAAAAAAAAAAATATATATATATATATATAAAATTGTCATTCATATTTTTTCTTTGCATTTTTAAAATTGGTTTGGCACCACTAAATGTGCATCCGGCATGCAGGCAATATACTGTATTGAATTCTTCAGCAGTAACAATAATGCAATACAATGCTCATGATAAAAGGTGCATTTGATTATACATCATGAATATTATTAACATATTTTATAAACAAAATATGCATTTTATTGGGTATTACAATAAATGTGAGTACAGATATTTCCCTTTGGCTTCTTTATGTATATAATTCATGATACATAAACTCTCTTCTTGTCTGTGTACAAATATATAGAATTAGTTTGCAGTATTTAAGTCAAATGGTAACGACTTGTTCCCAACTGGACTAACTTAAAATACGAGAGGGTTTGGGGCCACCGAGGCACCCACCCTCGACTGCCACCCAAACCACATTGCATCAGCCCCTTTTGAGGTCTCCTACAGGTGGTGGGCCCATAGGAGAGTGGTCCGACGTCGCTCCTTCGGGCTGGACCTGACTGGGGCCCGTGGGAAGAGCCCCGGACACCAGGCGCTTGCCTGTAAGCCCCAACCCCGGGCCTGGCTCCAGAGTGGGGCCTTGGTGACGCCAATCCAGGCAACGTAATCGGGTCCTTGTTCTTTCCTTTCATCAAGGGGTTCTGAACCGCTCTTTCTCTGGCTCATCACCCACAGAGATAGGGTATAGATTTTAGAGATGGGGTGAGAAGCTCGGTCACCCACGGAGATCTCGGAGTAAAACCGCTTCTCCTCCACATCGAAAGGGGCCAGTTGAGGTGGCTCGGGCATCTGGTCCGGATGCCTCCTGGACGCCTCCCTGGAGAGGTGTTCCGGGCATGTCCCACTGGGCGGAGGCCCCGGGGAAGACCCAGGACACCCTGAAGAGACTATGCCTCTCGACTGGCCTGGGAACGCCTTTGGGTCCCCCCAGAGGAGCTGGAGGAAGTGGCTGGGGCGAGGGAAGTCTGGGCATCTCTGCTAAGACTGCTGCCCCCACGACCCGGTCCCGGATAAGCGGAGGAAGATGGATGGACATTTATCCACACGTTCAGCACAGATAGGCACAAATATTAATTTAGCTGTAGCACAAGGGTTTCACTGTTCTCTTTTATGATACTTTGTATTTTAGTTTAAAAAAATTACATCTTTAATTTTGCAATCAAACACTATTTGCTTTACAATATTTTATACATGAAAAGTCACCATGTAACAACTACCTTATAATTATTTATAAAAGAAACAGATTTTGGAAATCATAAAAGTTTTCTAACTGCACATGACTTAACTCACGACTCTTTCATGACATGCTGGTCTTTTTTGTTCCATTCTGATGCAACTTTATAGTTTGACCAATAGATGTCACTGGTTTCTGTGTCAAATGCTTCACAACCCTGAACCCTTTCTTGTGGTTCAGATAGCTAAAGTTTCTCCATCACTTGGTGTCCACAACCCACACAAGTGTTAGTTAGTGCAGCTCATCCAGGAAGGCACATCAATGCGAGCTGTGGCAAGAAGGTCTGCTGTGTCAGTCAGCATAGTATCCAGAGCATGGAGGCTCTACCGGGAGGCAGGCCAGTACATCAGGTGATGTGGAGGAGGCTGTAGGAGGGCAACAACCCTGCATCAGGACCTCTGCCTCCTCCTTTTTGCAAGGAGAAACAGGAGGCCTCCAGCAGGCCACAAATGTGTTTGTGTCTGCTCTAACTATTAGAAACAGACTCCATGAGGGTGGTTTGAGAGCCCGACGTCCACAGTTGGGAGTTGTGCTTCCAGCCCAACACCATGCAAAACATTTAGTATTTGCTAGAGAACATCAAGGTTGGCAAATTCGCCACTGGCGCCCTGTGCTCTTCACAGATATAAGCAGATTCACACTCAACACATTTGACCGACGTGACAGAGTCTGGAGACGCCGTGGAGAAAGTTCCGCTGCCAGCAGCATCGACCAACATGACCGGTTTGGCAGTAGATCGGTAACGGTTTGGGGTGGCATTTCAATGCTAGACCTCATGTGCCCTGGAGTGAGTCAGCAGTTTCTGCTAGACAAAGGTATTAACCCCAGACCTGAATCTAACTGAGCACATCTGGGACACCGTGTCTTGGTCAATCGATCAACGCTGGGTTTCACCACAAGCTATTTGACCGGAAAAGAATGTGTGCATCATCACTGTGGATTATCACTTTTTAATCCACACCCAGCAGCCAATCCGAATCGAGTATTCACCCGGACCATGGTATAAATATATATTTATATATTTTTTAAATCCATAGGAACAAGTTTGCCTGAATGACACACCAGACACAACACTTGAGCAAAAATTAATTTATACTCTATTGTATACAGGAGAAAAACAAACAGAAATATGTCAGAGAACTGATAAGACTAAAAAATAACAATGGCAGAGAGAGAGAAAAAATTAAGTAAACTATAATTTTTTTGCAGTACTTCCATGTTGGCACTGTTGGGATGGGAGGTTTTCTACGCTCCGGCGTCTGTTCGACACGGAGAGTATTTGTAGCTGTAAAGCTTGTTGTCCGCCCCGCCGCTTAACATCAGCTAAAACAAAAAGTAGAGTCAAGATAAGCCAACTCTGAAGTCTTGTCATGGGAGTCTGGAGTACATGAGAAGAATTTGTCTTACCCCACTTTCCGTCCAATCCACACAGAACACTTTGTCCTCATGGGCCGCCAGGTCATACAAGGGAGCCTTACAGCTAAAGAGAGGCAACGTGAGTGATAGGGCTGGGTATCACCAACAGTTTCCAGCATAGATTCACTTCAACAGAGCCTGGATCAAGTTTCTGTATTGTCCACTTGATTAGATCAATTTGGAATTTACACGGTTTACACATTTGGAGACATTTTTTATAAAAAACACATTAGTATTCTATTGGTTTTGAAGATAGTCGTATTAATCTAATAACCTTAACATAATGTAAAATGTTTTAGTGAGATAATAAACCAATGAGATTGTTAACACCATTCAGTGTTGCATGGATTCTCAAACAGAGAAGCTCCAACAAAAATGTGGAGATCACTAACACTGTAAAGGCTCTAAACCGGCTCATATTACAAAAATAAATGTGCTGCCTTTCCTGCAGGGCGTTTCCGTTTGGCCACTAGGTGGAGCTCGCACTTTAGCATTACACTTTATTTGTCCCTCATCTGGTATAAAAATTGCTACAAAGAACTTTGATATGAGGTGAAGTGAAATTCTGGATCCAACAAAAATATATATAAGCCAGTATTATGATAATAAATCCTGAAAAACATGAAAACAGATGGAACGATATTAATTATTTAACCTTTGTTCTCCATTACAAAATATCTGTATCACAGAGTCATCAATAAATCCTCTGAACTCTGAATTTTTGACAAACACAAGCACATTTTTTTTCTTTTTTCCATCCGAAGCTTTCATGTAACTATGGTAACAAGCTCTGTCAAACAGGCAGTAGGTGGCATGTTCTTTCTTCACATTATTCAAAGTCCATTCAATGAATTTCTGCACACATTTTTTCACTAAACGCACCAAATGAGGGTCATTTTGCATCTGTAAAATAAATAAATAAATAAAGTCTGCCTTAACTAGTGCCAAAATATGCGAAAAGCAATTTTCACAGACCTTCTGGTGTCCCAAAGTTTGACCAGGTTGTCAAGGGAACCGGAGACAAGCTGGTGCTCGTGTGTCGGAGCCCATTTGACGGCAGTGACCCAGCCGGTGTGGGACGTTAGAGACAGCAACACCAAAGCTCCATCTGACAGACAAAAATGACAACAGAAATAGGTTAATACATAATTTTTGGGGTGTATTTTTGATGTCGGCACACCGGCACCTTTGGTCCGTGGATCCCAGAGGCGGATGTGTCTGTCGGTGCTCCCAGAGGCGAGCCGTCGACACAGAGGAGAGTAGGAGATGCAGTTGAACACTTTACTGCCCGTCTGAGGAGACAAAACAAGGCAGATCCTGAAGAAATACCAGCTGGGAGATGCTTGCTTTGTTCCTCTGAAGATCAGGAGGACAGATTATTCTCTGAAACCGGTCCATCGCACCAAATCTACAGCTAGAATGCTGCTTTTCAGCAACCACAGTGTTCGGATGATCAAATGCTGACTAAAGCTATAAAATATACGACCAGCATACCTTAAAATCAGATTAGTTTTTAAATCCTGCTGCTAGGCTGACAAAAGAAATCCCTTTAGAGTTAAAAATACACAAGAAATGCCATCTAGAGTCAGTCCTTATTAATACTCTTATTTTGAAAAGCCAAATTCGAAACTATAAATTACAGCAAATCTATTTGACCTTAAGAAACTTTGACATTTAGACATTTGACATGAGAAGGTTTGACTGCAGCAGTGCAAATGTGGCTAAAAAGGAGATTTTTCTGTCTTGTCTGTGTTAGTGTTTGGTTACAGATTAGTATTAAGGCCCGTAAACACCGGGACGAATATTCGCCAGGCGTTATTCGCCAGCGTTTTTCGCCACGTTTTTTGTGTTCACACCCAGGCGATTTTCGCTGACGATGAGCCGAGCGAACATGCAATTTCATTCCTTGACGTTAGATGGCGCTTAATGTAAACAGAAATACTCCTGTACACAAGGTGGCGCTGCGCAACTTTACGCTTCTTAAAGTCGCTTTTCGCTCAGAAGAAGAGAGCAAGTATTTACGCGATTGTCAGAATCATACAAAGAAAACATGAATATTTGCTTGGTTCGGGGATATTTTATAATGTCCGTCATTATTTCTTCGTGGCAGTGTAGACGCTACTCGGCGTCTATTTTCTTCGCTGGTATGTGTGCTCAGAAAGGCAGTTTTGTGTTTGAGCGCCCCCAAGTTGTGTTTTACTGTAACTTCAGAAGCTCCAGACACGTGTGCAAAAGCGCCATTCTCATTGGTCGAATAGATTTCGACGCGTCGCGTCGAAAAAAAAAAACGAACCCGAGGCGTTTTAACGCGTTTTAACGCGTGGCGTTTTTTCGCGTCGGTGTGCACACTCTCATTGGTGCCCTTTGTCTAGTCACGAGGCGTTAAACGTCGGCGAAAATCGCCGGCGAAATTCGTCCCGGTGTGTACGGGCCTTTAGTGCTGTAAATATTTTCCTTTTAAATATGGATTATTAAAAATGTTCCTCTTTACAGACACACACTGATGAAAACTGGTTTTTATCACTCATTCCTGTGGCCTTTTTCTCACCATGGAGGACATATTTACAGAAAATTAAGCTTAAAATTACATTTCTGTACGTCTTTGTTTACCACCTGCACACAACTTAGATGTATTTTTCACACAAACTGCTGCCGCCCTGCAGAAACGATGTCGTTAAACATAATCATAATTAAATTAGAGTGGAATGAAAGTATTTTGCAAGTTTTGAGAGTATTTGTTCTTCTTATTGAAACTTTTGTTTGCTTGATGTAGAGAAAAGCAGATTTTTCCTTCAATTATTAAGATGCATCTTCAAACATTTATCGTTTACAATAAAAAATGAAGATTTTAAAAAATGACCAATTCTTACTTTTTCAAAGTCACACTAAATTAAGGAAAAGTAAAAAAAAAACAAAAAACAGGAAAAGAATTTGTCTCACCAGCGTGGTCTTCATCGCTCCAGCCTCCACGTCCCACACTCGTATGGTGTGATCCCACGATGCACTGCAGACCTCCTCCGCATCACTCCACAAGACGGAGGACACCGCTTCGTTGTGTCCGGATAACGTCATGAGAGGCGTCTGTCAAGATAGTATCAAAAATACGCTCGAGTGGACGTAACGTATCCAATCCGTTTTCCCTCTCCTCTTCCAGCTGGGAGCTCACCCTGGTCAGACCGAGCTGCTGGGTCTTCTGTTTCTTCCTTGGTCTGTCTGCGGCCTCCTCTACCTCATCTGCCTCATCTGTGGGCACTGGCCACAGGGAGGAAAACTTACAGATGAATTAAGGCTTTTTTGTGTCAACATTCTTGATTTTTTGATTCTTTTTTTACCTGCAGACCAGATTTTTAGCATTTTATCCCAGGAGCCACTGCAGAACTAAAGGAGAAAACCAAAAATCAGGGACTTGTTATTTCTTTATTTTCTGGCTTTAATGGGTTTTACCTTTGAGCCAGTGGGGTCTGTGGAAACGGTGTCCACGCTGCCCGTGTGTCCTCTACAACAGTGCCTGGCTTTCACTTTGTTCCTCTCAGAGTTCCACTCCCACAGCAGCACCGTTTGGTCCAGAGACGCCGTCAGGAGCAGGGACGTCAGCCCGTCTGCAGGGAAACCCCAAGAGGTGTCAGTATCGGCGCCATTCTCCAAACCACGGAGTCGACCCGACCGTTTCTGGGGCGTTTTACCTCTTTTGACCCAGGTTGCGTCTTTGACCACATCTAGATGTCCCGCCACTGTCATCACTGCCTTACCGTCCACAGACCAAATCCGGGCCGTCTTATCATAAGATCCAGTTAGAATCCTGCAGTGCAAAAACATTAAAACCCCCCACAAATGAATATTTTCAGACTGTTTTGAGCTTATATCTAGGCAGATATAAGCAAAAATCTCATTTAAATTGTGGGTTACACTCAGAAGACACTATTAAGTTCATAAAAACTGATCAGGTTTGGATTTCTCTCACCATTCACTGTCGGCATCAATAGAACTAATCCAGTCATCGTGCATCATGCACTCCTCGGGTTCTGGGGCCGTTATTTTCTCCACATACTCGATCTCCACCACGTCTTCCTAAAACATGGAGAAAAACTCGATAAATAACTCATTGACTGAAATCGAGAATAAGCACAGACGCATTAATTGTGGTTAAAAGAAAAAAGAACTCCACTGAATTTGAGCTGCCTTACTGTAGATATTCTCTCTGTGTCCATGTGAGCGGACAGTGGCATTCGCAGGAACTGACCCCTGACCAGGAAGTCAAACTCCACCTTGCTGTGAGATGCTGTCAAAGATAATTCAAATTTGGTTGTGATGAGAAAGTGTGACGAGTGCAGATAATCCTCTTTCATAAATATGAGGTGAAAGTTGCCTTTCAGGTGACAACTTTTATCAATAATGCTTCAGACAGGGGTGGTGGTATTATAATGTGGTGCTATTTCTGTCACCCAAAAAAAAAAAAAAATGAAGTAACCCTGAACAGACTACATCTATAACTTTGTGCATCTTCAGACATTTAAATGCATGTTCTCCTCATGCACGTGTGGGGTTTTTTTTCTCCCCCAGTCCAATAACATCATTTATAGGTTCATTTAGAGTCTCTAAATTGCCCCTAGCCGTGCATGTGATTGTGTGGCCTTGACAAAGATTCAGGGTGTACACCGCCTTTGCGCTGGGTCGGCTCCAGCAACCCTGTGACCCATTCTGTTTTCGTGCTCAGCCCATTTCCTTATTTCTCATTGTCTTTCCCCATCAGTTAGGGGGTGGGAGGTGTGAAAGGGGTGGGGGGGTTGTGTGTAGGTATGGGGAGGGGGCTCTTTTAATTTTTGTGGTTGATTTATTATTTACTTTTTGTTTTCATGTAAAGAACTTTGTGTTACGCTTTCGTAGGAAAAGTGCTGTATAAATAAAGTTTGATTTGACATAAAGGGATACAGCAAGTCATGAGTAAGTAAGATGGGTGAATGGATGGGTTCTGTCAGTATACCGGTAATCGGGTTTCCACACCTCCATTGCCTTGGGGCATCGACACATTTCAAGTACAGTCCCTGACAAAGGTCTTGTCGCTTGTCCATTTTGTAGAAACAAAAGCGAATAACCTCACTGTTAATGAATCCATTGGTTTTAGAAATGACTCATATGAAAGCTAAAACCCTCCCAAATTATGTTCAATATACTAAAATAAAATTGCTTCACTGAAGAAAGATTGACCATTTAATGAACACAGAAAGGTCACATTTAGGCAAGACAAAAGTTTTGTCGCCTTGTCATATGATGCACCCAATCCTAGATGACAGCCTCACCTGTGATCAATTACTGATCAATCAATTAGTGGGTGTGGATAAAAAGAACCCCAGCACACCAGGCCTTCACATCAACTGCAACTTGACCTCCGACAACATGCCTAAGATTCACCCTGAGACCAAAGCGTTGATTATCAAGAAGCTGAAGACCAGATCCACTGCTGAGGTGGCTGACACCTTCAATGTGTCTCAGCGTCAAGTACAAAGAATAAGAAGAGGAGAGGTTTTTGACAAGCCCAGGTCCGGCAGACCCCGCAAGAGAACTGCATTGGAGGACCGTTTGTTGGTTCCAAAGTCCAAGGCCAGCCCCTTTTCCACTGCAGCAGAGCTCCACCAGGCCTGGTCACCTCAAGTCCCTGTGTCAACCAGAGCAGTTTGTAGAATTCTGTCTCCAAATGGCCTCCATGGTCGAATCAGTGCCCAGAAACCAGCACTAAACAAAAGGCAATTGAAAAAACGTGTGGCATTTGCCAAGGCCCACAGCCTGCTAAAAGGATGGACGCTGGAAAAGTGGCAGAAGGTGGATTTCTCAGATGAGTCTTCAGTTGAATTACATCACAGCCGCCGCAAATATTGCAGGAGACCAACTGGAGCCCGGATGGACCCAAGATTCACCCAGAAAACAGTTACGTTTGGTGGCGGAAAAATCATGGTCTGGGGTCCAGTATGGGGGTGTGCGAAACGTTTGCAGGGTGGAAGGCAATATCAATAGCCTAAAATATCAAGAAGTATTAGCTACCTCTTACATTCCCAACCATAAAAGGAGTCAAATTCTGCAGCAGGATGGTGCTCCATCGCATACTTCCATCTCTACATCAAAGTTCCTCAAGGCCAAGAAGATCAAGGTGCTCCAGGACTGGCCAGCCCAGTCACCAGACATGAACATCATTGAGCATGTCTGGGTAGAATGAAAGAGGAAGCATGGAAGACGAAACCAAAGAATCTTGATGAACTCAGGGATGCATGTAAGACTGCTTTCTTTGCTATTCCTGATGACTTCATCGATAAATTGTATGAATCATTGTCAAACCGCATGGATGCTGTCATACAAGATATTAAATATGGATCTCACAGTAGCACTACTTAATTCACTGATGTTATGCAACATATTTTTGTTTTTGAAGTAAATTATTTGTTAAATTTTCACATTACTCTCTGTAGGCAACAAAACTTTTGTCTTGCCAAAATGTGACCTGTGTTCATTAAATGATCAATCTTTCTTCAGTGAATCAATTTTAGTATATTGAACATAATTTGGGAGGGTTTTAGCTTTCACATGAGACATTTCTAAAACCAATGGATTCATTAAAAGTGAGGTTATACGCTTTTGTTTCTACAAAATGGATAAGCGACAAGACTTTTCTCAGGGACTGTACATGCACCTTTCTTGAAAAGACTGAAGACTTGCAGCCCTTTAAACTGCAAATGGGCATCTGGAGAATGGAAAACCGCTCTGATGGGGAAAACGAAGGCCTACATGGATCTAGTGGTTTACAAGCGCATGCATCAGAATGGAAAAAAGAAGGGAGCCAGTAGCCCAACCAGTGTATTCTCTGTCACAAATATGCTCTTTTTAAAAAACAATTTTTTTTCCATCAGGTCCTGATTCACGACGATTTGAATAAAAAATATTTAGAAATGCAGTTTTAAGCTATTATGAGCGTTTGGACATATTTACACGTCACTATGCAGCCATGTTTAGATATTTTGGACTTTCTTTCTAAAACTTAAAATGCAAAAGTTTAGCATAAAATTGTCTGTAAAATTAATATTCACCATATTTGGCCTCCAGCAGCTTGTTGATAATATTGCTGAGGTCCCCCACTTCAGAAGAAGCTGGGATGGAGAACGGCACGTCATCAACCGCATACCTGCAGAAACACGATTATGCATCCAAAACAAGAGTTTAGGAATATATGCATCACAATAATAAACATTTCTACAATAATAATGTAATGTTTGTCATTTAATTAGAGTGATTTATAGATGTTGGTTTTTGTCTGAGTATAACTTTTAAAAAAGTGTGTCTCTGGTCAAAAATCTACAACAAAAATGTTGGTAAGAACTAATTATAACTTATCTATATATATATATATCATTTCTTAAAAACATAAGATTTAAAAATGAAGGAAAGGGAACTTATGTTATCTCCCTAAAGGAGAAAATAAAATACTGGTTAAAGAATCAGAATTTGCTAAATTAACGTCACAGATTAAAATGCCAAATATGAAATATGACAGTAATTTAAAACCTTTTTAACGGAGTTTAAAGTTATCCTTTTTATATTATAAGCAATAATTTCAGAAATGTTTTAGGAATTTTAGCGTTTTAATGTCCCATAACTCCTCTAACTCTAAGGCATAGCATGATCTAAATGTCGATTTCTGTGAGAATTTTATCAACTATTTTAAATTGGTTTAATTTCAAATGTTGTATAACTAAAGATAAATAATTCCCGATTTAAAAACCCTTATAAATTGACGTTTAATGCACAGAAACTCCTAAAATTAGAAGTTGTCTGCATGGTTTAATGCACCTAGCTAGGAGGAGGCTAGCAGAAGCTAACTTAGCTCCGCTTCTAACTTGTAAGAAGTCAAGTCTCACCTTTTGTTCTCTGTGAAGAACCGTGCCTGTATTTGCGACATTTTCCTTACTTTATGTCCGTTTTACAGTTACACAAAAGTGCAGACAGAAGCACAAAATTGCCAAGATTCATTCAAAACACACCGCAGCCATGTGTTGCCGTCTGTTACTACGCATGCGTACTGGAGAGCAAGGCTACTTCATCGAAAACAGAGTTCAAGTTACTCCATCCTCGATTATTAATGCCTGATTGCACCACGTGCAAGTCAAATCCACTTTTCAGAATAAAAGAAAACATTTTTCTTACTGATTTAAAAAAAAAAGTCCAATTAAATGTGGAATTTCTTTTAAATACATGCTTTTCTTTCCACTGATGATCTTTGATATTAATTAGTGTGATTAATGTTCTTTCACAATAAAACTTCCTTTTTTAAGAATTTTGTTTTCCATTTAAAAATAAATTTATAATTGAATGTTGAATTTTCTTCAAATGTGTGTTTTTCATTCCATTGATTTTCTTTAACACAATTTAAAAATGTTAAATCCCTTGGTGGGTTAGAATTTCCCTAAATGGTCTAATAATAATCCAGATGGTCAATCATGGATAGATGAAGAACAGTCAGTTCGACTGTGTGAAGAGACTGATCAATCAGATCTTCCTTTTAATTGCAGCTCCATTTACTTTGAAAGCATTAATATCTAAACCACGTTAACAACCTGATGGGATTTCCTTAAAAAGAATAACCCCTCTCTCACAACCATTTGGAACGAACCTAATGTCGCGATAAGCAAGAAAATGCTCAACTTTCCAACCTGGAAGCCTAAGGGATTTACACATCTAGAACATACAATTCAAGATAAAACCTTAATATCTTTTGAAAGGTGATTATGGATTAAGTAATCACTTTTTTTTAGAATATCATCAGCGGAAATCAGTATTTAGTGCAAGGTTTAATCAGTCAAAAATCTGACAATACCTGATTTAGTAAATAAATTTCTGAACCTAATTGTACAAAATCTTGTCAAAAATATACATATATTTATGAGTCACATTGGAAACCAAGTTATGTTGCCAACAAAGAAGTGTACAGACTTGGCTTGGGTATTTAATTCAGGCAAACCTTTTTGGTCACAGATCTGCTCAAACACTTTGTGAAGAATAGTTAGAAACTGCCTTTTACTTTTATTACACTAATGGTTTAAACTTAATTCACAAAGCATATATTGTCATCTCAAAATTATATTACATTTGAAGAAAGCACAGCCAAACTATTGTTCTAACAGTTTTTTCTCATCCTCCCTTTTTCTGTGCATGTATGATCTGCTGAGCAGGCCTCAGACTTATCTTCACTTTAGCCTTGGAGCTTCTCTCCAGCAGTAACCTGTGGGCGTGATTTTCACACTGGGTCCATCGGACGATCTTCTGAATATGCAAACGCAGGCTTTATATACCAAGTCCATCTCTGAGCTCGTTGGTTCGGACTTTGAATGCACCATGTTCATCTGTCTGTCCCCTTCGTGTTTGTACGAAGTAAAACCTCCATAAAAGATAAGTAACTGTCTCTGAGTCTTATTCATTATTTCTGTGTGTAAGAAACTGACGGGGCTACGAACTAATATAATACAGTCCTTTCTAGAGAATCCAGTTTCTTCACACACTTTCAGACTGACCAAAAGCCCTAACCTGCAGCTTAATCTGTTTAAAACTCTTCATAGGACTCACTTACACAAGACGAAGGATATTCACGATGGGCCGAAGAGAATCAGACACTTGTGGGATGATCATCTGCATGCACTGTGGCTCTGCCGTCCACTTTCTCCACAGAGCTAGCAGGGTTTGGCCAAAAAGCTTTGCAAAAGTTTGGATGTGGGCGAGAAACACAGGTTGCTGAGCTGGACTCTTTGATGACGTCACCACATTGAGTGAGAGGCGGGGCTTCAGAGATCAAGTTGTCTCTAATTTCTTGATTGGAAACAAGCTCAGGAATATAAATAATATTTAATAAAAAAAAAAAGTGTTCTTTTGTGTGGGAAGCAATATCATATACAGGGACTTTTTTTTTTTTACTATAAAAAGGTTTAATTGTATGGTATTGGCTCTTTAAACACAGAATGTGGGCATTAAACGTGACTTCTATAACTGAATGCAAATCACAACATCTACAAGTTTGTAATAATTTTTATTCAATCGTCCATCTTGAGTCCAGATTTAGCTTAGTCTGGCTCCAAAAATAAACTTCAATCAAAAATTTGAAAGAAAGGTTAACTTTACAGCAAGACGTTTGTTCGTCCATCTTTTGAAATGTTTCCTCTAAGACACAGATTTAAAATCCCTTTTCAAAGAGACAAAAATATAAAATGGTGTCAAACAAAGAACGGACAAACAGGAACTTTCTCTTTTTTTGTGTCTAAAATTAAACATTCTGTAGTATAATGGAACAATGCAGATGATACCTTCTGTGGGTAAAAAACAAAACAAAATTAAGAGACATATCTAAAATAAATATATACACTGGCTCCATCTCCTTATTCGTCATCTTCCTCCTTCTTTTTCTTCTTCTTCTTCTTTTTCTCTGTTGACTGAAGAGTAAATGTGAGCAGTTAGAACAAGATTCCAGATTTTGCCCCCACAAACGTCTGGCCTAAGGCTCACCTCCATGACTGCCACCTCCTCTTCCTCCTCCTTTAGCTCTTCAGCTGGTTCCTCCACTGCTTTCTTGTCCTTTTTCTTCTTCTTTTTCTTGGGCGTCTCCGGTTCGGCTGACGTTTCAGGCGTTTCTTCTGAAACGCGCATGGTCAAACTTGAGCGCCGTGAACATCTCAACCCCTCGCGACGTCCCTTCATCGCTTGCTCACCTTGAACTTGGGGCTCTTTTTTTGGCTTCTTGGGCTTCATCCCCGATGTGGTGGGCTCCTCTGCAGCCTCCTGCTGCTCCACCTCCTCGAATTTCCTCTTCTTTGAGGTAGAGGGGATGGTGGAGTCTCCAGACGGATCGTAAATTTTCACCTCGCTGAAAACAAATCAACACATGTGGCACAAACGTGCAGAAGTAAAGGATCCCCGCAGAGAGGGGTGCTCTGCTCCTAACCTCTTGTGTTGGTATTTGTCGGCCCTCGCCATGGCTTTGCCAGAACCGCTGATTTTACGGATCTGAAATGGAAGATTTGGTTATAAGTAACTGAGATTATGGTGTGAAAAAAGAAGAAGACATTTTTTAAAAATATATTCAAGTCACGATTCCAATAATTCACAATTTAGATTCTAATCATCTTTGGTACCTTCAACTGCATATAAAGTTATAAATAAAGTTTGTAGAGTTTGAATGGCGTTGGCACGACGGGTGAGCAGAAGCAGCTCATTTAATTTAAATTTTTATCGGCACATTGTAAAAATGCAATACGCGGATCAATCCGGGATCAAGGTGAGCAAAACGATAGGTCATGCAATATGAACATATTATGAATGTGGGCGTGGCCAACAAAAAAAAACAATGCTGCCAAGAAAATACAAACATTGACTTTAGCCGACTCTGATGAAAATTACACAAATCAGTTCGGCGGCCCCAGGGGAACAAAACATTAAATGATTGCTATGGCGACAAACCGGCAGAAAAGCGTCCATTTTGAAGAAAAAAAAAAAATGCGGCAGCAACTTTAAAAAAAAAAAAAATCGAACTTTTAAAATATAGAAACGTAATGGCAGGAAATCCTGAAATCTTTTACGTACCCCCCTGTCCTCCAGCTGCCGGAGTCTGGCCTCCAGCTTGGCTCGGTTCTCGACTCCCATTTCGGCGTTCGTGTCTTCTCCCAGAGCGTCGTAGCGAATAGCCAGCGACGCTTTTGCAGCGAGCATTCTGGAGATCTGCAGAGGAGGTGAAAGGACTGTTCAATTTTTTTTTATTCTTGATTGTGATCAGTCATCATTAAGCCCCTCCCTCGGTTCTCCGGAACATACTTTGCCCTTGTTCTTGGCAGTGGTCTGTCCCACTAGGGAGGCGTGGTAAATGAGACCATATTTGGGCGTATCTTTGCGGGTCTTCAGAGCTCTGAAAAGAGCTTTCTCTGCGCCCAGGATCTGCACCGTGGAGGCCGGATGCTTGGCCAGATTCAGGAGTGAACCTGAACACGAAAGAGGTAAATAAGATATCAAGAGTGGCAAATACGATCTGAACTTGGTGTTGAGGAGAAAATAGTCTAAAGAATATGAGCTCAGAAGAGGTAGTGACTTAAAACCGTCATCAGATTCAGGAAAACGACGTTTTGTCCGCATCATCATTGCCCGCCTTGTTCCCTCTCTCCTACAAAAAACCTACCGGCATGCGAGATGAGCCGGGCGCCAACCAGCTCGCCCACCATCACCGTCAAGTTGGGAGCGATGGCCGTCATCCGGTTCTTCAGGTAGTCGTAGAGCTGCGCGCGGTAATCCGAGATCTCGATCACCTGGGGGGAGGAAGCAGATCCGTTTGAAGGTCGTGCAGGAGACAAACGCTTTGGCGCCACGGCGAGCATCACGTGACAGTTCAGATGAGGTAGTGACTGAAAACCCACACGGGGATATTCAGGATGAAGACAACTGTCGACATCATCAGCACTGCCACTGCTACTCCACAAACCTTTGAAGTCAGACCCATCAGCAAAAAGACTCTACTTTGGGATCAGACAGATCGTTTCCGATTCAATTTTCTTGAAATTTTCAATAGAGTAGCTCCATTTATTTGCAGACAAAACATGCCCCAAAAAAACAAAAATGTTTAGTTTCTGGATGCATTCAATGCTTATCCAGAAAAGTCATTGTATGAATTGTGAGAAACTTTCATGCTAAGATCTTCTTGAATGCATAAACTCCTTCAGGCTACTGGAAAATGTTCAACTCCTTTTTTGTACTTCAGCTGTTTTGTTAACTTTTAATTTTTAAATAATAATCTGTGTCATGCTTAATCAAAATAAAGCTTCATTTCCACAAAAAAAAAAAAACTTCTCTGCTTTTTGAGACCTAAATGCAGAGAACATTAAGCTACAACGATTATTCAGACCTAACAATTTAGGGGACTATAGGTTCCAATCTGGACTCAGTTTTTAATTTTCATTCAACAATTTGCAGTTGAGGTTAATTATTTAGAATTTACCATGAAATGTCATGATTTATTTGCTTCTCTTTACAAGTGAAGCTAATATTTTTGCTCTTTTCCACACCAAATTTGATCTGAGAACGCACCACCATTTACAAATATTTTTTCTTTCCTTTATCCTTAAATCCTTGGCCGACGTTTTAAAACATTGAGCTGATTGCAATTTGGTTAACATTTCAAAATTAATAAACTACAACAAAAATACGGCAACATGGCGCCCAGCACAGACACCAGCATGCATTCTATCAAGGAGAACACACCTGATCGCAGAGATGTCGAATGTTGGCGATGTCCTGCTCCGACACTTCTGTTCCCATGGAGATTTCAGCGGCCAGCTTGACCTCTGCCTCCACCTCTTCTGGAAGGATCTCCGATAGATCGGTGGTCGCCACGTTTGTGCGGTCGCCTGCAGAGAGGAGGGACCAGCGTCAGCTTTCAATAACCATGAAGAGATTGTTTTTTTCTTTTTGTTCTTAAATAGAGAAACGTTTAAATTTTCTGTCTCAACACGGGATCCTGTGATACAGAGAATCTCTGAAAACATCTGCAACGGTTGCAAAAAACAAACAAAACTGCAAAAACTCCCATAGATTCACACTTTAGTGTAACTAAAAAGATAACGGTTGGATTCTTACCGATTTTAAGGACAGTTTTGCAATAAGCTAAATTGTCGACGACAACTTTTCCGAGCTCGGGGAAGTGCCAGCCGTACCACTCCCTGCAGCGCATGATGTAGTTATTCAGCTCCTTGTCCAGGTCGTCCAGTAGAGCTGCAGGAAAACATCCAAACCGATTATGACATACTTTTTTAAAAATTGGTTGGTCAACAAGAAACTTTTGTCAACTTTTCCATACTAAAAAACCAAAAACAAACATGGTTGCGAAAGACCCACTCTGAAGAAAATAGTGTTTTTGGTCTTTAACATGATGTTGGTGCATTTTCTGAGGAGGACAAATATCAAGAACATTGAGCCCAAAATTGCATTTCTGAGTGTTTCTTTTTTCAAATTGTGAATCAGAAGCGGACGGGGAAAAAAATGCATTTGTGACGCAAAGAAACGCCGGGCGGGCCACAAGCTCCCTCAGCAACAGGGAGGGGAAGAGGGGGCGGGGATCTCCACGCCGCCAACGGTCCGGTTGTCCCTACCGGATCTGTAACGGCTACCTGCATCCGCAAATTTTATGTCACATCCTCTTTGTGACAACTACGCAATTTGATTTAGATTTTCTCCTTTGTTTATTTCTTGTACGTTTGTTGTTTCGAGATTGTAAACCTTGGAATTCATTTCTAAATTAGAAGAAAAAAAATAAATAAATAAAAAAAAATAGTAGGAGTTCTGCCTAATTTACAACTGTCCAAGCCCTTTAAACAGCAGATAACTCTGATCACACGAATGTATGTTTTCTTTAACCCCCCCCCCCCCCCCCGACTAAAATTACAGCTCCATTAAATAAAAGAACCCCGCCTAAACGTTATGTAAATGGTGCACGATATCATGGAAACCACACAGCTTGGACGCATTCTTCTCTGATCAATTATTTTTTTATATGAACTGAGGGCATTATACTCTGGGGAGATGCCCCCGGGGCAACTGCTATTAATGACGGGTCTATGTTAACTGAGAGTGTCCAACGGGGAGCAAACTGCTGTCAAACACAACAGGAGGACACTTTTGAAGTCCTGGTGTGGTTGTCTCTACAATAGCGAGCTTCTGATCTTTAAAGTTTCTTTTTTTTCTTCAAAATGAATCGTTTAAATATTAAGTCAAATACTTTAGTAGACACGTTTCACACATGTGAGGACCAGTTGGATTGCCCACAAGTCTGAGGCGAATTTCTGATGAACTCCTGCCGCTCCGCAGAAACTATGTCTAGAAAATGAGACACTTTTTTATTTTGCCTTTGGCTAAAAAAATCCTTATCATAATTGAGGGACTGCTGGGAACCCTTTGAAAATAGATCAAAATATAACTGAAGTGGGTCTTTAGTGTCTTGTTTTTCCCGTTTCCAGCTGTTCACCATAAATACTTACAAATGGCCTGCACAATCATGGTATCCACTTTGTCGGGGCTGAACTTGAGCTTGTAACGGGATAAACTGGGGGCAGAGGAAAATCAACAAAACATAACCTGGTTAGTTAATATGAAGAACGTTCTACAACAAAGAAGAACGTTGGAAAAAAGCTGATGCCTCAGTGGTAGTGACGAATGCTGATGGAAATCCACAGACGTGTTTCAGACAGCAGAGTGTAATCATAGGCAATACCAGCAGCAGCGACACAGCTCTGCACAACTAACCTGTGAGCCAAACCGAGGGACATGGCACTCATCTCTTTAGGAGGAAGTCCAGAGATGAGGCTCTCCATCTGGCTCCTGATGCATCTCATCAGTTCAGCCACAGCGGAGCTGTGGACGCAGCTCAGCTCGAGCTTGTCCTGAAACCCAAACATCATCAGAAAAAAGACGACACACTGCAGGCAGAGTGTTTGACACCGATTTGATCACTTACTTTAATTACTCCACCAAGTTTGGCATCGCTGACAGCAAGCTCCTCGTGGGCTTCCTTGGCAACGACTTTCTTTAAAACTTTCTTCAAACTCTTCCCGATTTTCCCCTCCACCAGGGCGGTTGCAGCTTCACAGTAGAAGAAAGGTAAAGTTATATTTGTGGGCTAAATTTTATGTGAATTGCGAATTTGTTGTAGATGAATAAGACACAGAAAATTAAGTATGTAAAGGTGGACAGTTGGACAAAAGCTGTACCTGCTAAAGCCTCAGTTGTGTCAGTGAACTTCTCAAAATGCTTTAGTTTAACTCTACAAAAACAAAAAGAATTCAATTTATACTTTCAGTAATATTAAATAAACTTACAATAATGTGATAACACCAAATGTAATAAACACTTACACTTTATTAGCTTTCTCAGGAGTTTCAAACTCCTTATAAAGACTGTCGACTTGCTGCAGCTTGGATTCATCGAGAACCTACAAAAATCAAAGAAATATAGAGGGATAAATTAATTTAACAAGTTTCAATCAATACCAAGTTGTGGTGAGTGCCCACGTGGTTACAGGCCTGCAAAATGCTAACCAACTTAAAAATCAAACTTGAACCAACAAAAGCTCTCTGACGTCTTCAGCACATTTATTTTCAATTGAGTAAGCCTAACCTGTCCGGCACTTTTGTTTCCAGCTCGAAAAAAATACAACAGGTACAGACTACGGTCACATTTTTATGCTAACCTAGCTACCTCATTAGCCAACAAGAACAAATAACATTTAAGTTTTTAATGTTAAATAAAAGGAATGAAGGGTATATGAATTACCTTGAAAATAGCATATCCTGCGGCGGTTTCAAATAAAACTAACATTTTGAAGCTTTACTATGTTTCTTTCCTTATGGCGTGCTCGCCCCAACGAGCGGACACGTTTTTTACTGAGCACGCGCTGCCGTCCGAAAACCCCACGCGGCACAGACAGGAAGCTGAGGGGTTGCCAGCTCTGGAAAGAAAAAAAACGCAAATTCAAACAAAATTCGTTTAGTTCCATCAGTATCTGGAATTTATCCAAATGTATATCGTGTAAAATTAAAAACACATATATAATATGCTATTCGATTTTTTGAGGTGTTGAAATCTAGCTTAATTGCAAAGAAACAGTTTTAGGAAGCAAAAAGAAGAGATAGAGAAAAAAACCCGATGAAATACTTATAGAATTATACCTTATATTGATGAAATTTTTATTGATGACATGTTTTAATTGTTATAGAAAAGCATACTGTCAGAGTACATATCTTAGAATGTTTCCTTTAAACGTTTTCAATGAGCGTTCGTTCACCCCAAACATGGCAACAAGACGGTTATTCAGAGAAACTTGCATAAATTCGGACACTGAATTTAAAAGACATAAAAATACAGATCCGTACAATAAAAACACATCTGATAGAATTTAGGATACGTATAGGCATTAAATATGCATCATTAAGATACATTTAGCTTATAAATGAGTATTTCCTGTTTTAGCGGAAGTGACGTAAAATAGCGGAAAAACACGCACATGTGGGGACTGCGTGGAAGTTGGGGCTTCAACAAACTTGTTTTTGAAAAGTAATTAGTTAAACAACATGAGTGAAGAGGGCCGTTATCCCCCTCCGGACTTCAGCTGCCCCCCAGCGAGCTCCAGCCAGCATCTTCAACAGCCCCCCCGCTTCAGCGGCTTCCAACCGGGCATGTGGAACTGGACCGAATCGCCATGCGAGCCCAGCCGTGGCAGTCCGGCATGGCAGCACCAAGAGCCAGCACGGGGCTTTGGCTTTCAACCAGGCTGGGGAAACCATGGACATACGCATCCTTACAGTGAGTTGAACTCACAGAAATTGTTTTCAAGTTCAAAACAATTTAGGCATCAAACTGACCCGGTTCTGGGGTTGTTTTTTAGGTCCAAATGTTGGATACGAATGGTATCAAGGTGGAAGAAACAACAGTGGACCTCACTACCAGCCCTGGAAAAAGGTAATGGGAGAAAAAAAGCTAACTACGGTACATAAATGTGGAGCTTGGTTAAAATCTATGAAAACTTGTGATGGTTTCCAACTTAAATAGTCTGAGTTTGTGAGTCCATTTTGTTATGCCACTGACGTCACTTCATTTAACAGTTACACGCTTGGTAGTATTTCACACCCACATGTGAGAAAAACAATCACAAATGCCTCATAATTTGCTTCACACAACCTTTTGATTGACTCCCACAAGTCTGCCCCCTGCAGGTCAAAGTATTCTACGGAGCCCGTGTCCTGACATTTGAAAGTTAAAATATATCTCGTTCCCACAGATTAATATCTTGTTTGCACAAAATACTATTCTGTTCCCACAAGATAATATTGTGTTCCCTCGAAATACTATTCCGTTCCCTCGAAATGATTAACTCGTGGGAACGCAACAATTAATTTGTGCGATTTGCCATACGATTCACTGGACATAGCTCCGCCGCGGAGCTCTTTTGCTTGTCATGCCGGCATTCGGGCAGCTAGCTGGCCGGTAGACAGACAGCCAGCTGATATTGCAGTTTAGGGTAGAATATAGGTATAATAATATTCAGGACTTGTCTTTTATTGACATACACTTTAGCAGTCGCTTTACATTCGAAGGCTAGTAGGCTACATGGCCGATCATTTATCCTGTTATTTACGTCATAGATTTACAGCAGATACCTTCACATTTCTGTCTGTGTGTGTCTCGTTACATTGCATTGAAGACAAGGAGGATGTTTATAGATCAGATTTATTTATTTTAAAAAGCACAAAAGCATCTGTAATCCCTTCATGTCTGGGTTCATTCACATTCTGGTTTGCTCTCCGTCCATCTTGCTGCAAAAGCCGCTTTCTGCCGCTACTTCCGTGTCTCTGTGAGCATTCAATAGGGTTAAAAATAAAAGCCAGAATGATCGATCTATTATTGTCTCGATGAAAATCAGAAGAATATCATAAGATTAGGCTGGCTGCTCAGCCTACCGGACTTAGCTTTTAGCTCCTAGCATTACAAACATGGTGATGAGCAACATCCCGTCATGCATCACGCATACCCAAGATGCATTTCGAACAGCCACTTCAGTTGTTACACTTCAGTTACAGGGACACGATGATTGGTCGAGGTGCACCTTGGGATGTTGCTTTCATCCGGATGTGATGCTAGAAGCTACAAGCTTAGTAGTATGGCTTTTGTGCTTTTTAAAATAAATAAATCTGATCTCTAAACATCCTCCTTGTCTTCAATGCAATGTAATGAGACACACACAGACAGAAATGTGAAGGTATCTGCTGTAAATCTATGACGTAAATAACAGGATAAATGATCGGCCAGATAGTTACCATGTAGCCTACTAGCCTTCAAATGTAAAGCGACTGCTAAAGAGCATGTTAATAAAAGACAAGTGCAGAATATTATTATACCTATATTCTACCCTAAACTACAATATCAGCTGGCTGTCTGGCTACCGGCCAGCTAGCTGTCCGAATGCCGGCATGACAAGCAAAAGAGCTCCCGCGGCGGAGCTATGTCCTGTGAATCGTATGGCAAAGCGGCAACTCTAGGTATCATAAATCTTATGATAATTTTCTTATAGTCATTGAGACAATAAAATTGATCATTATTGTTTTTCTGTTTTCTTTCTTGAACAAATGTGGGTCACAGAAACACGGAAGTTACCGCTGAAATAGGGTTTTGCGGCCAAATGGAGAGCATATCCGTGTTTATGAATGACTTATGACGTGAATAATTATTTCGTTCGCACAAATTAATTGTTTCGTTCCCACGAGTTAATCATTTCGAGGCAACGCAGTATTATCATGTTGGGAACGGAATAATATTTGGTGAGAACAAGATATTAATTTGTGGGAACGAGATGTATTTTAATTTTTTAATGTCAGGACACGGACTCCGTAGAATTCCATTACACTCAGGGGAAGTTTGCGAAGTTTACCACGAAAATGTCAATTAATAATATAAGGAGCACCTAATTATCTTAAAAGTAAAAGTTCTATACCGAAACCATTTTTAAATGTATGACAGCAAATGCATTACTTAGATAAGACTTTATTTATGGGGAAATTTTCATCCAAGTGGGTCTGAACAATGTGGTAGTTGGTCATTTATAAGGCTGCATGATATGAGTTAAACTCGCGATATGCGATATTAGTTATCGATATTGCGATGACGATATAACTTGCAATAAATGAACAAACAGCAAAAATAACAAAAACATTTTCATTTCACTGCAAAAGTTTAATTTAAATAAGAGTCAAAAGACCATAAATTATTCTCCAAACGACCCTCGTCTAATTAGGAGGGCAACATCTAACATACAAAGAATAGAATAGAATGCCTTTATTGTCACTATACACATGAACAAGTCGCATCATACGCGCGCATACAGTGAAATTAAACCCGCTCACTATTCAGTGCAAACATGCATGAGAAAAGTAATCTCACAAAATAGTATAATAATAAAATAAAATAATTTCACAAAATTAAGAGCACAATTTACAAAGTACAATTTACAAAAGTAAAAAATGTACAATAGAAATTTCTGCAGGGAGGTAGTTAAAACAAAAACAAAAAACCAACTATGCCCATAATGGCAGAGATATATTGCACTTAATATATTGCACATAATGAGATGGTGTTGACATGATGAGATGCGCATAGTGAGAGAGAGAGAGACATGGGGGTGGAGCTGTCAGTGTCAGTGCATGTGTGAGTTCAGGATGGTTATGGCTTTGGGGAAAAAACAGTTTTTAAGGCGGTTTGTCCTTGATCTGATGCTCCTGTAGCGCCTTCCTGAGGGCAACAGGTCAAACAGTCCAGAGCCAGGGTGGGAACTGTCTTTTATGATCTTCCCAGCTCTGCTAAGACAGCGGGAGGAGTAGATGTCTGACAGGGAGGGGAGAGGGGAGCCGATGATCCTCTGAGCTGCTTTGACTACCCTCTGCAGTCTCTCCCTGTCTGCCATGGTGCAGGTGCCGTACCACGTTGTAAAGCTCCATCCGATTGATCAAATGCAGAAGGGGATTTATTCAATTCATTAAATAGTTCAAGTTGCCATAAGATTGTTTTAGCACATTTAAGGTTTAACATGCGCCGACTTTCTGCTATATGGATATTGCACAGCTTGAAATCGCGTTAACGATAAATTTGCGATTAATTGTGCAGGCCTAGTCATCTATGTTGCTAAAAGTATGCCCCTTTTCATTTTTATGGACAAATGTGTATCTAACAACTTATCAAAGTTGTTAAAAAGCTAAATGTTCTGACAGGCAGAGCAATAATATATCTAATGAGCTGAACATTTTAATAGCTGGATGGCTAACTTTGACTAAATTGCGTTGAAAAGATGGTAAACATAAGGATTACTAATTTTACTAAGGATAACTTCTTAACTTGTGATTTTACTGATATAAACATGTAGATTTTTTTTTTATATATATATATATTTTTTTAACCCCAAAGCAGAAGAACAAGAAGGAGCCAGAGTATTCTCACTTCTGTGACACCTGTGACCGGGGCTTCAAAAACCAGCAGAAATATAATGAACACATTTCTCAGCACGTCAAGGTATCTTGTTTTCTTTTTTCTTTTCTTTTTTAGTCATCCTATTTTCCTGACAGTTTACTTTGAATGTTGTTGTTAGTGTTCGGTGCCTGACTGCAGCTTCATGGCTCATGAGAAATTAGTCGCCATACACTGGAGACACGTGAGTAAAAGGGTTCAACTGGTACCTGGAACTTGTTAGCATCTCTATTAACCTGCTCATGCTGCGTTGTGAACGTAGAACCATGCGCCAGGAGCGCGAAGAATCAAGCTGGACACTGAAGAAGAGATCTCCAAGTGGAGAGAAGACAGGCGCAAGTTCGTCTTTGTTGGACTTCTTAAACGTTGGTTATCTGTTGCTGAAGTTTTGACGTTGCTGCTGGAACTCAACTTGTGTTTGTGTATGCAGAAACTATCCAACGCTGGAAAATGTCGAAAAAAAGAGGAAAATCATGGAACTGCGACAGGAAACAGGAGGTGTTCTTGAGACGGCTCAGTTCGGGTAAACGTGCGACTGTGATGAAAACATGCATCCACAGATGCAGCGCAATGCCTGCATCACAATAACAGAGGCAACAATTCTATTATATCTCATTTCTTTTAAAAGAGATAAAAACAATATTTTTTTAATACAGGAAAAGTTCATTTTGGAATTTTGCATTTTTTGTTTACTGAATCTTGTGAAAACTCTTCCTTCTGCAGATGAAAATTACAGAATTAACTAGCTGCAATATTCGGGCTGCTTTATTCATACTTTCCGTCTTTAATTGTATTGCTTTACAGTACCAAAAAAGTGCATGTAAATCTTGTTCATGTTTAACTAAAAACCTTTGTTTTTAAACAAGTTTTTGAAATGTTAGCTGTTTTTTTATTCTTTTATTTTACTGTTTTAATTTTTTGGTGTAAATACTGCCTCATTAGCTTTTTTTTCCCTTTTAAAAATTTTCTTTTTTCCCATCAACATATAGTTTTAAAAACTACATAAGACACTGATTTCATGGTGTTCAGGACAGGTAGAAGATAGTGTCTCTAAGGCCGCCTTTACACTGCAGGTCTTGATGCCCATATCCGATTTTCTGACTATATCCGATTTTTTTTGACGACCAGCTTACATCATCTTTTTAAAGTGACCCGTATCTGATTTTTGCATTTACACTATACAATGCTGAAACTATCAAACGTAGACGTTCTGAGGACTACGTAGCAGCATTTCCGCCTTCCGCGGACCTCTTCGGACTTTTGTGATTGCGGTTGTCATGGAGGCAAGGCGGCGACGGAAGGAGGCGTTGCCTTGGGCGCTCCAGAGGGGATGCACGGGGGAGTAAAAATGAGGGCTGGTCGGCCGTCTTATGTGCTCTCTCTGAGTTTTGAATGAGGAAGTGTTTGCAGACGTTGTGCTGTCTGAACAGTTTGATCCAAGTGTTGAACCTTTCCTGCGCGATGACTTCTCTTTTCCGACCGTAGTCAGAAACACACGGGAGATTTCCTCGGGGTTCTCTTTTACGTTCTGAACCCTCAGCCTCCAGAGTGGGCTAAGAAAGAGTCCAAAACTTTTGGGCACGACACCTTATTTTTAATTTACGGTTCTCCGACAGTCCTCCGCTCCGCACTCACACTCACTCGCTCTCCTTACACACACAGGCGCGCAAGCACGCGTGCGCGCGCTCACACACACGCATAGTCCCCATCATACACGCCCCCCAAAGAAATAAACGGCTTCTAGCCTGCTGTTCCATAGCAACGGTGTCCCGCTTGATTAGTTACCGTTTGCGTCCCGACCGGACCGGACATAACAGCGGTTTCCAACTACGGTCTGAAGCCTGAGGCTGAAAGGTAACACGCTGACAGCAAAATCAGCACACAAAAAGCACCTTAATAAGTCATGTGATCTCAGTTGGTGGTCTCCTGAATTGACGTCACTGACGTACGACACGCATTTACTGGGGAATATCCGATCTGTCTGCTTACATGGCACACGGAAATCCACGTATCCGATTCGTTTCCGATTTATTTCCACAGATGAGAGAGGCCTGTATCCGATCTGAGAAAAACGGAATCCATGCGCTTTTGTCCTGCTTACACATTCACCGATAATATCCGATCTGTGTCACATGAGAGGAAAAGATCGGAATTGGGTCACTTGAACAATGCAGTGTAAAGGCGCCCTAACTGAATGTCACCAACGGAGTTCCTCAGGGGTTGTATTTGGAGCTACTTTTTTTTTAACTATTAAAAAATGACTTATTTGTATCACATGTAGCTTTTTCGATGTCTTTTAAAAAATCAATTTACCATGTATCTATCAACACTCGAGGGTTTGTATGGCAATTAAGTAACACTTTGATATGTTATAGAAGTAGGTCTAGTTTATTTGTTTGTAATTTTGGATATTTTTTTTGCTTGTTTTTTTTAGACGCATGAGAGGCAGAGGACGTGGGTGGAGGGGCAGGGGATTCAGAGGACGACATCAACCAGGTCCACATCCACATCCAGCAAACCAGAAGAGTCCAGAGAACCCCAAACCCCTCAACCAGGTATCACAGGAGGGGGATCCATTAGGAGTTCTTGCCAGTGGCGACCACGGTAGGTAGACCAGAAACTGTGTTGTTGTTTTTTCCCCATACAAGTTGTCATGAAGTTGTACTCGATAATCAAAGTTGGTGTTGAAATGAAAACTAGGATAGATGAGATCAAGACATTCACTGATGTGCTTGTCGTGTGCTTCCAGATTCTGACCGGGAGGACAAAGACGGGAAGGCCAAAGCCCTGTTTGTGGCCCCAAAACAGATGAGCTCCGCTCTTGGCTCCCTGATGTCCAGCTATGGCTCCATGAGTGAGAGTGAAAGTGGTGATGAACCAGAGGGTAAGCTGACGTTCACCATGACGACTACACACCAGTTGTATTTAGCAAGACTTCCTGTCTATTACACTTTAAATGTGGAACCTTTTAGATCTTAAAGGGCCTATATCATGCTTTTCTTAAGCCTTTCGGGGTACATTATTTTTATTATTATTTTTTTTATTATTTTTTCACGACCATATGGCGCACTGGGTTATAGGGCGCAGTTTCGGTTATGGGTGCTTTTTCAGTATTTAACACATAGTGAAGGCGCGGACAAATTAAAACCTACCGGTAAAAAACGCATGCTAGTGCGTGTTTTAAAAAAAGCAGTGGGAGCAAAACTGAGTTGGTTGTGATTGATTGATTTGTATTTTTTCAGCATCCAAGAATCCACCAAAGTCCTCATCTTCTTCCTCTTGAAAATCGCCAGTTTCTGTCCATTAGCATGGCAGCCAAGCACAACAGTGCTGTTGTGCATATCGCTACAGAGCTGGTCCCCTTTTTCTAGACACCGGGATGTCAAAAGTGAGCGGCGCCTTGTCCATGTTGGTGATGTGGCTAGGCTGGATGTGTTTGTCGGCAATCTTTTCACTGGAGTAGGAGCTGAAGATGGACAGCTTTTCATTGTAATCCGTTGGAAGTTGCTGCTGGGTGGGCCACCGTGGTCCTTGCCCGGATGGAATGATGATGGCGTTTAATAAAACAAAAGCACCTAAACAGAGTTTTCTTTTCCTCTGCAAGCGTTTCTGCCTTTAGTCGAATGGTGACTGTAGAGATGCTTCTCCCAGCTGTTCTCTCACCGTTAATCCATCGCTCCAGTCGGTCTTCCAACTCTGGCCACCTCGCCTTTTTTCCAAGGAAATTCAGCTGCGTCTTCTTGACTGTCGGAGTTTGTTTTCCAGCTTCCTTCACTTGCGAAACCATGGATTAGTTAATCTTGAATTCTCTGGCAGCTGCTCTATTCCCATGTTGCTCCCCGTAGCTGATGGCTTGCAGTTTAAACTGCGTCTCATAGGCGTGTCTCTTTGCAGGCAGCATTTTCAGGGTTACCAAAACGGCGTTGTCCTTAATAATTCACATAACTGCACTTTTGTACTATTAGGGGGTGTGTCTTCTTTCACGTGCCGCTTCCCTCCTTACCGTCCTCATGCAGTCCTCTCATACAGATGTTACGCAACAACACATTAGGCGCACCTCGACCGCACCATAGGGCGCTCCGGACATTTTGGAGAAAATGCAAGACTTTTACGTGCGCCTTATGGCTGTGAAAATATGGTAAACTTTAACCATATGATAATGTAAAGAAAGCTTTTTTTAAAAATGAAATATGAGTTCTTTTTGCAGTCCTTTTTCCGATACTAAGACAACGCCTCTCGCTCCGTGTGGGTGCCGCCCATTTCGTGACGTCAGCCTGGAGTCATCTTCATTAGCATTTCTGCGTTTCACCCACAAAAACAAACAACATCTGAACTTTTGCTAAGATTGATGTGCATGTTTTGCATAGAAAAGGAACATTTTTATGATTTTAGCTTTTTTGATTGATAAGGAACTGTGGTGACTAAACACGGTTAGCTCTTTACCTTACAAATGAATGTGTTGCCTGTGTTGCAGTTTCACCGATTCAGAGGGCTAAGGAGCTCATCCAAGAAAACCAGACCATATTAAACGGGGCAAACTCTGGGGGCAGCGGGTCATCCAGATGTGTGGAACCCATGACGGAGACCACCCGTGCTGAGTGTGGCCTCAACATGCAGAGCAGAAGAAGTGATAGAGGAGCCAGACGAGGAAGAGGAAGAGGAAGAGGAAGGGGTAGAGGACATTGTGAGGCTCCACAAATACGTCAACCTACATTACTAGAAATGGTAGGGGGGCATTTATTTAACCTTTTTACTTGTGCCAGCATAATTTTCAGCAGTTTTTGATCAACTTTTTTATCTCCCCCTTTTGGGTTTTTAAGCTGCTGGCCCCTGATATCCGCCACGAAAGGAACGTCCTCCTTCAGTGTGTGCGCTTTGTTGTCCGCAACAACTTCTTTGGGCTGGATCAGACGGCAGTAAAAGCCCCCCTGGCTGCAAGGCACCATCAGCACGATGAAGAAACGCCAAGTAAAGTGAGCAGCGAGTCAGCCGTTCCTGCTGGTGAGGATGGACTCTCCACAGAGGGAGCTGAGGCTGATCCACTAGCTGTGAACAGTTTAAAAGAAGATAAATATGTTGACCACATGGACTCTGCGATTTGTGATGTTTCTGCTGAAGAACCTGCATCAAAAGTCAAAAAAACAGAAGAAAAAATCACACCCACCTATAATGACTATGCTGTTGAGATTTGGGAGTTTGATGGGTCTTCTGTATGAAATAAACTTATAATTTACAATGTCTTTTACGTTCTAAATCAAAAAGATAAAAAATGTCATTTTTCTATTATTATTTTTTGACTTTTACTATAAAATGGTCTGTTTTTCTTTTGTGAAATAAATGATTTATCCTGGTTATTTTTGAGTCTGACCCTCCTAAAAGGCCGTGAACACCTGCTGTTGTTTGTTGTTGTTTTTGCAACACGCTTTCTGAAATACTTAAACATATTCTTCCTGATCTTTCTGTTGCAAACATCTTTTTTCAATACAAGGTAAACACCAGGATGTACGTACCAAATTTAATTAATATTTTAGCCAAATTTTATATTTATAAATGTAACTATAATTATGCTATTCCACTTTTATACCAGTGTTCCTGTGTGAAATAAAAAATATATGCTTAAAAAAATAGAGAATTTAAAGACTTTAAAAACTTAAAACCAATTTAAAAGATTTGTATCTAAATATTGGGTAATGCTTTTATTTTTTGTTACGCACTTCTTTTTAGTTTTTGTGTTCTGTAATGTTGTTCCTTCATTTATTGCGTTTTTAGGCCCCTCAGTTTAACTTTAAAAAACAACTTTTCTTAGATGTGTGAAACTCAGCTTTGTTAATAAAGTTTTTATAAAAAATACTTTCTCTGATCTGCCGCCGTTAGCGCAGTTCAAGTACGAGAGGCTGGTAAATTCAGGAGGCACGAGACTGCGCTGGCAATTCAGAGGTTTTGAACAAATACAATTTTGAGGAGTCCACTTCAAAGGTAATGTATTATGGCACGTTTTCAATTGTTTATATTGAACCACCTATAACGAAAAACAATTGTAAAAAGAGTTTAGTTCAAACTGCGTGTTTTCGGGTTAGCTAACATGGCGGCAAAAAGTAATTTTTCGTTAGCATGCTAACGAGCGTCTATCTGTGCACGTTGTTAGCATAACAAAACGTATTTTATTAATTAAATAATTAATTCACGAAGAGCCGGTGTTTGAGGTAGCATAATTGACGTGTTTATTTATATAAAGGACATTTTTTAAAGTGATTTTTCGTTTGTGAAGACGCCATACATTTAGCCACATTGGGTTAGGTTAATTGTCCATTATAATCAAGCTAACTGGCCATGATTGCACAATTAAAGAAACTTGTAAAAATGTTTAAATTTTAAACCTTTGAATGTTTCATTCTTACAACAGCTATGTCTATATTTTATTTCGTTACAATTTGGAAGAGTTTGACACAATACACTAATAAGCATAAATAAAAGATTTTTTAGCAAAACTTAGTGCTGTGGGTAAATATATATTTCTTCCTATAGATAATAAATATTTACAGTTATTGATTTTTGTTGAAAATATGATTGAAAAATAGAAGTTTCAATTTATCTATAAACGTTGACTTGACGTAGTTTCTTTCCCTTTCTATTTTTTTGACAATGTGCATTATGCTTGTTTTTTCCCCTTTTTTATACTTTATGAATTTAAATTGATTTATTGCAACTTTGTCCTTGTAATATGAACACAATTTAAATAAGAACCCTTTGACAACATGGAGGTATTTATTGAAAGTTATGTCAATATGATTGCAACTTTAATGTAAAAAACAAGGAAAACCTGTTATAAAACACACTATCTCAATTCCAAATGAAAATAAAATGGCAGAAAAAGTACATTGTCAAAGTTGTGCAATAATAAACATTTAAAGAAAGACTTGCCCTTTTATTTTTGTTTTACATACAGATTTGGGAAAATATTAAAAAATACTGGAGTATTTTTTAAAACATGTATGCAAAATAGATTGCTTTATTGAAGTAATTTTTAACGTGCAGGAACTTAGGATTTCACAAGTGTTTGTCTAATTGTTTGCTGTAAGTAAATAAAGCCTAAATGCTTTGTAAATAAGAACAGTTTCTTTCTTTCTGCAATCAGACTCATGAACACTTTTTAATTCCTCCCCCATTAAACTTTTCACTTATGTCCAGTCACCAGTCCACTACCTGCTCCTTGATCATCCTCTATTTGCACTATTTATTTCTATTTATTGTTCTGACCATTGTCATTTTTTAATTAACCTACTGTTCATTTTTTCAAAATTTAAGTGTTTTATGTCGCACACTTGCACCACAGCAAACTCCTATTCCTAAACTGCTGTGTTCACTGAAAATGGCAATAAATACTCCTTGAATCCTTGTATCCTTAAATGTATGCATCAATCTTTAAAGGGGTTCTTTCTTTTTCTTTCTGCAAGCTAAGTAGCTAGTGCCACCAAGTGGCCATAAATGATATTGCACACTGACAAACGCAGGAAGATTTCAGCAGTTTTTAAAAGTCCTGTATGCTTCAAATAAGTTAAATTGGCTTAAACAAATTTAAATGAAAAAAAATCATATTTAAAATTATTTTTTGTAAAATATTTATTCTTCTTCATAGGGGGACTTCTCAGGCTTGCCTGTGGTTTCGGTCTGTCTAGTTAGTGCTCTCCTTTGAGAAGACATCAGACACCAACTGAAGAAATTGGGAACAGCAGACCACGTGTTGATGAACTACTGCAGAAAAAGGTTGCTGGTATTGAGTTGGTGAGTGACTCTTGATGAGAAGTTTGGGGACAAAAAAAACAACACTTTTGAGTTTGCTTGTAAAGTTTGTTCAGGGACCTTTGAAGTAGCACAGACGCCGCCCTGCTGGAAAAGATGAAGTGCAGAACAAATAAAACATGGCTTCTCTGAGATCCTGGTCTATGTGTGCTAAGGCTGACTCGGCTTAGATGACAGAACCTTAATAATCTAACCCTAACCTACTACAAAAAGGGTATTTCATCTTTTTTGCATATGCGTATCATATACATTTAGATTTTTAAACTTCTACTTGTACCATATTTCTTCCTGTTGTCAAAAAAATCAGAAGTTTTTGCTCTGTACACATGCCTAATGTAGTGAATGTATTGTGTATTACTTTATAATAGCAAAAACCTTTACAATTGTTGATCAACAAATAAAACGAGAGGAGAAAAAGGTGGAAACTCCCCGTCGGGGAATCGAACCCCGGTCTCCCGCGTGACAGGCGGGGATACTTACCACTATACTAACGAGGAGCTGCTACATGTGTGCTCCCGTTTTCACCCCTTTTATCAATACGTAAATGTCCTTGCTCACTGTGGTTCATTTGTTTGGTTGAAGGATCGGACATGGTCTCACATACACCAATTGACCTTATATGATTCATGGACTGAGTGGAAAACCCCCCTCCCCCCAATCCATTCCAAATAGGAAGTACCCTTTGGCTGTTTTTTGCAATGTTTTCAGCATAAATATCACTTCATATATTGCAACCAATTTATAATTTCAGTTTATGTGGAAAAAATATGCATATTTTAGCACATTTTAGCACATGGTCAGGACTATTCAGCCTGAGAAACTTTTTAGAGTCGGGGGAGTTTTCCTTCACTTCCACATGCCAATCGACCTAAATAGCACTCCTTTGTTTTTAACCTGAAGGTACTGAGACTCACTGGGTCCACATCCTTTGCCGCAGTCTTTGTGATCCTGAGGAGGAAGAAGGCATATTGTATAAGATATCGAGGAAATGTGCAGCTGAAGCAACACAATATGTGTTTGGATCCCCATCAGAGGAACATCTTGGAGGTGAAGGTTAGCATTCCCAAGCCTGTATGTAAATAAAAGAAAAAGAGCTGCAAAATGGTATGTGTAGGTCTGGTAATCAGACTTACATATGGCAAAATAATGTAAATATTTAATGGCTTCAGGTTGAGTAGGGGTAAATACGTGGTTGGGACAGGATAGTTTCTCAGTGCCTCGTTGGCGCAGTAGGCAGCGCGTCAGTCTCATAATCTGAAGGTCGTGAGTTCGAGCCTCACACGGGGCATAGCTTTTTCTTTTTCCCATTTGTCAGTTTTGGTTTTATTTTGAGTAATTATATTTGTTACAAAAGTTCAGCTGTTGCATTAATTAAATTTTCCTTGAATACATTCGAACAATGTCAGAGAATAAGCGGGAAATTAGCTAAAAGTTTAAAAACACGGGCATAGTTACAACAACAGCAGATCTGGGATTACTGGAGTACATTGATTTCACATTTAAGTATATAGGTCAACCCTTAATAATAAGCAAGCTAAATATTGTAGTGAAAAAAGAAAACAAAAATAGAGTCACAGTCTCATAATCTGAAGGTCGTGAGTTCGAGCCTCACACAGGGCATTTTTTAAGGTAATTATATTTGTTGCAAAAGTTTAGCTGTTGGATTAATGAGGTCTCCCTTTGATTACGTTTTAACAGTGTCAGAAGATAAAGGGGAAATTATCTAAAAAGTTAAAAAATAAAGGCTAATTACAACAGCAGATCTGGGATTACTGGAGTCAATTAATTTTACAAAAAACAATGTTTATTAACCCTTAATGATTAACAAGCTAATTATTGTAGTGAAAAAAAGAAAACAAAATTTAAGGCAGTGTTTCAGTCTCATAATCTTGAAGGTTGTGAGTTCAAGTTCCACACAGCACATTGGCTTTACTTATAAAGTTTTTATTTTCCACTTTTAGGTACCAAATTTTCCAGACTATGAGTCGCAACAGCAAATTCAAGAAGCATAACAAAGATAAAAAATATAAGGAGTCGCACTTTTGGGAGAAAAGTTTGATTCTTCTGAACAAATCCACTAAGACTGACATGATGCTGGACTCACACCATGGCATTGAACACGATTCATGCATCAAATTTGTGTCCACTGTCTTAAAATTACACTTCAAAACCTTAATTCTATGTTGTAAAAATGGTTCATTGAACATTTTGGGGTTTCTACAGCAAAATTGTTGACAGATTTTCCTATTTTTTTAATTATTTTATGTGTAGCGTATAAATTCAACATTGAAAAATGACAAAATAAAGTGATGTCACATTGGTGAGGTTGAGGTGGTTAAAATGATACCAGGCAAGGGAGCAAGTAGTCTATCAAATTGAAAGTAAAGAGGTAAATTTTAAAGTAGACAAAAACTGATATTCAGCCGTTGGTTCCAAAGGGTTAAGATCTAATTGGCAAAAAGTTCAAAATACAGGCTAAAAATAATTTTTTATATAAAAAGAGCATCACTGTCTTACACTGAGTTTAGTCCTCATTTTAATGAAAATATTTTTCATTTTATCTAATTGGATTTGTTCTATATCTAGAACAATAATTAATAATAATTAAAATTAACAATAATAATGACAGCCCATTAATGAAAGCGCTAAAATTTGAAATAAATGAGCAAAATCAAGTTTCTGCACTAGGGTTGGGCGATGTCCCTTAAACTGCCTGTTGACGATGTTTGCTGTCAACCATCGGGATGGACGATAATATCGTCGGGGGGGGGTGGTGGGGGTGGTGGTATTTTTTACATTTTTCGTTCTTATATAACTGCTATTCGTTATTTTGCTTTTTTCAGTTTATTTCCCAACTAATGACTAATCCGCGATGATACAGTATAAACTGAGGGAAGTGACTTTAACAAAAAAAGTAACAAACAAAATAGAAAGAAGTGGTCCGCTCCCGCACTTAACTAGCGAAGTGGACTGGCGGAGTGCGGATTTACAGCTTTGTGTTTGATGGGAAGGGGGGGGGGTGAGCGGTATGTGTGGGAGATTTAAGACTGCGATCCGTCCCGCTGCTCTAGGGAAACGAGCTACTGAACTCAGAACCGGATCTAAAGTGTGTGTCTGAGCACAGCTGGATAAATCAGCAAGACACCTAGCGGTTTTGAGCCTAAAGGCATCTCGGCTCAGTCCTTAGAAAACATTCAAACAATCGCATTGGTTGTGTTTCCAGTCGTGTCCCGACAAAATAAAGGCTGATGTTATTCCCACATATTTAAGTGCAGCCAGGATGCAGATTGCCGCACCACCCAAAGCTAATTTTGTTAGCCCGTGTTAGCATACTGCTAATCTGGCCGTTCAGAAAAAGCATTGACCACCACGGTTAAATTCAAATGATGAAAGCGAACAGGTGTTTCATAATAGCCGTAACATTATTACAAAAGCATGTTTAGAAAATCATCGTATTTACGAGCTGACATGTCAATGTATATAACCGCTCGGCGCTGTTTAACATTGATTTGTATTGAATTGTTACATTCAATAAAGTTTTGGAAAAAAAAAAAACCGGCGGTGGAATTTATATCTTCAGTTTTCAAACCCTACTGCGCGTAATACGCGAATGATTTATTCGACGGAAAGTGTGACCTTAGTGAGCGTTTTATATTCTGAAAACATATTTTCTGGGCCCATCTACCCGGTTGGATTCTAATCCGATACATTAAATTATCAAGATATATTGTACATGTAACCGCGGCTTATGGTGGCCGACTGGCATAGCATTAAGCGAAGGCGTGTGGCATCACGATGGTAGTCTCCGCCGGGATGTCAGTCACCATCACGATGGACGATGATATTGTCCATCGGCTACAACCCTATTCTGCACTGCAAAGTAGCCTTTGGATGTTCAATAGAAGGCTTAGGGGAAGAAAATAGAGAGAACACCTAATCAGATCGATGTTACTCCAGAAGTCATCTCCCTTCTGTATGAGTAAATTGTCCTAAACACTGACTGGCCGATGTATCCCTGAGATTTTTTGTGCAGTTGGAATAGACAACAGGTCCACAACCCACACAAGTGTGGTAAGTAGTGCAGCTCATCCAGGAAGGCAAATCAATGCGAGCTGTGGCAAGAAGGTTTGCTGTGTCTGCATCAGGACTTCTACTTCCTCCTTTGTGCAACCTCCTTTCTGCTAGACGAAGGTATTGATGAAATGGACCAGCTCAACTGTTCCGCAGACCTGAATGGATGGACTGAGAAATCATGTCTGTCCATCCACCAACGCCAGGTTGCACCACAGACTGTCCAGGAGTTTTTGAGTATGACCTCCATTGGCCAATAAATGTAATTTCCATTAATAATTTCTGTTTGGTTGTGTTGTCAGAATTTGCAACTAAGTAAAGAATAAAGCTTTAAAAAAAAGTTTCATTTGTCCAGGTATAGGATATTTTTGTACTGGTATGTCTGCAAAATGTCAGTTACAGATATATAAGTAACAATTATACATATATTTGCATCATTTTGTTTTTTTGTTTTTTATTATACTGTAGACATTCATGGCCCTGACCTGGGGTCAGATGGGTCGACAATGACAACAATGCAACACTAGAACATTTCCCGCAGCTGTTATCCAACAACCAACACAAGAACTGAAGACAAAAACAACACTGGCCATCCCAAAAGGAAGACGGGCCGTAGAAGGTCCTTCCTCCTTTTCATGGTGGCCAAAGGGAAAAGTTATAGGAACAGAGTGTAGGAAAGTGTGTGTACATATGGGAAAACACTCAAATGTGTTTGAACAGCATTAATCACATTTAGTAAAATAAGATATATTTAAATGAAGTTTTTCTTTTGACAGAGTTGGTCTTCTAAAGGCACCATCAAGGATGTAATTTGTTACACACCATTGTAGCGTGACCTTGATGTATTCGACGGCCTGGCGGGAAATATTAAAGAGACTTCGTGGGTACTGCTGTAAATGCACAATGAAAGCCGTTTAGGTGTGTTTGTTTTCTCATGTGGGGTCATGATCCTTCCCTTGCGGATTAATTTCACATGTTGCACTACCTTTCACGCATGTAGAACATTTCTGTCGCGCCAAATAAAATAACGATCGATGCGAGAATGCTTTTTCCATTTCAAAATGAAGCTCGTTAGATTGAGATCAAAAATAAATGTTATTTGACATTTGATTTTGAAAAGGTTCTCTAGTAAATACGCTGGACAGTTTAATTAGAAATATCTAATTTGACAATCGAAATGGATTAACAGAAATGCTTTTTCATTTTCAGAATTTAACTGCATCAACGGACTTAAAGAAAGTTAAATCCGCTAAAATGCTTTTTCATTCTCCACTCCAACACCGCTCATTCTGTGACGCCAATTGGGCGATTGACATCAGTGCCCAGCTGTTAAGGGAGGCTGCAGCTGTCTCCAAACAGCTGTTTGGCTGATTGATTTTTTTCCTTTCATTTGTGAGTCAAGAAACGCAGCTTAATTTTGAAAATGAAAAAAAAAAATCACAATTTTAATTATGAGACAGAAATGCTTCCATACACGCATTGTGTTTGTTGATGTGTTGCTACGTTTACACATACTGAGGAGGTGGGTGATGTAGTATCATTTTGCTGTCTGCTGAGACATTTGACAAATAAGATATTAGTACTCACCGCATTGTTGACAATAAAAAAATCTTTAAAGAACAATTGAGTTGCTAGTGCCATCTAGTGGTTGAGCTTAAACCTGCAGACAGCTCAGATTTCTTGTTCAGTATTTTTTATAGATTTATTGAATAAAATAAGTTTTTTTTTAAGTGAAACAAGTTTTATTCGAAGTCTTTTATACTGCAGATCGTTTCTAAATTGAAGACTAGAACACTTTAGTGGTATCATCACTCGTCCAGATTATTTGGAGTGATTTATTTTCTTCCACTTTTGTGAATTGCTGTGAAGTTTCAGACACAGCTGAGGGGGAATGCATGTCCCCGTGAATCCTTGCCATAGTTAAATTGTCTTTCTTTCATTATGAAAACTTTTACAAATAAATATGTAGACATAATTGGTAAAATGGGACAAAATAATTTGTAGTCACAATGTGAAATCACAAGGTAAAAAATAATGAAAATTGCTACACTTTTTCAATAACATTTGGAATGAATTACTCATCTTCAATTTTTTTTATTTAAAGATTGTTTATTCTAGGACTTATCTTTATATATATATATATATATAGAGAGAGAGTTTATATATAGTTCATATATTTAATACATCAATATTACTTTAGCACTTCATCTTGGGGGGGTTAATTATATGACAGTAAATTATACATTGTAAAAACGAGAGAACAAAAAAAAGATTGTTATACTGTTGTGTGTACTCAAGAGATGGTAGCATCTGGAAAGATACATGTTAGAAATGCAAGAATACTAAACATTGAATGGCTACAAATAAACAAAAAAAGGATGCTAAAAGTAGGTTAGAAAAAAATCGATCTGCGTTGTTTACTTAGTCCGTTTATAGCAGCAGCTTCCAAACAGGGGGGTTCCCAGAAAAATCAAACACACAACCCAGAGCTTCGTGTTGCGTTCAAATTGTGGTCATTTATTGGAAAGAATAGTAGTTATTTTCGACAAAACAAGGTTTTGTATTAATCCTTTACTATAGTGAGTACAGTTACGAATTTATAATTTAGCTACATAATTGCTGTTACCTGAATAGGCGATAAAACAAATCCGTCTTTTTCTACAGCGATACAAAATGTTTAAAAATCGAGTGTATGACATGCAAAATCGTCGGAATCCCAATTTTTTAGGGGGTCATGAACGCACCACAGATCAAGGTAAAAAAAAGGAAAAAGACCAAATGGGCGGGCATGCGCATGCGCACTCTCAGTGTTTGCATTCCTCCCTCCCTCCTGGGAAACTGACGTCCCGTTAGTGCCGCGGCTGCTCACCGGCAGTGATACAGCAATACCCGGCCGCGCTTCACCATGGAATTAACGAGCACTCTTTCCCAGCCCAAACACAAACATTATTCGGACGCTATAGTATTTTCTCCTTAGGTGACGTGTTTTGTTTTTGTCGCCGTGGGTTCTTTGTATCGACAGTGTTTCTGGAGGTTCGTCGTTCAGAAGAGGAATTGTTGCGACGGCTGGTTTCCTGCGACATACATAGACAGAGCGGTCAGCAGAGAGGCTTTAACAGATTTTTTTTTAATTGCACCAAAATAATGATGGAGGTTTGTCATTTATTTTTTTTTTACTGTCAGCTATAAGCAAAGAAAGAGCTAAAGTTCTGCGTTATAGTAGCTTCTGCCGACCTAGCTAAAAACCTAGCTACATTTTTTGCAGTCTGGTTATTTAATTTCGCGACATTAAACATAGTTTTATCAGCTTTCTGGTCATGAGTAAATATTGTCGTTGTGAAGTGGAGTGCCACCTGTAAGCTCGTGTTCAGCCTCAAAGCGTTGTCTTTTCTCTTTTTTTTCTCGTTTAAAAAGGACGTAAATCATATGACTTGCCAGCTGACCCAGCTAACTAGCCTCTAAGTTAGCTGGTTGCAGATAATCGTTTGCAGCTTTGTCGTCTTGAGAACCCGACCGAGATGCACCACCAGGACTTATCTGGGGAGTCGTCGGGCTCAGGGAGCCGCAAAACGTCGTTCCACTTCAGAAGGGGAAGCAGCGGCGCGCCCGCCTCTCCTGCGGCAGCCGCTGGAGCCGGTGGAGGGACCCCGGCTGAGGACAGCCCAGCTCAGGCCGGATCGTCCTCTCCGGCTCTCCATCACCAGAGTCAAGGACCTGGGACCCAGATGAAGAAGAAGAGCGGCTTCCAGATTACAAGCGTCACCTCAGCTCAGATCAGCGTGAGCGGGAACAACAGTTTGGCCGATGACACCGAAAGCTATGATGACATGGACGAGTCCCACACCGAGGACCTGTCCTCATCTGACTTGCTGGATGTGTCGGTGTCAAAGGCCACAGACAAAGGCGTGCCGGAGAGAAGTTCCTCGGATGAGACCTTGAACAGTCTCCATGGGGTTGACACGCCAGGGCTTGTGTCACCCAACGAGCCTCTTCAGCCTCACAGCATCCTTCAGGGGGCTCAGCATCCCTCATCTTTGGTGAACGGTGCGGTGCACCACCCGTATTATCCTCAAACCGGCCACCACCAGCGCTCCGACAGCTTAGGTGGAGGCGAACCATCATTGCCAAGTCTGCCAGTTCAACCGCTAGCTAGCTCCAGCCCATCTTTGCTTTCTAAAGCTGGGCCCAGCCCGACCCAGAGGCCGGTGGCATTGGATAACTCCAAAGTCGTGGCAGGTCAACAAATAACCCCTCTCGTTGGGACTTCTGCTGAAACGAACATAAAAGGGGGTGTGTGCATTCCCGGTTCATCTACCGGCCCTGCTGCCCCCTCGACACTTTCAGGTTTGGAACCCGGGCAACCAGCTTCATCTGCTGCTGCCGGTCCGGGCCCTGCCCACGGCACTCAGACGCAGCACATCCACACGCAGACGGCCACCGGCTCCCGCTTTCGGGTGGTCAAGCTGGACACAAACTCGGAGCCGATTCGGAAAGGAAGATGGACGTGCACGGAATATTACGAGAAGGAGATTCCTCATGCGGCGCCATCTGAGGGACCAAAAGCGGCAGAGACTGGTGCCGAGCCCGAAGTGGGCAATGCTGGGATAAGCCCGGCGATTCCTGCCGTACAGCCGCTCCACAATCTGCAGCCCTATCAGCCTCAGGGTCAGGACTTCACCAGCCCACAAGCCATGCAGAGCCCACCGCAGGCTCCCCAAACGGCTCCTTTGAGCTATATTTCACCCCAGGAAGTTGTTGGGAGCGTTCACCTCCAGAAACCAGTTTCTATTGCTGCTGTTCCTGCAGCTGCACCAACGACAGATGGGAGTCTGACTCCTTTGCTAATACCCCAGCAGTTGCCCTACGCTGTTGATCCACAGCAGGTTCAACCCCAGGGAGGGTACCCCCCACCTCAGCTGCATGCCGGTGGGGTAGTGGCACCAGGAAATATCAGGCAGCCGGACTTTATCCAGCCAACCGCTCCTTTCCAGACACAAGTGCAGCCTCCACTTCCGCATCCAACGGCGGGAATCCCCGTAACCCCAGGGGTGGCGGTCCCGCCTCAGCAGCCAGTGAGCATCACGCAGCAGCTGCCACTTCACGGTCAACCACCCCAACCGGCTCCAGCGGCATTCGCTGCTGGTCAACTGCAACCACAAATCCGGCCCCCGTCTGCCGGTGCAGTCCCCGTAGCCCCGTCCCACGGGAGCCCCTACATGACTGCCCTGCAAGCTGACCTCAAACCCCTCCTGGCATCAGGGGTGAACATTCCCCATGTGCCTGCAGGAGGGAGCTCTGTCAAAAGCTCTCAGCTGGAGGATGCTCAGAGGCTGCTCCTCCAGCACCAGGGCCTGCTTGGCCTGCCCAGGCTGGGCGCGGCGGTGGCGGCCGTTGGAGATGGGGCCGCAGAGGGTGTTGGATCTCTGGCCCACATGGGGATGTCGGCGGAGGCCAGCGCCTTCATGGTTGCTGCAGGCCTCCGGAGCCAGCATGCCGAGGGAGAGGATGACAGGTGAGAAGGAATATCCTTTTTCGTCCTATAGATGGAAGGAATTGAAGAAAAACATGCAACAAAACTTCATTTTTGTTGTCTGTTATTTGTTCTTGTGTCGATTTCTCTGTCGCGTCAAAAACACTCGATATCTGACTTTGAAACAAACTGCTTAGTCATTGAGAGGGCCTGTGAGTCAGCAGATAGTCTCTTCTTCTGACCTCTAGCCATTGGCGGCGTGTTTTGTTTCTCTCATCCTTATCAGACTTTTTTTTTGTTTGTTGGGGGGGTTAGTTAATAAGCAAACTCAAAATCAAAGTTTTAGAAGTAGGCGAGCTAAAAATGGAACTGGGTCGATTCCTGGTAAACAAAAAAAAAAAAAAAACTTTCCATGACTTTGCAAGTTTGTACAGGATCACAAGTTGTGTTGCCTAAATCAAAATGGAGCGCCCTCCTTTGTTATTGACGAGGAGAAACGTCGATCTTTATTTAGTTTTTGGCTGCTAATGCAGCTCGCTGCTACAACTGTCAGCAGAGACAAAAGTCTTCGTCTTCAGTCGACAGCGCTGCGTCTGATTGGTGCCATAACTCACGGGGGTCCTCTTGGTGCCGACAGTGCAGGGCTGTGTCTGCAGTGTGTCTCTGTCTGTCGACAGCCAGTGTGTCGGCCCGGTTCGCAGCCATGAATCAGCGTCTGTCCTGCAGCGAGCGTCTCCCATGACACTGTTGCGATCTGTCGGTCATTCCTGCTCTCTTCCGTTGGATTCAGAATCTTCTGCATCATCCCTGAATCTTCTGATAATACCTCTGACCCTCTGACTCTGTTTGTTATATATGCATTAGATCTAAGGTGCACGGTGGTGCAGTGGTTAGCGCTCTTGCCTGACAGCAAGAAGGCCCCCGCCTGGGGGACCTGAAACACAACATCAATGGGGGGCCTTTCCGTGTGGAGTTTGCATGTTCTCCCCGTGCATGTGTGGGTTCTCTCCGGGGTCTCCGGCTTCCTCCCACCGTCCAAAAACATGCTTCATCGGTCAATTAGCAACTCTAAATTGTGCATAGGTGTGAATGGGTGTGTGATTGTGACCCTCCGACAGACTGGCGACCTGTCCAGGGTGTCCCCTGCCTTCGCCCACAAGCGGCCGCGATAGACTCCGGCAACCCCGTGACCCCGAAAGGGAACAAATGGAAAAAGATGAATGAATAAAAAGATGAATGAATGATTAGATCTAGGGCCAAAAAAGATTAGGAATTGATCGTAACTTAGAAAAGCTATTGAGCAAAAAAAAATCAATGTTTTAAAAGAGAATTTTTAAAGGCAATGAAACGGCTTATTTCTATTTTTATTATAAAAAATATAGCAAAAATTCTACTTTTCGGTTTAACATTTATTATGGTCCACTATTTTACTAATAACTGAAACAAAAAGCAGTGAAGTAAAACTCCATTGTGCTTTATTATAGATTAGATCTGGCTATAAAAAAAAGAAATTGGAATTGATTGTTACTCACAAAACCAATTAAAAAGAAAAACAGCCTTTCTAATCACAAAAGTTACATCAAAAACTGCACTTTTGTTCACTTCAAAATAACTGGTTTTGTGGATTTCTTCATCCAAACAAAACAAGTTTTAGAATAGGACAGAATCATGACATGACATTTTTTTCACAGCTCCCTAAAAAAACAGCAGCAAATTGTAAACTAAACGGATTTGTAAACCTTTAATCAAAGTCAATGAGGTTTAACATGTTTACATTGATATGGAGCCTAATAAAGGCAATGTTTTACAATGATGGAGAACGCTGCAAGTTTTATTTGTGAGAAGTTTTTTCTATATAAAAATAGTTTTTTTGCTTTCTGTTGTTTCATTTTTGTGCGGCAAACGGACTAAAAGTTAATGTCATACAATAATAAAGGACATGTTTATTATACGTAGGTTGAGAATATTCGTAGACAATTTAACAACTCATTAAATAAATGCAAAATAATTATCAAATTTACAAAGGGGTTGTCACAGCTGGTTTTATACATAACCAATAAGTTTTAAGAATAAGAATACCAGTAATATCAAATTAAATTTGCCCTTACAGGGGCAATAAATCCAATCCACTTGTGCCAAATTTGGTCAAATTTGAATTTGTTGAATTCTTAATTGGTAGATGAAATTTTCCATCCTGAATATTGCTAAGACAAAATACCAAATCAATCATCCAAAGTTTTCCTTGCCACCAAGAGCAACTGCAGTTAATTGATCTCATAATCTAGGTCCCAGAAATTATTTAAAAAAATGTTGTTTCTGTTTTGTTTTTTCTATTTGACTGTTTTATCAATCGAATGCATGCATTTTCAAATATGATATATTCCTTTTTCCTCATTTACAACAAGCACGTTAAGTGGAAGTTAAAGAAGAATCAGTTTTCAAAAGCTGCTTCTTTTATTCGAAGTACTGAATTGTCGGGACTCAAACATTTTTCTTGGACTTCTGACAGAAAAGACTTCGATACTTGAATTTATTTTGCCTATTTTTTTAATAGATCAAAGCAACAAAAACAAAAAAAGAAGGCAATATTCGGATAGTTTTTGCCTATAAAATCAGCTATCAGAACCTCAATTTATGCCTGAACTCTGCGTTTGTTTCAGCCTTTCTGCTTTTTTTTGCAGCTGTAGACGAAGGAATCTGTCTTGAGCAGGTTCTTATACCTTCCAGGCTTATTTATGATCTTAACCTGCAGATTTTCTCAACCCTCGTTTGATTTTTGGATTGAGAGAAAAGCGCTGCAGAGAAAAATCACTTTTTTTTTCTTCTATGTTTATTTGCCGACAGGCAGAAGTTTTAGTCATTGAAATGTAGGTTGTATATTCTTAATACCGTGTTAATAGTCTTTCTGAATGCAAGATAAAACGCTTTAGAAGAGTATTTTGCAACTATAAACCTTCTGGCCCATTAATGGGATCAATTCTCTCTGACTTCATCCTCTGGAGCTGGAAAGCACAGTCGGCTCATTGTTTGCACATAAACTGCGCTAACAACGTTCCCCCTAAAACCAGATCAACAGTTGCGCTTTTCGTTCTTTCTTTGGCGTCTTGTGACCTGCTTTTCTTTCTTTTTTTTGTGTGTCAAATTAAACCCCAACAGGTTGGCAGTGCTTCAGTTCGTTCACATCGGACAAACTTTGCGGTTTGGACACAAAGCGAAACGTTAATGAATGAGTCAGGCAGGTAGTTTGTAAGGAATCGGGTCGTTTTTTTGTTGTTGTTTTTTAATCGCCAAACAAAAGCAAGTCTGGATTCACAAACTCAGCAATGTCTTGCGCGTGATCACATAAATGTGCCGTTTACCAGTAATGCTTTGCTGGCGCTGATTGATTTATACATCTTTACTTTCTTCTGTTATTAGTGTTACAAAACTTTTGTTTGTTCAGTTGTTTAATCTGGTGCTTTGTCAAACCCTTTTTCTTTAAAGCTATTTTTGATTTATTCCTATACTAATCAATAAAAAAAAACAATTTATTTGCTGGGTTGATCTTTAATTTACCTAAAAACTAATATGATTTCAAAAGAAATAACTTCTTACTAATCCAGATCCTAAAAGAAATCATAAAAATGAAAAGTAATTTTTCGACCTGATGCAATTCATAATCCTCTAAATAAATTACATGTTTTGTAACATGTTTTGAAATGTAATGAATAATATCTGAGCTTTATGAAGTCTTTTTATAGGTTGACTAAATCCAAATCTAAACCGCCCACGAGTGAAATATTTTCTTTTCAAACTGGTTTCTTGTTTTTTAATCATGCTCTCATTATTAGCTTGTCATTTTTAGGGTGGTGTCTCCTACCTGTCAAGCATGATAAATCACCTCGAACAGATTTGTGTCTCAGCAGACACGCTGCCTCTAAGTCAGGTATTGATTTGTCCACAAGGGGGCAGCAGAATGCCACGAAACCTCCAAGCTAAAATAACTGTTGTTTATGTAACGCTTGAAAATGCTTTGTAGGCGAGTGTGGAAGTGTCCTTTATGCACGGAATGACTGCATCTATAGATAATAAAAGAGCTTTAAATTTAATTTAGTAATTTGAATGAAATATAGGCTTTTATATGGTATCAATGCATGAATATTTTTCCTCCTTTTTTTAGTTTTGCATTGCAAAATGTAACATGATGACACTATATTCCATGTGCATTTGTAGATTGGTTTAAGAAGCAACATTGTTTGTGGATTATTCTGCTACTAGGCAGTGTGGGTTTGCCCTGTGTCACATTGACTCACCTTGTGCTCCTTCGCAGCGCTGCGGGATCCTGCAGAGATGCCGGTGTAATGCATGTGCACGCATTCAGAACATTTATGACTGCAGCTGCCGTGGGGGGGGCGGGGTTTACAGCATGGGAAATACTTTGTGTTACAGTCAGGGAGTTGCTTCCACCTTTCAGCCCGAGGGAAGACATTGTTTTTCATGCCTTAAGTGGTTTTGTCTGGTTTAAACTGCTGGTGGCACTCAGGTTTTTTGAACTACTGAGGAAATCTTGGTTAGGTTTCACTTAGTAATCTGCTCACCAGCGAGTCGTCTGGTCTGATCAGAGGTTGAACACACATAGAAATACAAAAGTCATCCTCCATGGAACAAAAAAGATAGGTGGTCCTGGCAAAAAAAGTGGAAATAGTCCAAAGTCAAAAGCCACTTTAGATTTACAAGATCAGCCTTAATGTTCACTGTTGAGAGTAAACTCACTCAGATCTTCCTAAAATGTTTTCAAGAAGTTCTCCTTTATTAGCTTGCTTGTGAAAAGACACATTCTTGTTTTCCCCCGCTGTTGTAGCACAGCAGTAAACAGGCATCTCGACAAACCCAACGTAGCGTCCAACTTTGCGTACGCAACAAGCTAGCGCAGCGACTCTAGCCTGTATAACTCATTGTGACGTCGATAAGTGAGGAAGGGCTCCTTCCAGGAAGAGTCCGCGCTGCCAGATCTGCCCCCACGCTAAACCCTTTCAATCTAAACGCACAGAATGCAAGTCCACCTTTGCCGGATGCTTGTTTGTTTTTGTGGGCGAAACGCAGACACGCTGCCGACGTCGACTCTAGGATGATGTCATTAAGTGGGCGGCACCCACAAGGAGGGAAAGGCGGTGGCTCAGAGATCGAGTCGTCTTAACTCCAGGTTGGAAACTGAACCACGAAAAAAAATTATAAAAAATCATTTTTAGTGTGCCAAAGGTAGTATATTATCATATATATGGATTTAGTTGATTATAAAAGGGTTAAGAGCATGATATGGGCGCCGTAAAGGCAGATTCCACTTAAGTTTTCAGCGCTGTTGTTGTTGCCTTCCTGGCTGGTCATGGCGTCAGATAAACCCCGGTCTCTCTGAAAATCAAGCGATGTAACCTTTTTCAGGTCCAGTAAGGTCATTCCAGGGCTAAAGATTAGGCACAGTGCCTGTCAATCAAAAGGTCACGCCCCTCTTTAAGAGCAATTTTGATCCAGACTGTAAAAAAGAAAAAAAAGTGATTAGGTTCATTAACAAGTAGAGCTTCCGTGGAACAAACTGGTAAAGTGACCTGACTCCAGTTAGTTGTGTTGTCAAGCAGGAAGTGCAGACGTGCCCATTGGTAGGCCTGAAGCAATGACAGAATCTACTTTACTGGCAATCCTTTGAATAGTTAAGTCAACTGTAAGGTGAAAATGAAAGTATATAGTTGTTGAACTGAGTTTAAAGACCCACTCAAAAGAAAATGATGTTAATGGGGTTTTTAACGCGCTCTTGTGACATTTTTACCTGATCATAGCGGGCATAGTTAAAGAAAATTAAGATTAAGAGTGCATTTCGGAGATTCTCTTTATTCAAATCATTAATCAAAGGCAGACGTTTGAAAAAGATCTTAGTTCTTACGTAGAATATACACTTGGCGGGCTACAAGCTTCCTTCTCCGCTCCATTCTGATGCATCCACTTGCAGACGACTAGATCCACAAACATCTTTGTTTTCCTTGTCTGGACGTCTGGATAGCGCCGATATTGCTCGCCATCTTTGTTGCACAGGTTGGTGGTGTAAGCAGCTGTCAGCTACCGAGAGAGCGTGCAAACCGAGAGCTCTGTTATGGGTGACGGGAAAGGGGGGGGAAGGTTAACTCTGCGCCAACAGTCCTGCCCACAACTCTGAGGCGATTTTTTTAATGAACTCCTGCCGCTCTGCAGAAACTATGTCCTAGAAAGCGACAGAGGTTTTTGAATTTTGGCAGAAAAAACAGCATACTTTTTATTCAAAGAGCACTGGAAAGGCTTTGACAAATGGATCAAAAGTCTTCCTGTGTTTCTTATACTGCACCTACCCCCCTCTAAGAGAAATCACAGCAAAGACTAAAGATAAGTGGTCTTTGTACGGCCAGTTGTGTGATTCTTGACCTTCTCCCACTGTTCAAACACAATCGGCGCCCCACGTGAAGCTGCGCTGCGCACACAGCCTCAAGCAGAGTTTCTTCAGCGCCGCTGTGAGGATACTCGCCACGGACGCACTCAGCTTTTCCGCCTGGTGTTTTGATCGCCAGAGAGCTTCAAATAAAGCGCAGCAGGCCAACAGTTATATATCATATTTAGTCACACAGGACGATTGTGGGTGACCTTTGCCGTAGCTTCTCAAAGTCAGAATAATAATGAACGCTGTTCGTCGGGGAATGAGGCGTCCGTCTTTTTTTGACGGAGATGCTGGCGCTCCTTCACTCCGTCTCCTCCTTGTTTCCTACCTCATATGCCACAGAGGCTGGTTATGTAAGGCGTTGCGTGCATGGCAGAGCCATCCACTCACGCTCCACAGAGCTTCAGCTATGGGCGTCTGCAATATTCCATGACCTGTTTTGAGTTTTGAGGCGTTCTTCCTCTAAATTTGCTTGTCTGAAAGAAAGGGGGGGATCATCCTCAGGTATGCAGAAGGTCATTTCTGCCTTTTTTTGGAGATGTGTTTTTTAAATGTCCAAACGATTGCGTCTGCTTGTGTGTCATTTAGAAGATGATGTTTACAGAATCTTGGCAGAGGCCTTATACGTTGAGAAGCAAAAAGAAGAAAAAAAACTCCCTTCCTTTGCTCGTGTGTTTGTGTGTAATCCGCCTTGATCCTTCGCCGGCCCGAGTCAGAAGCATCCCAAACCGGATCCCGCCAGTTTTCCCAAGCAGCGCCAGACGCACACAAGTACATGGGCTGACACAAGAACACACAAACGGACTCATTCCAGCACACGGCATGAGAAGAGGCGATGCGTACGGAGATGAGCAAATCACAGCCTGCACATGGATGGATGGACGGACAGAAAAAGATGGTTTACGGCGAATTCGACAAAGATTTCTCTAGATCTCACCAATCATATCTTCCATTCTCCAATGAACTCTCATTAGTCAAAGCCATCCAAGGTGTTCAGAGAATAAATCCGACATCAAAGTCTCGTTTTATGACGTCTTTTTGTTTCATACATTCAACATTTCGGAAAATGAATAGCTGGCTTTACTGAGGTAGAAAGCCTAGAATCCAAACAAAAATAAGTAAGAGGATCACTTTGTCTCATTTTTAAAGGATAAACATCCTTAAGGTAACTAGAAATCGTTCTAGAGGTTGCTTAAAGACAGACTCTGAGGAAAATGCTGTTATTAATATATTTTTTGGATGATGGAGGACATACAGTGAGGTCAATAAGTATTTGATCACCCTGTGATTTAGCAAGTTCTCCCACTAAGAAAACATGGAGGGGTCTAGCATTTTCATCATAGGTGCATTTCCACAGTGAGAGACAGAATCTGAAGAAACATTCAGAAATCACGTTCTGTGTTTTTAAACAATTTATTTGTATATTACTGTGACAAATAAGTATTTGATCACTTGATTATCAGATAGATTTCTGACCAGCAAAGACCTGCTGTTCTGCTTTTTATTAGTCCAACTCCACTCTGCTCATGATTCTAAATTAATGGCACCTGTTTGAGGGCGTTAGCTTGCATAAAGCCACCTGTGCACCCCACAATCAGTCAGAAGTCTAACTGCCAACATGGGCAAAACCAAAGAGCTGTCAAAAGACACAAGAGACAAAAGTGTAGACCTTCACAAAGCTGGAAGTGGCTACCGGGGAATTACCAAGCAGCTTGGTGAGAAAAGAACAACTGTTGGAGCAATTGTCAGAAAATGCAAGAGGCTAATGATGACTGACAATGTCCCTTGGACTGGGGCCCCTCGCAAGATCTCGCCTCGTTGGGTATCGATGATGCTGAGGAAGGTGAAGAATCAGCCCAGGACTAAATGGGAGGAGCTGGGCAATGACCGGAAGAGAGCTGGGACCACCGTTTCCAAGGCTACTATAAGTAATGCATTAACACGTCATGGTTTAAAATCATGTATCGCACGGAAGGTTCCCCTGCTGAAGTCAGCCCATATCAAGGCCCGTCTGAAGTTTGCCAATGACAATCTTGATGATCCAGAGGAGTCATGGGAGAAAGTCTTCTGGTCAGCTGAGACCAAAATAGAACTTTTTGGTCTTAACTCCATTCGGCGTGTTTGGAGGAGGAAGAAGGAGCATCATCCCAAGAACACCATACCTACAGTGAAGCACGGGGGTGGAAGCATCATGCTCTGGAGGTGTTTTTCTGCACAGGGGACAGGACGACTGCACTGTATTAGGGAGAGGATGAACGGGGCTCTGTATTGTGAGATATTGGGCAAAAACCTCCTTACCTCAGTCAGGGCGTTGAAGATGGGTCGTGGCTGGGTCTTTCAGCATGACAATGACCCGAAGCACACAGCCAAGAAAACCAAGGAGTCGATCCGTAAGAAGCATATCAAGGTTCTGGAGTGGCCCAGCCAGTCTCCAGACCTAAACCCAATAGAGAATCTTTGGAGAGAGCTGAAACTCTGTTGCTCAGCGACAGTCCCAAACCCTGACAGATCTAGAGAAGATCTATATGGAGGAGGGGGCCAAAATCCCTGCTGCAGTGTGTAGAAACCTAGTGAAGAACTACAGGAACCGTTTGACCTCTGTAATTGTTAACAAAGGCTTCTGTACCAAATATTAAAGTTGTTTAACTCAAGTGATTAAATACTTATTTGTCACAGTAATATAAAAATAAATTGTTTTAAAAAATCGTATAACGCGATTTCTGAATGTTTCTTCAGATTCTGTCTCTCACTGTGGAAATGCACCTATGATGAAAATTTTAGCCCCCTCCATGTTTTCTAAGTGGGAGAACTTGGTAAATCCCAGGGTGATCAAATACTTATTGACCTCACTGTACGTACAGAAGATTAAGCTTCAAATGCATTTCTGAGGATTTCTTTGTGCAGATTGTTGTGAATCAGGAGCAGACGAACAAACGCAGCTGGGAAATTAGGATATTTGTGACGTAGGGAACACGCCGGGCAGGCCACAAGCTCCCGGCTCCACTCTATTCCAGTGTGAGGTTGCGGGTTTGAGGGGCTGTCAGCTAGCGGCTGAGCCTGTAAACCGAGAGCTCTCAGCGATGGAAAGGGGAAAAGGGGGCGGGTCCACAACTCTGAGAAGAATTTCCGATGAAGTGCCGCTCCAACGAAACTCTGTTCTTGAGAAGGACGCAGGTTTTTGGATTTTGGCAAAAACGGCGTAATTGTAATTAAAAGACGACTGGGGACGCTTTAAATAAAGCTTAAAAGATGGTTTAAGTGGGTCTTTAAACAGGTTATCTTACCAGGATCTCCGTTTCAAGTAGCGTCTGGGACCTCTGTGCTACATTTAAGGACTAGAACCCCAAATTTAAGGTTTAAATGCAGCTTTGTCCTGTCTCCGTTGTTTTGAGTTGAAACTTTACTGTTTTTAATGCCATCTGGTCTTTTCATGCCGTTGGCTGCTTCCTCTCTGTTGCTCTTTTGGGTGTGGCGAATACAAACTCTCCCTTCATCCAGACGGCTGCAAGAGTCCACATTTTTTTGAGGGAGGAAGATGATGGATTATGAAGTCCCTCTTTTGTTTTGCTGTAACGTTATTTTCTCATGTAAACATTCAGGTCAACCCTTTGTACAGAGAAAAGTTCTAATTGGCAGAACGAAAGCCGCTCGGTGTGAGAAAAAAAACCCTTCTCAAACATCGCAAGGCTGATTCCGTCTGACGACTTTTGAGTCCTTTGTTTTAACGGGGTGGGCGCGCGCAAAACCCGCTAGAGCGAAGTGTTCGGACGTTTCCGATGCTTTTAGGAGATGGTTTAAGCGCGGCGTGGACCAAATTGGTCCCAGCAGTTGCTCATTATCAGCCAACGCTCGAGTGCTCTCATCTATGACCGCCCGCTGTTTTAGAGGCTAATGAAACCCGATTCACCGAGCGTCTTGGTGGGCTCCCTTTTGGAGCAAGTTTTGCCCCCCCCCCCCCTCTCATTTTTGCTGGCTGCTGGTAATTTTCGCTCCACATGAGCTCTTTATCTAATCTGCCGTCCTGTTTGGATCTCCTTTGTTTGGACTGTAGGGTGAGAGGACGTTTTTTTTTTTGTGACGTTCAGAGAACTTTTGGGTTGTTACAGAAGAGGAGGTGTTTGCGTATTTATCCCTGAGTGGAGGTGGCAGGAGCACGCCGATGGGGTGTGTGGTCAACCGTGGCTCACCCCATTGGACGAATCCCCTCTAATCCCCGCTCCGAGTTTACATAACAACAGAAGGGAAGGTGACGTGATTCTCCGCGCGGTGACATCACTGCCAGCCCTCCTATGTCTCCTCTCCGCGCACCCAATCCTCTCACAATCTATATGTGATTCCGGCTTAGGAAGGAGGCAGCCAGGACAGGCTTAACGCACAAGCGCACTCCTTCTGTACACACTCCCCGTCACACTCCGTCCCGGGCTCCTTTGTTGCCCATGAAGCCCCATCATTTTGCAAAGCTGGGGCCAAAGGGCGCCACGGAGTTTGTTTTGGAGAGTTTTTTCTTCTTTCTTTTTGGTCCATGGTGGTAGTGATTGTGTGTTTGTAGCCTGAACTGTGTCAATGAGAGACAGAGGGCTGGAAGGGGCAACAGCACGGGCCCAGGACAACATGGCCCTAAAGCTGTTCTTTTGGGAGCTGGAGGAGCATCTGAAGAGGTAACCGTGGTAACTGTGCTGTTGTCATGTTCGGTGGGAGTCAAATGACTTTGTTGTTGTTTTCTTTTTTAATGTTGTGGCATTATTATGTTGGCAAGAACGGACCTGTTTTTAGAGCAAAAGCGTGCAGAAATACTTCAAAATGCCAGATCGGCACGTCTCCTGCCCACAAGAGAACATGATGTTCTGGGTTTGCACATGTATGCATGTTTCATTGAACAGTTTGAAAGCCTTTAGAACATTAAAAAAAACTCAATCTCTCCTGCTATTAGCTGCATCCCCCCCCCCTCCCTCAAATTCCACTACCCCTCACAGACCCCAGTGTCATAAAAACCAACAGTTTTCCTATCAATAAAAGCAATCCTTAGCTTGTGCACTGTTTGGACGCAAGCACAACATTTACCGAAAGAGGCGGTCAGAACAATATTTCAATTCAAGTTGGTCAAAGCTACGCCAACTCAAGTCTGGGATTAAGTTGAAGCAGGTTAAATATAAGTACACCTCTGACGGAAGGGATAAGTCAAGTGTTTACAGTACAATAAGGGGATCAGAGCGGTTCCTGAATGTTCTCCTGTGGGATGTCCCGTCAGAAAACACGCCCGATTGTGTGGATGAAAGTTTGAGTTTCTATTCCCCCCCCCCCCCCTTTTTTTTATCTCTACGCCAGCTGTGTAAACAAAGCGCACTTCCTTTGCTTTTGTGTGTTTGTCCAAACAGTTTCATGGCAACATCGGTCCACACCTTCACACACTCTGTGGGATTCTGTTCCTTTTTACCACGGTTTGGTTCAAACCCCCATTTGAAGATGACGAAAACAACAACAAATGTCGAAAAAGTATTGTTGAATTTGCTAATAAGTGATTAACAATAAAGAGAAAGCCTTCAGTTGGTTTATTCTAAGGCTGGTGTAATGTAATAAACCAACAAATACTAAATCCTTTTTTAAATGTATTACCATTGTCTGACTCTTTAAATATACTGGCACACAGTCGGAATGCAACAAACCACTTTCCCCACCATTCAGAGTAATGGTGGCATCCCTAATTTGTCATTGTTTTTATGATCAACAAGTATGTCACTAATTTAACCAGATTATTGGAGCTCTAGAAGAAAACCGGGATGAATATATGTAGACTTATAACATCCAGATAATTGCAAACAAGTGTAATAATTTATTATCAAAACACCTTTTTGCCTTTTATTGCTATTTTCGAAAATTAATTGTGGCCTTTAAAACGACAATCAGATTATTTGACCTTAAAGTTGACTGTTTTTTAATTGTTTGCACTACTAATTATGACCGATAGGGGGAGACATTGTTTTTTCTAAATATTTATGATCACCTGGCTGCTGCATAACAAAACACACTTGATGGATGGACGTTTAGGACAACACAACACTTTTCATTTTAAAAGAAACTAAATTTCGGCTTCGGCAGTAGCTCCCTCTGTATTTCTAGCACACACTTTTACCCAGAATTACCTTCCAGGTAGTGAGGATACATGCAAATAAACAAGCCCGCTCTCGTCCAATCAGCGTCGCCCCAGAATTAATCCATCGCATAAATTATGCTAATGAGCCCCCCACTTCCAGCCAATCAGAGCGCGGCTCCCTTTGGCACGAGCGAGGCAGCCGATGTGTTGGAGCCGCAGCCCGCCGCTCTCGTCTTTTGTGTGCAGGCTGTCCTCCAGATGAGCGGAGCGGCGCCGCGCAGCTCCACAATGCGCCATTTTTCTACTTTTCTACCAGTTTGTACTGCCAGCGAGCCGCCGTCAGGGGTTTTCATGGGCGGGATAGCATGAATTCCCGCTGTTGCACTGCTGTGGCGATGGACCTTGGCGTTTGTCAACTGAGGAATTTCTCCATATCGTTTCTGTCCTCGGTGCTCGCAAAGGAGTGCGCGTCTGTCAGGGTCGATAATAGGTAACCACGGTTATTTTCGCGCAAATATTGCGGCGCATTTCTTCTGAATTGATGCTTAAAAGTGAAGCATATGAAAAACAAACCACAGCCGCAATGTTGCATCAGCCATTCTCCCCCAAACTCCTTTGTAAAAATTGTTTTTTTCCCCTCTTTTGTTTTGCAGCTCTTCAGGCATCGGTGTGGTTGCCATTGACAACAAGATTGAACAAGCGATGGTAAGCGCTCGCGCTCGTTTTGGATCTGTTTGTAAATACACGCTCATGTATGTGCTGCTGCTTCTAGTGTTATGTAACCACAACACTGACGAAAGGCGGCCCCCTCCTTTATAGTATAAAAAACCTTTTACTTCCTGTTTTCTTTTTATATTTAAGCCTTTTTTCAAATATTCTTTTATATGATGTAACAGGAGCTTCTTGGCGCTGTCCTATACCTTGATGTGCGACAGGCGAAAGGTTCTCACGCCAGCCTCCTTTTTGGGTTCTCATGCTCCGGTCGATGTGTGTTGCTAGGCAAGCAGCAGCCTCCCCTCGCGCAGTATAAATAACTCGGCCGCTGATTGGCCCCTCCCACTCCGGCGCAGGAACATTTTGTACCCTGGATGGGCCTGGAGAGAGGAGGAGTTCCCCCCTCCTCCATCCCCGAATGGGCTGACCCTGCTACTGCATGATCGCGAGAATCATCTGGAAAGCCTGTTTTTATAGAAATAGACATGAGAGTAGGACAAAAGTCTGCGTTATATTAGTAATGTTTTTATTTGGATTGATAAAGCATTTTCATTTTGCTCTAGTTTTAATGCTCAAAAGTCTAGATTATGTTTTTCATTTTGTTTGTTCTCCCCTCAATATATTCTGTTTAATTTACTAGTTTGTCTCGGAAACCACAATAAAAGTATTGGATCAAGATTTATTTCAGAAAGCAATTCTAATCTTCTTTTATGAGGAGATAAGACAGTTGCCCCCCCCCACCCAAAAAAAATCATACTTAAAGACCCACTCGGATTAAAATGTTTTTTTTTTCTTACATGTTCTTGTAGCATTTTAGATGATAATGGCGGACATGTATAAAGAAAATTAAGCTTTAAATAGCAATTCTGCTGATTTCTTTATTCAAGTCGTTGTGAATCAGGACAAAACCCAGTTTGAAAAAGATCGTATTTGTGACATAGAGAACACGCTGGGCGGGACACAAGCTCCAAATCTGATCCATCTTCTTGTTGACGACTGGATCAGTACCTTTGTTTTCCTCGTCTGAGCTGCGTTGTACGGCTGGATGGTTCCGATATGGCTCACCATTGTTGTTGCACCGATAACGTTAAGTTTGGGATCCTGTAAACAGAGATCTCTCAGCAAGAGGAAAATGGAAGGAAGGGGGATGCTCCACACCAGTTCCTAACAATCCTAACGTTCTAGAAGACGACCGATTCGGGCTAAAAACGGCGTAACAGACCTCTGGGAACACTTTGACGATAGATCGGAGAGGATTTGTAAATTGATTGAGGTTGTGCGGCACTTTTTAACCCCTTGCTGACTGTGTGGTCCTTCTGTCCTCAGGACCTGGTGAAGAGCCATCTGATGTACGCCGTGCGCGAGGAGGTGGAGGTCCTCAAGGAGCAGATCAAGGAGCTGATCGAGCGCAACACTCAGCTGGAGCAGGAGAACAACCTCCTGAAAACCCTGGCCAGCCCGGAGCAGATGGCTCAGTTCCAGGCGCAGGTACAAACCGACGGCTCTCCGAGCAGCGCCGTCCAGCCGCCAGTCCCCCCGGGAAACTCGCAGGTCCTCCCGTCCACACAGAACTCTGGCACATCGGCGTAACGCGAAGGCTGTACACTGGAAAAGCCCACTATGAGTAGGAGTTGACTCGAACATCAGCAAGACCGACTATGCCGACATCAAGAGGAGCACTAACCAGAAAAAAAAACTTTTGTTTTGTTGCACATTTAATTTAACTGACGGGAATGGAGTTGCACCTGCGTGAATGTGTACATGAGTGTGTGTGTGTGTCCGTCTTCATTTCGTCTGCAACTTCTGCTACCTGCTTCAGACAATCCTCGTTGTCATGCTGGTTGTAGTCTTTTGGCGAGGGGAAAGACGGAGCGATCAGAGGGGCTCGCCGTTTCCCTTCCCTCGTCCTATGAGTTTCTCATGGAGAACGCCCCCCCCCCCCTCTCTTCTGTTTGTCCCTTTGCACTTCTTTTGCAAGCAACGTCGAAAGACCTTTGACGGACGAATCGGGAGCTCCGCGTCCTCCCTGCACACGTCCCCATCACCGCTCCACATCCCCCCGTCCTTGGATCAGCCACAGCTTCCTGGTTGTTTTCGTGGATGGATCGTTCATACAGGGATTTACTGTTATTCTGAAACGCAGTAGCAGCTGGAGCAAAGTTTGCTGTTATTGTTTTAAATAATGTCCAAATGATCTGATAAAGAAAATGCGAATTTCTCGGACATGACTGTTTGTAGGTAGTATGTTTTGTACAGATGAAAAGTTTTCATTTTTAACTCTGCCAAGTGCCTGGTTTCTAACCATAGATACATATATGAAGCTTTTTTTTTATTTGTGTTATCCGTTTGTGTATATAAAAATATATATATCTATGGTTTTGCCAGGTTTTGACCTACTCGTAGTGTCATAACTCAAGGGGGGGGGGGGGGGCAACAGAAGAGGACCTTTTTACCTCAACACTAAGATGCTGTCTCTCCTTCAGTGACTCACAATTTTGTACTGTATTCCAACAATCCTCTGCCGTCGCTTCAGACTCACTTGCTCAAATGATCTGGACTCTTTATATTTTGGGATGTGTGTAGCTTTTTTTTTTTAATTTTATTTTTATTTTAAGTATATGACAGTGGAGTTTTATTTTTTGTTTTGGTTTTTGTGTCTGTTTTTGTACAGCCAAGTGTGTGAATTGCTCGTAGTGCAACCGGAGCTCTGAACACAAAAAAAAGAGAGTGTTGGTATAAAGAAAGGAAAATGCCCTACGTCAGGTTTTCTGTGCATGTTCCTTCAGCCCATCACAAATGTGACGTTTCAAATTGCACTAGACAGTTGCACCTCAAATAAAAAAGTGGAGAAAAAAAGCAGGTTTCTGTGTTTTAATACATTTTTGTTTATTATATTCCATATTTTCTGAGGATTTTACGACAACAAATGTTTTTTTATGAAAGAAAATGTTTAAATAATGTTCAGTGTTTAGTATCAATTTGTTAATTAGAAACTTAGCACTATTTGTTCAACCCAGTGATAAAGATTTATAACAATGATGAAGTTAATTGTGCAGGGTAACATTTTGTCATCAACTTTTTTTTTCTTTTGCCAAAACAGGTACTATTTAAATCGATTTAAGAACAGTAAGTGAGCTCTTAGTATGTTCCTGACTTTAAACTTTATTATAAAAGTTAAAGGGAATCCCAAATGTTCATGTTTATGCCGACATTCCTTGCCAGTAGCTCAAATGGTATGACGCGCATGCGCTCTCCTCTGTCGATGGTGCTGATATGAGAGCCTCTTATTGGTTGCTGAAGGGCGAGCCTTCCTGTAGCTTTTTGCAGCTCCACCCACAACCATTCCGGTAGTGAAAGCGACAAAGTAAGCCTTTTCTATCGCTCTCTGACACAAGATGGACAAGAAGTTTGTTGTATTTCGTTAAAGCTTCTCAAATTTGTCATATTGATACATTTGACACGAGGAATGAAGGAGAAAAAAAAATATTAGTGGTTAGATGGGGAGTCGAACACTGATCTCCCGCGTGTGCGCCTGAATCTCTGGCCATCTAGCCATACTTTATACAACCTTAGCAAGTTGAAAAATTATCTAGAATTGAAAAACATCTAACGCAGCTCGTAAATGTATGACGTAATCACGCCACTTTATAGCGACCTGTGTTGCATTCAAGTCCAAATCGGTCAAAATGCATTAGAAAATTAGCTTATAAGGTCCGAGCGTAAACATTTTAACACGAACCCCTTTAGGTACAAATTAAAAGAAAAGAAAAACAAAAAAACGCACGTTGCAAAACCACGTGTGGCTTAAGGATGCAAGATTGCATTTTTGAAATATTTCCGACGTTATCCAGGAAATACACACCAACCTATGAGGTCATTTACACACTAATAGCGCTGCATATTTGTCGTACATTCTTTTTCTTACCTACTACTACAATAGGACTGCAAGTACCCTGTTTAATATATGAATTGGATTTTAAATGTATTTTGTACAATTTTTTCGTTTATTTTTTTTCTTTGTTTATGATTTTCCATCACAGACCAATGTAGCATCTCAAGTTTGTTCCAAAATCTTCAGTTCCAGCACAAAATAAGGCGCAGCAAGTTATATTTCTATCCTTTTTTTCCTCTTAACTGTGTGTGCTCTGTAGATTAAATAATTTGAGTCACATTTTAATGAGACAAACGGACGAAATGTCACTGTTTCTATCATTATATAGCTTTATTTGAGAGCTGTAACGCAAAGTGAAACTGGAACGATCTTCCTCCTTGGATTTGATTTGACCCAGAGAGGCCTTTTCTGCCCTCTGTCTTGATCTAAGGTCGTGACCTCGTAGCGTCTGGCCGGCATTTCCTGCTTTCGTGTCCAGATGGCACTTTCGCAAATCCCATTTCATTGACAAAAGGTGTTTTTGTCAAGCGGGCCGGCGTGGGGACGGGATGTCCTGAGAGGCCAAGGGGATCACACATGGATTATCAGGATCTAATTGTGTCGCGTCTGATATTTGGGAGTCCTGTTTACATTGATACCTTTAGGGAGCAAATTTAGTCCCAGAAACACCAGTTCTCATATTTGGAACCAATATTTCCAGACATGGAGTGACTAATCTGCTCTTAAGTCGCCTGGAAAAATTGCGTCTACCCCCATAAGCAGACCCCCTGCAGTGCTGTTCCTGCATTCCTTATTGCTGAGAAAGCAGGTGGCCTGCTGGTTTAACCCTGAATGCCCAGACTACCCATAAGGATGCCGAGGACCCCAAGCAGGGATTAGCTCATCTAGTGTCCGGGGAATTAAAATGGACTGTTTGTACACAACCAGAGAGCAAAGCTGCACATAAAACCCCAAATAAAGTCAGACTAAATCCAGATTTCGTTCTCAACGCGAGAAAGAAATCCACAACTTTGGCAGATTGATGTGGTAAAGTCAACCTTGGCTGCTGTGCGCCAAACTAAGACATCATTTTAGACTTCTATTTTAATCTAATGTTCTTGAGGTTTGGAATGGCCCCTCGGATTCTCTCTGCACAAATCTAATAAGTCAAAAACGGCCGTGCTCTCAATCACTCACTCACAATCCAAGTCAGACGCGCGGCCAGTTCCACGGCATCACGTGAAACCCCGTGTTCCTGAGCAAGAACCAGCTTCTGGGGGCTTTTACTGCATGAGAGTCACGTGTTAAAAACAGGAACATCGAGGCTCTAAAGCCCTAAAAATGTCATTTGTGTCCAAATATGTGAAAAAGTCTTAACTTTAGATTTTTTTAGAATAAATTCTATTTTTTATTTTATTTTACTTAACATAAATAAGGTTAAATCCCATCTATGGACTACTATACCTGAGGATCTGGGAGTTTCTGCACTTGTGGACTTTTAAAAATGTAAATTACCGACCTGCTCCAATCCTCTTTTGATCTATTGGAAACGTGTTGTTGATTATCATTAATATCTTTATGATATTTCTATCTAAAATCTAAAACCCTGTGTCGTTTTATAGAACATGTCTCTTATTGCCTTTGAGTTGTAGGTGTTGAGGCAGAGCAAGCCCGCCCCCTTTCCCCTCCCATTCCTGAGAGCTCTCTGTTTACACCTTTTGAACTCATATACTGGCTTTTAAGTATTTTTCGGCTTTCATGGTCGACCATTTGTACATTTATGACACTTTCTAACTATTAGCCACAGCATTTCCGATCTTACGATGGTCGGAAGATATATGATATATGATAGATATATGATTGTTGCCATCAGTGTGTGTGTGTGTGTGTGTGTGTGTGTGTGTGTGTGCCATGGGTGAATGGGACTGTGACGGTAAAGCTGTAAGTAGGTAGTAAAGTGCTATATAAATAAACGACTTTTACTGTTTACAAATAAAGTGGTTGAAATTTTAAAAAATGGAAAATAATTTGATTTCTAAAGCAATTTTGCTGCACAAATATTTTAAGGCAGGTTTTATTTCAAACAGTTTTACATTAAAAAAGTTTTTTTTTTTAAATCCTGTTTAAGTTTTTTCATTTTATGTTTGGTTAAGTTCTGCCCTTTTTTTAGAAGACTATAATTGAATGTTTTTAGGTTTTTTTTTTACCTTCCTTCTTGGCAGCCCTTCCAGTCTCATTATTAACTTTGCCCATTTTTTATTTGTGTCTTACAAATCTTACAAATTTTATTGTTTATTAATTTTTATATTATTAAATATTAACAGGGAGCTTATGGCCCACCCAGTGTATTTTCTATGTCTCAAATACACTCTCATTTATGTTGCACTGGTAATTTTAGGTTGCGGGTGTGAGAGGCTGTAAGCTAGTGGGAGAGCATGTAAACAAAGAGCTCTCAGCAGCAGGGTTGCTGTGCACTAATGGTCTTTCTTACAACTCAGAGGTTAATTTCTAATGAAATCTGCAGAAACTATGTCCTAGAAAATGACAGGTTTGGGGGATTTTGGCTAAAAACGCTTTAATCCTAATTAAAAGAGCCTTTTGAAATGAATCAAAAAATGATTGAAGTATTTCCATCCTTCTCAATGTCCTAAATGCTCCTCCCATACTTCCTGTTTGATAGTCCAGGTGAAAACGCTTCATCTGCCTCGTGCTGCATCTGAGAAGATGGAAGGTCGCCATCCTTTCAGGCAAAACCTGCAGCTCACATGCTGCCGGTCTTCTGTCTATGAGGTGTTGAGTGACCACTTCCTGAATTCTGTTGCTGCATGCTGATTTCCAAAAATAAAATAATAATAATAAATTGTTCTGGGTCAATATTGCAACGCACTCCCCCAACAAACCCGGCACAATCCATCTCCACTTCCTGCCTGCTTCTTGGGGTTCTTGCTGAGCGTTGTCCCAGTTTATCCTCCGCCCAGAGTCACATCTCTCAGATGCACGTGACCTCCCATCGGTGGGGGAGAGCCTTCTGAAATTTCAAAATAAAGCACAGACAGCTCTCCAAGAGAGAGGAGGATGATGTCCCTCTGTTATCTTCTACTTTTCCTCCCCTCAGCACCTTCCTGAAGTCCTTTTCTCAAGTCATTCAAGCTGAAACGCTTCTGGCTGCCCTCTCAACATGTCAGGCAGAGGTTTGCAGCGCCACCTTTGTTTTCCTCACGTTTGTCTGGACGGACGGGTTTTCCTTTGGACATAATCAGACAGCATTCCTGTCTCAGGTAGTTGCTAAAGACGCATTAGGAGGCATGACTGAGATTGTGAAATGTTCCTTTCCATTTCCATAATAACATCACTGTGAGGTAGAAACATGTCATTTCTACCTATAGCTTTAAATAGCATTTTGAAACTGACAAAGTCTAATGGCCCATGTCAAAGGAGATTAGCAAAAGAATGACACCAACAGAGACGTGCTGACCACAGGTGACGCATTTAAAGTCCACCACAACACATCGTCTGTGCTGCTGCCGTCATTTATGCTGAAAAAAATAAAACCTGAAAACCTAGAAACTAGAATTCTCACTTAACTCTGTGAAGTCCCACTGTTTTAAAGTACGATGGAGTTTTAGTGCCAGTTTTTTTCTAAGTACGACTTTAAAGTCAAAAATCTACGAGAAAAAAGTGACAACTGTTAAATTACAAGAATAAAGTTGTACGTTTATAACTTTACAAAACTTACGGTAAATTTATGGGGAAAAAAGTCCTAAACTTACGAGAAAAAAGTCGTAAATGTACGAAAGAAAAAAACACCAAAGTTGTCTGTTTTTTTAGAGCCTAGCTTGAAGATGAAAGATGTGGAGCCTTTTGTGAAGCTTTATTTTACGGATGGGTTTCAAAAACAAAGTCATTCTGAACCTTTCGGCGACTCTAAATCAGATTATTTTTCAGTGTAGCCGTCTTTCCGGGGTTCGGTGTCGGTGAAGCGGAGTTTCATAATGTAAACTAAAGAGCTCAGAGACACGTTTGAGTGAAGAGGACTGCTTATTTATTTTCCTTTTCATTCACACACCCAGAAGTACATTTGTCTCATTACGCCAAGTAACTGTTGGCGCAGAACACCACAGCAGAAGGAAAACATCTGTCCCCTCCTCCAGATGAAACGTCCCGTTTCAACATAAAACAGAAAAGAGGAATTAAAATAGTCTGTTATATTAGCATTAGAATGTTAAAAATGCCATAAAGTGCTCCTCCTCAGACGGAAGCGTCACACAAACGTAGAGATTTTGTCTTTAATGGAGGAAGAAAGGATTAAAGTGGACAGCTGCAGGGACACCGACGTCTTCATCAACGGCTGCAAAGATCCTGCAAACCACCCATCAATACATAAAACATTAATAAATCAGAAATCAAACAAACTAAGTTTAGTCGCTCTGCTCTGCTGCGGCGCGGCGTTCTCTGGCTGCACGTCGACTTTAAATCTTGTACATTTACAACTTTAAATCTCCTAATATTCATTTATGTATTTATTTATTTTATGTGGCCCTAAAACTCTGTCGTATTAAAGAATTGAGAGAAAAGGAAAAACATTTTTGGAGTTAGGAGGTTTTTTTAAACCCTTGGAGAAAATCCACAAAATAAAATTTCCAATACAAATTTTTTACGAGATATAGATATCATGAATGAATTTCTATTGCAAATATTAATTTAAAAAAAATTAGAATTTCCATTCTAAAAATGTCAAAACCTTATTTTATGTTTTTTTTGTATACATTTTTTTTAATAGAATACATTTACAGTAAACTTGGACTGTGAGAAATCCAGGTTTCCCATCATGCTGAAACCTGTGTTCCTTAAAGCAGCTCAGTCTTGATCCCTGTTGGATTTGAAGTTGTTTGTCCTACAGGATTTTCATCTCAGCGTCCCCTGAGATAAAAATAACCTGCAGGACACATCGGGTAGTGTTGATCTTCTGCTCAGCGGTCCTAAAATAATGTTTTTTTTGTTTTGTTTATACCTTCTACAGGGTTTGATCGCAGCAATGACGCCAAGAAACACATATGTGGAGATTAGATAACAACCCACTTTGGTCTGAGTACACACAGTTTATTTATTTGGAACTTTGAATGCAACCATTTTTTTTAAGATTGCAAAATTCTTATGAGAAAGTCCAACTTAAAAATGCTTTATTTGCAGTCAAATGAAAACACACAAATACATTTATTAAGGTACAAAAAAATGAGACAGAAAACTCTCCAAGAAATAAATATAAAGTCAACTAGAAAGAGCTACATTTCCAGAGAGAGCTGGATGCTATATTGCTGAATGAAAATTGAACCTAAAGGGTAATAATTGGCACATAAAAAAATGAAATAAAGAAATGATCAAAGTTGACCGTAAATAAAGTGAAAACAGCACAATAACAAAACAGATATTTTTGTGAAAAATGCGAGCGCCGGGTATCGAACCAGCGAGCTTCTGGACCACAGAAAAAGCAAAGGTTTTCAAGAATCCCCATTTATTTTAATGGAGGCAGAAATCCTTGAAATCCTGGAATATCTTGAATAGTTCAAGGATTTGAAGGACCAAAGGTCGTAGCTGGAAAAAGCGGAAAGAGCTGAAGAGTAAGAATAGCTGAAAAATTGTAGATTGGAAGAAATAAATAAAGAGAAACAGGAAAACAAAGCATTCAACCCATTAAACAAGAAAAACCTGAAATGCCTTTAAAAATAAAAGCAAAGCTTCCAAAAATGAACACATACATGCATTTGTGATAAAAAAAAATGTTAAAAAAATAATGCTTTGAACACAGGCAGTGGATCCAAATATTTAGCCAGATAGAACAATACAAACTGCAAAAAGCACAAGTTTTTTTTTTATGGATCAATCAAGATTTAAAACAGTTATAAAATCTTCAGCATTTCATTTTCTTCATGCTTTCCCACTCACTGCACTCATCCACATTAGTGCAGATCGTCAGACCTCCTTTCTGCTGAGCAGCAGCCTGGCTGTCGCAACCGTTCGGTTTGTCCTTCCGCTGCCTTCACACGGACTCATTCACTCAGCACTTTAAAAAAAAGTCTCGACCTTGCGTGACAGAATGAGACCTAAAGCCTCAGCAGAAAATCCCCTCAGCTGGTCGCCGTGGTCTTTGATTCGTCAGATTCAGAGCCAATGGTTCTTCTTTATTTGGACAGGTGTGCAGCAAATGCCAGGCGGGAAACACGGATCGGAACGGAACCGAGATGCTGGAGTGTGCTGAAAGCATCATCTGGCTGACATCTGTCCAACGTGAGGTCGCTTTAGCAGGAATGTGTAAAACGTCTGGCAGGAACTCACAAAACCAACAACAGCAACCCCACATCTCTGAAGAGATCTGCCGGATAATGAACTGGTGCATCAGCTGATCTGAGTCATTGTTTACTTTCAGCTCCTTTCGTTGACATCCTGCCTGTTTCTTAAAGCCTCCGTTACAAACAAAAGCTCTGAGGTCAGTCTTTATCTCTGTACTGCTTCCTGTTTGCGTTGAGGAAAACGGCGGTCGCTGTCTCCCACTCTTCCCTGAGCTTATCCCAGAGGACCGCTTTCCCTTTTCTTTGCAATCACTTCTCCTAACTCGAGAAAGAGAGAATTCCTCCCTCCTTCAATCTAGGTCACATCTTCAGCCGGCGACACGTGAGGCCGACATCAGTAGGAGGAAACGCCGAGCGGGAGCAGGAAAGGAGGGGACTGGGCATGCTGGATGACATTAAAATTCATATTTATTGCCGTCTTTGCATACCGTCCATCTGCTGTGTCACTCTGCAGGGACGGATAAAGTGGTTACCCGTCCACTATGTTGGTTTTTAGATGTAGTCAAGTCTTGGCTTCAGTTACGTTTGTTTCTAAAAAGGCTTCGATTTGGAAGTACACTCTTAGTATGGAAACATAAGATTCTATAATAACTATTGAAAAAGTAAAAAAAAAAAAAAATCTCGTCATTAAATCATTATTCTATGCCTTGCTAAAATATGCATGTTAATGTACAGGTCCCCCCCAAAACTCAGAATAGTTATTAGTGTTTTCAAAATATATTTAGAATCATTGAAACTGTTTAAGGAGCCAAAAAAAACCATTTTCTTTTCCTCTTACCACTTGACTTTAAATCTTTGAATTAGCTGTTTTTTTCTTTATTATGTAATTCTTTTATTAATTAATTAATTAATTTTGGTCTCCCTGATTGTAATTATTCAAAGATGTTTTTTCAAATATTTATATTGAGCCATGTTTGGCAATATTGCAATTGCTAAATTTATAAAAGTTTTGATGAAAAGGAAGCAGACCATTCTTCATGCCGCGATTGGCTTTGAACGTCAGGAAGCTCCGCCCTAATCAGGAAGTGAGTGTTAAACTGACGTAGTAGTAATTTAGAATGTACTTTAAAATGATAAAATATTTATCAGAGTTTTACGTAGTAATACTTAAATAAAATCTTTCTAAAAGAGCAACATTCTCTTTTCTAGTGCTCTTTTTCACCGGGGTTTACTTAAGGTGATTCCGCCTCTCAGCCAATCACGACACAACAAATGATCTACCTTCTGTTTCCGCTAAACCTTTCCTTACACATGCATATATACTTGTCTTACGTACACGTATACTTATTTTACCGATAGTGAGAATCTATTTATATGAGTGAGTATATGTATGTGTAGCTCATATTGAAATAGGTCTTGTACGGCCCTTCATACACAGTCGCACCTTTTGGGGAAATTCAAAGAACACCTGCAATCTAAAAAAGAAAAACTAAAAAAATACCCAGGTGCCACTGCAAAAGGCTTTAAACATTGTACTTTTGCGTTATTAGGTTGTAGCGAAAAGCGTGAAACCTCTATCTGGTGTTATCTTGTTTGTTAAGAGCCTAATAACAGGACAGAATCTGTACCAAACCCTGCAAAGACTCACTCCAGTAAAAACTGAGTGTAAACAAAGAGCTCTCAGTAACAGGGAGGGACAGGGGGCGGGGCTTCTCCGAAGGCAAATATCTAATCAAGTACTGGCTTTATATCCATCTGCATGCCTCTGAACAGGTGGCTCATCTACACATGGATCTTATTTTTGACTCCTGGAGATTGACTACTTTGTCGCCACGTTCTCATGTTTTTGTCCCCAATCTGAATCTGAACGCATCCTGGACTCATAGCCTAGCACATATTTTAACGCATCTTTCTGCTATTGTCGAAGAGTTATGGAAGGGCAAGGGGTGTGTTAAAGGGTTAATCAAGGTAGAATGGTTCCTAAAACTAGCATATAGGGGGAAAAAATCCATTGTGAAGGACCTTTATTATGGTAGGATGAAAGTTAAGCCCCTAAAAGCAATAGTTCTTTTTTTTTGGCAAAATCATCTGTTTCTGAGGTTTGATTCAAAATAAAAGTACGTTGCTTGACTAAGTCGTAATTTAAACTGTCTCATTTATCAAATCATCATGAAGACGGGGCTGCAGCTGCGCCTGTCTGCGGCTGAGGAAAGCAGTGGCAGAACTCTCAGCTGTCTGCACAGCTGCAGCCGCAGTCCGATCAACACCTGACGGGGGGGTGCGGGCGGGAGCAACTGAAGCAGCAGTGTGACACTGGGCTAACAGGAAGCACACAAACACCACCTCTGGATGCAGCCTTGCACTTCTGGAGCATTTCAAAACAAAAGCGCGACAGCTGGATCAGCAGTTTTTTTTTTTCTCTCTCGCTTTTCAGTCCCAAAGCTCCACTATGAGAATTCAGTGAACACTTTAGCCAATTCACTGATTGATTATTAAGGTGGTATGTATTGTTAATCAAGGTTATGCGGCATCTAAACCTGCAAAATCCAATCTTTTCAAACTGGAACTGTCCCATAAACATCTTATTTTTAACAACAAATTACCGGTAAGTGTTTTTGTACAAAAGGACTAAAGGGGAGACATTTAACAAATGAGTTATTGTATAAATGTTAGGACTAAAACTAAGAAAACATGGATTTCTGTTGTTTAGACGCACAGACTTTAAGGTAACGGACTCAAAGTACAGTGCAGTAATATTTAGGTCATCCCCACTGCGGGGCAGCTCAGCGTGGGGACCCCTACCATCATCATCCCTCCTCCCTTTTTTGGCTGTTTTTTTGGCTCGGAAAAGCACAGCTTGTTCCAGCACAGTCTGGTTGCAATCTGGCATGTATGCACGCACAAAGTGCATGCGTGAAGAATTTAGGACTCGCAAAGAGCTGAAATTTTTCATTTCTGCTGGACCACTATGCTTTGAAAAAACAGGTGCAGGCACCCATCAAGTGTGGGTCATCTGAATCTAAAGATTTGTTTGGAATATTTATGACCTTATTCCTTCTTGAAATCCCCAAAATACTCCCTAAATGTAGGAATTTTAAATCTTTTTTAATTTCAGGCTAAAAAAAGGGCAATAAAACAACTATTTTTATTACAAAAAACTCTGAAGCACACAATCTGTAATGGCAAAGCAAACCCTCACAACTTGTTTCTAATTTTGTAATGTGTAGTTCCTTAAGGAACCTCTGGGGGCTGGTTTCAAATAGTAGCTTTCATGTTCAAGAGGCCAACTTTACACCTACAGCCAATAGACTGCACAACTGGTGACTAGGTCATCAAAAATTATTCATTTAAATACCTTTTTGTTTGTTTGTGATTTGTATTCTTTTTTTTTCCTTTGAGTTGCCATGATGGGTGAATTTCCTCTGTGCGAGATGAATAAAGTTCAATTCAATTGAATAAGCAATTAAAAAAAAAAAAGCTGTTTTGGCATTATAAAATAAGATTCTGATTACTTTTAGTAGAAAATAACAAATAGTTGATTTTACTAAGTGTAACAAAAACCTGGCAACCCGTCTTGCAATCTAAAAGAGCATCAAGTGAGGTATGCTTGAGACAAACCGGTGCCAGAGAGGAAATAACTGATTTTTGATCAGAAGTCACCGAACGTCAACTTTAAAATCTACAGGAAACTAGATGAAGAAATGCCCAGTTTTACTTAAAAAACCTTTTTGCCAAATAAATTCAGTTTTCTTTCCTCTATTAAATAGTTTATTTACATCAAGTTTGCAGACGACACTACAGTGGTGGGTTTCATTAGCAACGGTGATGAGACAAACTACAGGAGTGAGGTGGGCCACCTGGCTGGTTGGTGCAGAGACAATAATCTCCTCCTGAACGAGGAGAAGTCAAAGGAGATGGTGGTGGATTTCAGGAGAGTGCACACTCAGCGTGCTCCTCTGACCGTCAACAACACAACGGTGGAAAGAGTGAGCAGCACCAAGTTCCTGGGTGTGCGCACATCACAGAAAACGTCTCCTGGTCGGATAACATCGCATCACTGGCTGGGAAATCACAGCAGCGTCTCCATTTCCTCCGAAAGCTGAAGAAAGCCAAAGCCCCTCCCCCCAATCATGCACACTTTCTACAGAGGCGCCGTGGAGAGCATCCTCACCTGCTGCATCAAGGTGTGGGATGGCGCCTGCAACGCGTCCTGAGGGCAGCTGAGAGTATCATCGGTGCCCCCCTCCCCTCCCTCCAGGACATCTACAACACCCGCCTCACCCGCAAAGCCCTCTGCATTGCAGATGACCCGACCCATCCATCCCACAGCTCCTTCAGTCTGCTGCCATCCGGGAGGAGACTACTTAGTCTTCAGGCCAGGACCAGCAGACCCAAAGACAGCTTTCTCCACCAGGCTGACAGGAAGCTGAACTCTCTCCCGGCCCTGCCCCCACTCCCCTCTTGTTGCCCCCCCTGCTCTGCTGAACCCTGACATACACACGTCATCTACCTCATCAGCACTAACTGCACCTTCACCAGTCCTCCAGCAACTAAACTACAGTCACTTTATTTTTTTCTACTATTTATAGTTTATTTATTTGGGAGCCGGTTTAGCCCGTTCCCGGTTAGCGGCGCCTTCCGTCCGTGAAACCAGGGTTCGAATCCGGGCTGCTCCCTGTTCCCTTCTCTACTTCCGTGCCGGCCCCAAGCCCGGTTGCTTTGAGAAGGTTGCGTCAGGAAGGGCATCCGGCTTAAAACATTGCCAAATTTACCATGCGACTTGTTCGCTGTGGCGACCCCTGATGGGGAAAGAGGAAGGGATAGTTTATTTATTTGTTTTATTGTGAAATTTGAAGCTGTTTCCCCGTTTAGACTAGAGTTGAAGAGAAACTGAATTTCAATTTCTATGTATGTGGAAAACATTGTAGAGATTGACAATAAAGTTACTTTGACCTTGACTTTATTCCTAAACTGTGAAAAAAAGGACAAAATCTGTATTTGCTCTGCATTCTTCAGATCAGGCTTCACATCAAGACCACACTAAAAGCACGCTCATCATATGCTGTTCACACTGGACAAGCAGGGGGGGGCTTCTTCCTCTGTCTCTACCGTTTACTAAAGTACCTACAGTTGGAAGAGGCTTGGTGTGAATCCCAAAGCGGTGCTAACCTTGTTCCAGGCTTTTCCTTTCACATCTCTATTCCAGTATATGAAAGTGTCGCATAAATCCATCTGAGCACAAATCGCAATTGGTTTTTTGTCCTCCATGATTAATTTTCATCCATATGTCACTACCAAATCCGAGTCCCTCAATGGTTAAAGTTCGACCTGGTTTACCTTGCATTACGTATTCAATGGTGTTTCAGCCCGAAAACGGTTGTAGAAACCGATATAGCAACACATTTTGGCCGCGGAATCCCGAAACGCACGTTTACGTAGACTTTCTATTGGAAGTGGGCACTTCAACGCGCGTTGCCGAGGGCGATGTGATCGTAGCTTGACTGATATAAGCAGGTAAAACTGATCCCTTTGCATTCAAGAATAAACAGTTTTGCTTGGGTACATCTCTTGGCACTTCCCCCAAAAATGCAGTCAAACCACTTCTAAAATGTCGTTTCTCCCTTCAAAATGTTTGCAGAGAAGATCCCATTTCTGAGTTCCATCCAACACATACTTTATGTTTTGTAACTTTAGAAATGTGGGATTTAAAAAGGCGGCGCAGCTCGCTTTCCACTCGGGGCCGATAAACACACAAAGAGGAAGAGAGAGGAGGAAAAAAAAAAAGACAAGACCGTAAAGAGACGGTGAGTTAAAGCAGAGGACGGGCCCGTTTGCCTTTAAAGTCACGAAACAGCACAGCGTGGGCAGACAATCTCAGCTGTGGCAAAAAACAAAAAACAAAAAAAAGGTGGTGTTTGTAAGTCTTCAGCTGTGTCACTTTACAACAGAATGTGTCAAAGTGAGAGGAATTTTATCCGGCAAACAAAGAAGCCCCTGAAGCCTGTAACATCACCACGTTTGAAGGTTTTTCTTCTGTTTCTGCACACCATCGTTCAGAAACAAAAATAAATGGGACTTAGTGGAAATAAATAGAGCAGATTCTCTAACATAAACACCTGCAATTTTCTTTATATTGTTGGTTTCTTTAAGTGGCTTATTTTAACAAAATGGATATAAAGTTATCTTTCATATGCTGCGTTTTTGCTGAGGGATGAAGCAAGGTGAATAAATAATTTAAAATCTTATTCAAACCTATATAAAATATACTTTTTGTGTCTAAAATTAACAGACAAATCAGAAATTGCTGCATCCAAAAAGTGTTTTTGGTCCTTGGTTTCTTAGAAATAAAAGATTTGTGTTTGGAAAAAAACAATTTTATTAAAGGAAAATTGAATTTCAACCTCTTTGAAAAGACAAAATTCTGTTTTGTTTTTCTTTGGAAGTGAGGTCCCATGGACGTATGAACTAAAGAGAAAAAGGAAAATCAAATAATATAGTAATCCTAGAGGCTACTCTCAAGATTTTCGGTTTGATGCTTAAAATAAAAAATAAAAATTTTGCTTTTGGAATTATGCAACCTGAAATATTGGTTTTGTTTGTTATTGGTTAGAGATTCGCAAAATATATCTTATGACGAAAACCTAAGCCATGTTTTCTTATACTAAAATTTTTTTGCCATTGAAAAAAGTTTTGCAAAACACTTTTTCTTTAAACAATGTTTTTTTTTATCTGATTAAGATTCAGCTTTTGCAATGAAGGATTTATTTCACATTGTTTTCATCAAACTATTTAATTTAGTACATATGGGGAAAACAGTTTGTGCAGAAAAGGAGAGTTTCTGCATGAATCTAAGGTAGAAAAGAAGCTGTGGAGCACAAAGACTGCTCCCTTCTTGGTTTCATTCATAATTTACTGCCCCACTGCAGCAATTAAACTGCAGAGACAAGCTAAGGCAGGCCTCCCTTTTCCAGCTTGCAAGCATACTTGCTCTTGTAATGTAATGGACGACCTGGGACTCCCCCCCTCCACCACCAAAGCTGTCCTACTTTCAGCCTCCGGAGAGGCAAAAAGCAGCTTCTTTATCTCTTGCTTTGCAGTTTGACTATGGTCGCTCCTGTTTGCATGTCATACGAAGCATCTGGTGTCCACGTTGCTATTTACCGACTGAGCCACATTTAGGTAGCATGCTGAATGTCTGATACCTCGTGAGGTATATTTGACTTTACAATGTAGAATCAAAATGCAAACAGCAGACTGATATCATGTCTTCAAATTTAGCTCCATCAGCATCAGGCTTCTTTGTAATTTGGTTCACTCTATCTGTCTGTCTGTCTGTCTATCTATCTAATGTTGACTTTTAAAATAATTCTTATAATTCACCTTTATGAAAGATAAATTAAACATTTCACAGGTATGACTCCAGATCTTCATACTGACCTCTCCAGAAAGGATTTGCCCTCTGTCGGCAAGTCTATGTTTAGTCTTTTTGAGTCAAATTTTGAAGTTTCTTTGATTAATAATAACCAAAAACATTTTTATTTAACGTGGACATTTTGATTTTGCCATGTGGACATATAGTTAACCGGACCAATCATGTCTAAGTCGTTCATAGGATGCAGAACTGCTTAAAAAAAGGATGGAAGTTACAATTCTATTAAAGATGGATAAAAAAAAGAGTTACGCAAAAGTTTGAAAAAATAACAAACAAAAGAAGTCCTAAAGGAGAAGTAAAGCAAAATTACCTGGTGTAAAATTGGATTCAACATGCAAGTCAATGGGGACTTCCTCTCTTTAGAAATTAGCCCCCAGAGGTTCTTTCAAGAATTGCAACATCTGGTACTCCTGGTTGTCAACAAATTCAGAAACACACTGTTGTTTTCCCGATACAGAGTGTGTGGAAGCGCATAATAATGTATGTCAAAGCAATGAAAGTTAAGCTGCGGCAGAGGACAGGGACGTTATTCAAGATCTATCACATCAACAGTTTTGTTTTTCCGAAACTGGAGTCCGTTTTTCAGGCAACTGTCTCAAACAAAACTTTTTAATTTTCATATAATGCGCTTAAAGACCCACTGCGATTATCTTTTGAACTATTTTCAAAGCATTCCCAGTGGTCTTAATTATTATTATCCAGTTTTTAGCAAAAATCTAAAAAACTGTTTTGGTTTCTCTGACATAGTTTCTGCAGAGCGGTAGGAGTTCACCAGAAATTTACCTCAAAGTTGTGGGCGGGACCCTTGGCATGGAGCAACCCCACCCCCTTTCCCTTCCTGCTGCTGAGAGCTCTCCGTTTACATGCTCTCCTGCTAGCTTTCAGCCCCAGCAAAACTTTACCGGTGCAACAAAAATAGTTAGTTTGTGGCCCTCCCCGCTTATTTTCTACATCAAGAATAGTTTTTTTTTTCAAATGGCATTTTTTTTCATCTGCTCACAAAGAAGTACTCAGAAAGGCAATTTTAAGATTACTTTTCTTTTGTCCTTCATCATCAAAAAAACGACAAATAACATGTTATAAACACCCAAAACTTTACGTTAGAGTTAATCTTTAAACGACAAATAACATGCTTTTCTTAACCCTTTCGGAATAAAGTGTTTACATATATATGATAATATATTACCTTTGGCACACTAAAGAACGATTTTTCAAAAATGGAATATGAGTTATTTTCACAGCTTTTCCTACTCGGTAGTAAGACGACTCGATCTCTGATGCACCCACTTTCTCTCCGTGTGGGTGTCGCCCATTTCATGACGTCATCCTACAGTCGGCCTCGGCAGCGTTTCTGCTCACTAAAAAAAAACAACATCTGAACTTTTGCAAAGATAGATGTACATATTGTGCATATAAAAGGAAAGTGTTTTTCCTATCCCCGCTAGCTCCGTGGAGAAAGTGGGTATGTGTGTGTTAGGCTGGGGGCGGTGCTGGCTGCGCGGGCTCTTCCTGGAAGGGGCAGTTCCTCACATCACATCAAAATGCGGGAACCCACTTGTTTTCCTAGAGAGGGGCTGGTTCAGAGCGCAGGTTTTTAGATGAATGCTCAGAAATGCGTGAAAATACCGCTTTGGGGTTGTTGTTTTTGGCGATGAATGAACATTATATTACATGTAAAAGCTCATTAGCATGATACAGGCGCTTTACGCGCTTCAGAGGTCAGAAAACATTTTTGAAGAAAGTTCTATCAAATTAACCATTTAGTTTTCCGCTACGATAATTATTTGGAATCTGTGTTTTTAGGCAACTTTCTCAAACTAAAAAGCTAATTTTCATGTGAAGTGCTTACAGTTTTTCTCAGTCGCTTTAGTACAATTCTCAGATCAGAATTGAAACTTGCAAATACGTGTGTGCCTTTCTCAACACAATTTGTACAAACAGCAAAACACTATGGATTTTTTGCAAAAGCCTGTAACTTGCTCAAAATCTTTAGTTCCTCTCTCAAAACTAAGTCTTTATGTCATTGAACATGTCAGTGCCATCAGAATGTCAAGTCCTTGTGTCATTGACTACAAACAAGACAGTCAAATGACTTAGTCATGTTGTCAATATAAGTGTTTACTTTAGAGGTTCTGATGTAAACTATGGCTAAAGTTTGGATGACAATTATTGTAAAATGTAAGTTACACCTTTTTTGTGTGATTGCAAGAGACCGGACAAGATTCACATTTACACTTTTATTGTTCATATTGGAATTTGTTGACAGACCATGTCATACCAACATAGAAAAAACCCACTGCAAACAGTAACACAAAGGTAAAAAAAGATAGGACAATATTCTGTCCAACAGTACAGGCAGTGCAGTAGGAATTTGTCTGGTCTTCCTACACCTTTTGTCGTTCCTGTATGTTAGGCCACAAATTCTCATCCACATCACAGCGAATATCCTCTCTTGCAATGCAGCGAAATATGTTTGTCACATTATGACAACTTGGTCAACCATTTTGCAGTACGATGAACTAATGACTAAGTGTTTTGAGGAGTAAGACTATTGCACAGTGAACTTTCTAATACATTTTGATCAACATGACATAACAGTTGATAATGTAGCAAAGAGCAGAGAATTGTACATAATTATTTGCGAGGATGTACCAAAGCAATTGTAACTTGTTCAAAGAAGTGAGAAACTGCTTATATGATGTGCATAAGTGACATCATGATGTGAAGATTGAACAAATAGTTTTGGGAATTTCCTTCTGATCACAGAATTGTACTAAAGCGACTGAGAAAAACTGGAAGCTGAGTTCAAAGCTGTTCACCTTTGTCAGTGTTTTCATCCTGTATCGATAACACGACGATAAAGGTAAAGTGCCTTAAAAGTAGGGAAATGCTGAGCTTGGTGGGAGTCTTTTGTAAATATTTAAATGGCAAGCTTGAGTGCATTTGTGTGACATTTAAAGGGTAAACCTGTAAATAAGTACCTCTGTCAGTCGCGGTCAAATAACGCTGCGGGACCACAGATGGTGATAATGTGGGGCAGCAAAGCTGACTCACTTGTTAGGTGGGTGTGAAGCACACACCGCATGCCTCCAGATTTACATCTGAAGTGGACACCGGATTCACAATACGTCACACCGGCAAAGTATGTTTAACCCATAAGAACCCATGGTGACATCCGTGGAACAGAAAAATATCAGAAATGGATTCTGTGGTCCAACTGGTTTGTGTTAAAGTACCGAATACATCATTTTATTTGTAAAAAAAAAAAATAGGTCCGGCTCCCTATGGGTTAATTCATGACCCAGCTATATAAATCATCCTCTGAATGTTTAAAACCGTGTTGTCCTTGAAAAAACACCTCATCCAGCTGCGTTTATGATCCAGGCTTGGATTACCGTGGGTGTTGTTTTACCGAAAGTGACGATGAGGAAATGAAAGTCTGAGCGTTTACTCTGAAACAGAACAGGGTGGGGTCACATTGTCTCTTAATTACTTTCACTTTTGGCTTCACCTTTGGAAACCACTCACTTTGCATTCCCACACAGTCAGTCAGCAGCGGCCTGTGATTTTGCTGTGTCATGATGCAATCCAAACCACAGCACTCAGGGAACACTCACAAAGACTCCAATCAAACACTGTTGAGACTCGTCTAGAGGATTTGTTTAGGATTACCCCTGTCTGAATGCAGAAAAAACAGTCAAGGCCCTTGAAAAGTGGGTCTAAAAGTCAGCTGTTGTTGGAAAAGTCTTTTGAAAAGTTGTTTAGTCTAACAACGACCAACAGGAACAATTTCCCTTTGCACTCTTTTTAATTTGTTCACCCAGGTACAAGAGCTACACCTTCATCTGTGGCGCAGGCTTGCTCCTTCAATCTGGATCACTGCTTTTTGACAATAGCTTTTATAAGACTAAAGAAACAGTAATCATTTAAGCAAACAAAAGAAAGCAAACAAACTCTCTGATCTGTAGTCTTGAAGCCAAACTCAAGGTGTTGCCAAGAGGTCTGAACGCCCTCAAAGCTACAGCAGGAAACTCTCTTTAAAGTATGGCACCAGTAATTCCGGGAAGTCATTTAGTCGAAAACAAGTCATCATACCAAGAAAGAGCCCACGGTCCTGTTGCCACTCCAGAGGATGGATGTGCAGATGAGAGGGAGGATTGTTGTCTGGGTGATTTCTCAAAACTTTGTTTCTGGTTTTAGGAAGTATAAGACATTGTGGGGCGAGTTCTTTCTGTCGTGAGTCCCTTTACTTTTTGCAGGTCTGTGTGAGAAGTGTTTTTTTTATAGCTGTGTCACACAGCCACTACATACATTTTGCGCATATTGCATGGAGGAAAATTGGTTGTATGTGAATATACGAGGAAAAAGTGAGAAAAGTTGAGGTTGATGTGAAATTTTCACAGATGTATCACGAATGAAACACGCTAAGACCATAGAAGAAGTATGATTAAACCACGCAAAGAACACGTAAATCAACAGAGTGCTGTTTATATGCAATTCATTAGTGATTTGTGCATCGATTACATAAGTTGAATGTGATATGTGCGCCGCATACGCTATTTAAAAGTTATACATCGGTGGTACATGCTTGAAAGGTCCGTTATACATACATGGACATACAAGGAAAGCACGTAAAAAGGGCACAAATTTGCGTAAATCACACAGTTGTATAAGATTTAAATAATAATTGCACAAAAACTACATAAAATAAACGTAAACTGCACAATTCTCAACCAACCGATTTTTTAAACAAAAATCACGTAAACTCCTTCCGACATAAAACATTTGACGGACATCTGCGCACATCGATGACTGACGAACGCATAAACACTGATGAATTATATATTACATGCATGTAACATGGAAGACCGAAATTTAATACGCGGAGAACACGCAAAATATACGTAGTAACACGGCCTTTAGAAAAACAAGCTTTTTCTTTGTGCCAAATTCCAAAACTCTCCTTTTTTTGTTTTTAAGGAGGAACAATGTACTTTATAGTTTTAAAATGTTAGGCTGAGCAGGATTGTAGAAAATTGTTTTAAGGTTTACCCTTTAACAACGGAGATGTCACCAGGGACAACTAAATAACGCTCGCTCTTCGGAATACTGTAACTGTTTAACCCTTTACGCGTAAATCAGCTGATTCTGACGCAGAGAAAAGTATTTGCGCAAACACTTCGATACTGTAAAGTGATGTGTGTCCACGCAAAGCTTTTTTCCACTTTTTCCCACTTCAGAATTCTGGAATTATATTAATCGCGTAAACAGTTCAAGAGTTACGATGGTCGAAAGAATGTAAACAATGGGGCTAAAATCTCCGGTGTTAAAGGGTTGAACAAAAAACTGGATATCTTGAAGGTATAATGTTAGGTTTAAGCTTTAAAATCTTTCGTTAGGTTTAGGAAAGAATCCTAGATTTCTACATTATTCCATAACTGTACAACAATACAGTATTAACTAGGCCTGCACAATATACCGCAAATTTATCGTTATCGCATAATATCCAGCTCTGCAATATGCATATCGCAAAAGACGGCGAATATCGCAATAAACCGCAAACCTAAAATGTTTTAAAACAATCTTCCTGCAGCTTGAAGCATTTAACGAATCAAATAAATCACTTTATGCTTTGACCAATCAGATGGACGCCTTCCCATTGTTGACCAATCAGATGGAGGCCTATTATGTTAGATGTTTGTCCCCCATGTTGATAAGGGTCATTTGGAGTATAATTTTTAAACTGTTGCAATGAAATAGGAATGATTTTTTTGTTTATTTTTCTATTTGTTTATTTACCGCAAATTTATCGTTATCGCAATATTGATCTCTAATATTATCGCATATCGCAAGTTTTCCTCATATCGTGCAGCCCTAGTATTAACCTTTAACACCAGAGCTTTAGCTCCAGCATTGACCTTCTCTTGACTATCGTAACTCTTTAACCGTTTACGCAATCAACGTAAATCAGCGGATTCCGTCGCAGAGAAAATCAACGTTTTCTTTCGGTTTTATTTGTGCAATTATACGTAAAGTGTTTCATATCGTTGCAAAGCCGAATTGAAAAGTCGCTTTTCTTTTCTCGGCATCAAAATCAGTTGATTCACATTGATTGCGTTAACAGCCAAAGAGTTTTGATGTGTCAATGCGTTATTTCAATGTCGCTGGCGAAATCTCCGGTATTAAAGGATGTCTTTTGAGATAAGTTTCTAGAAAAGATTGAAAAAAACAAAATTACGCAATTTCTCGGTAAGCCAATCCCTTCGAAGAATAGAGTTGCTCGGATTTTTTTTGTTGATCCAATCCAGGAATTTAATGTCAATTTCTTGGAAAACTCACGAGGGACTATGCAGTGCTGTGATGAGCGGTCTGAGCATGTGAGCACGAGTCTTCAATGTTGAAAAGCAGAAGGATAAAAAAAGCTAAACTAGCACATCTGCAGATGATTGACAACACCTGAAGAGGGTTTCGTGTTTTTCTCTGAAGGTGATTCTCTGAAGTCTTGACTTGACGGTTGTTTACTTTCTAGGGAGTGTGCACCTGCAGACTTGTGTGTGCTCACAGAAAACTCTTCACTGTAATGACAGGAAGTCAGCAAGTCCTAAGGGATGCAGGTCCGCATTTTGGTGGACTTTGATCTTTTGTAGGAATGTATCGAACAAACCTATGGGGTACGTGTTTTACCAGACGGTTTTCCGGTTTTGATCACATGACTCAAGCCTTTTGCAACACTTCTGTTAAAGATATTGACTATTGGTTTAACCAAAATGATAAAGTCCAACCTAAAGGAACAGCAGCTTTAGCCCATTAGATGTGGTTACAAACGCTCCAACATTTTGGAAAATCCTCATCATTGATCTACCGCAGAGCTTTTATTCCAAAATCATTTAATAGGAAAAAATTTTCGCTGTGAGATTTAGGTGTTTGTAATGTATTTTCTAATTTGAAAAACTGCTTAATGTTGCTTCCTTTACATTCTTTACATTAAACAGTACTTAATAACAGTGATGCTAATCAAAAAATTGAGTTTTAGGATTTTTCTTTTCAACAGGTTGCATTAAAGAGCTCCATAAAAACTAAAAACTCATTTTAAGCTGTTTAAGAAAAAATACAAAATGTTTGACAAAATGTTTTGGTTAAGTTATAAAACTTGAACGGTTTATGGCACATTTAAAGCCGCTGTCCTATCAAAAAAACAAACAAAATGCACAGAGATGTTAAAAAACTGCTTAACAAACACAACCCATATGGTTAAAATGCCAGTAAAATATTGAAAAACGCAAATAAAATAAAAAAAGTAAACTGAACTAAAATAATATAAGAAATGCTCTTAGATAGTACATTTCAATATTAAATCAAATTCTTTCTTTTCATTCTGGACTGGGTTGCAAGGCAGCAGTCTAAGCAAAGATGCCCCGACTTTTCTCTCTTCTGTTGGTTCCTCCAGCTCCTTTCATCTCCAAGAGGCATCTATACCATACTCTGGGGGTTCCTCTTCACCAAACTCTATGGATGACCGAGCTAACCACTGACCCTGCAGAAGAAAACCCATTTTGGCCACTAGTATTCGGGACCTCGTTCTTTTGGAGCTCATGACCAAAGGAGGGTATTGGAACAAAGATCAACTGCTAAATGAGGGTATTTGCCTTCAAGTCTCTCTTTACTTACGAGTCTTACTCTTCACTTACTTAGCTTAACAGTACAGCCAGCAACCACATAAAAGCGAATACCACACCAATCAGCCTGTTGATTTCACACTCCAATCTTCCATCACTCGTGTACTAGATTCTAAAATATTTGAACTCCTCTACCTGGGGCAGGAGCACTTCACCCATCCGGTGAGGACAAACCACCTTTTTTCCAGGCAAAAACCTCAGACTTGGAGGTCTTCCCCCTCACCCCAGCCGCTTTACACTCAACGCACACAGGAAGTAGTCTGAATAATCCAACAGGACAACATCATCTGCAAAGAGTAGAAAGGGAATCCTGTTGTCCCCAAACTAGACCCCCTCCGGCCTCTGGCTGTGCCCAGAGATTCTGCCCGTAAAAATTTTGAACAGAACTGGTAATGAGGGGCAACCCTGATGGAGTCCAACACGCACTGGGAACAGGTCCGACTTCCTATGTGAACCAAGCTCTTGCTGTGGTCATACGGACACCGGGCAGCCCTCAGTAAAGAATCCCGGACCCCATACTCACAGAGCACCCTCCACTGGATGCCAGGAAAACACCTACAAATCTATAAAATACGTGTGGACTGGAGAGCGGTCGGCTGTTCGTGACCAGGACGGAAACTGCACTGTTGTTATTTTATCTGAGCTCAGTCAGGATATCAAAACTCGCTGGTCAGCCTTTTTGGACTTGTTTTAGAATTTGAGCACCTCAAATGGGAAATGGAAGGCTGTACATGTGTGGGGGGCTGCCACCTAGAGGACTCTGCTTTCTTGTTTCAAGTATGGTGTAACAACCCTTGTGCTATCCTAGGCACTTCACCATTGGGAGTTGGGTCATCTAGACCCACTAGACAGTGCGCTGAACCTTCTTTCTTCAATGATTTGTGAACCTCACTGGTGTCCATGGATTACCTGAAATCTTTCCACCTTTATCCAGCTTTGTCATGGTAGGGAGAACACATCAATGTAAGGGTGGGGTCAACTAAGATAGCACAAGGGTTAAGGTGCTGTCAGACAGAGCTGGCTAGACATCTAGCCAAAGATACCCAAAACATTCAAACATAAACAAATTAAACCTGAAGGTTAAACCTGAAAAGTGTGCGTCTTTCTTTCTCTCTCGGTTTTTCTCCAACTTAACCCTAGAGCACAATCGCCGGGTGATTTTCACCCGAGCAAAACTATTTACATGAATTTCAATATGTGGCATGTGAAATAGTCTGTCCCTTCCCCAGGGAAGTCTCACATGTACCAGGAATGGGTGGACCAAAGACCAAGTTTCTAGTATCATTTTATTATTTTTTGTTCTCAAATTCCTAATTTTTCAGTAATTTTTGAGCATGTTTTTAGGAACTTACTATGTTTACCTTTGTCATTTTGTTACACATACTGCAGTTGAAAATTAAAAGAAAACCACTCTAATTTATCACGTGTTTGATGTTTTGATCTATTTTTTATGACAAGTACTTTTTGTGGGGTATATTATGTCGGGTAAAAATTACCCGACAAAAGTGATGGTGTAACTTTTTATAGCGAACGCGTTCTACGGTTAATAACACAGTCTGATTGTCTGGTCAAAGTACCATAGTGTTATCTAAATTTCCAATCGACTAATAGATGTTCGGCTAAAACTGTATTTAATTGAAAGAGAAGAATGCGAACTGTTACACTCATACAAGCGACTAAATGGGACTAGAAACACGTGGGTGGAACTGTGTGTGCGCCAAGAAAAATGTATCTACTGTACCTCCATCACTATCTGTTTGGACAGTTGTGCTTTATTCCAGAGGAGCGTGCACTTTGCTTAATAACACTGTGGGGCAAAGTGATAAATGAACTCTGCGGTTGACGGGAAAGCTTGTCAGGCGCGTTTTCTAAAGGACACGGCCATTAATCTAAAAGCCAAAGAAAGGGAAACAGGTCATGGAGATCTGTTTGTTGGTATTGTACTAATGGACAAACAATGGTTTCTGACTGTGGTCATGGTGTAAATGTATGTAAAGTAAAAATAGAAGTCTTTTTTCAGCTTGTATAGACTCTAGGTCTTACAAAACAAAACTCCCATTTAACAGAAATAAAGGAAATGTATCTGTCTCTCTTTTTTACTTCAAAAGTTTTCACTATAGGATCCTGACAAAGCATTTAAGTTGACCTTATGAGTTATATTTCTATTTACACAAGCAAAAACTTATGTTTTGTGCATTAGGTGCAGGTATGTACCTGTACTTCAAAGACCCACTCCAATGAAAATAGTGTTTCTGCTGTTTTTCACATGTTTTTGTGGCCTTTTTCTGATGATGGAGGATCTATTTAAAAAAAATGTAGCTCAAAATTTCATTTCTGAGTAACTTTTTTTATTTATTTTTTTAATTTAAATTGTTGTGAATCAGAAGCAGACGAAAAAAAAAAACGCCATTTATAAAAAAAATGTACCGGTATTTGTGATGTAGAAAATGCGTGGGGTTGTTCCATTCCAACGGTCCAACCCACAACTCAGAGGCGATCTTCTCATTCCTGCCGCTCTGGAGGAACTATGTTCTATAAATGAGAGGGTTTTTTTGGCACACGTTGATCATCTTTTGATCTGTTGTGAAAGCGTTTCCAGTGGTCTTTTTATTATACTGTTTTTAGCTAAAATAATCGTTTTGTGTCGTTGACGTCATTTTTCTAAGACATAAATTCTGAGAGCAGTCCATTACAAATTCAACTTTGAGTTGTGGGTGGGACGTTGGCGCAGAACAAGCCAGGCCCCCTTACGCTCCACGTTGCTGAGAGCTCTCTGTTTACACGTTCTCCTGCTAGCTTCCAGCCCCCTCACACCCCCAACTTAACTTGAGAGGAGTAACAAAAACGACAAGCAATATTGGAGCCATCCAGCCGTACAGTTTTGAGCCAGATACCAGCTCACACGTACATGAATCAAGCAGATGCATCCGCGGTCCACGCAGCCTATTCTATACGCCACAAATAAGCTCTTTGACTAATTGCATTTATTTTGTTAGCTCCTCATTTGCAACAATTTCAATAAAGAAATACACAAAATGCAATTTTAAGCTTAATTTTCATTGTACATCATGTGAAAAATGCCAACACCAGAAAAAAAAACACATTTTCATTGGAGTGGGTCTTTAAAGGCGTATAGTCAGACACAGACACAGACTGGCTAATTCAACTCCCACAGCTCATTTCTAAGATAAACTTTAAATGAGTTTAAACTTGGCTACTTTCTTGGACACAGCACTCTTATTCTTCCTAAAAACATAATCTTATTTTGTTGGGTTTTATTTAAAAAAGGTCATGCTGGTATATGTGTAAACTGTCACCAGAATTCTTTTTTTTTTTTGGTAAAGAAAATTCCCATTTTTATAACTTTCGTGTGTAAAACAATCACACAACGATCAACTCATGCAGCAGAAATATGTAAATGAAGGGCATGTATTGGTTACAGCTCCTCTCAGTGGCTGCTGGAATCTGATGTGGACTCATTTCTTCACGCCACGTTTCATTGTTCAACTAGTTTGAGGTATGGATGAGCAAGCACGGTCACGCCCTCGTTAGCCGATGGTGGGACTGCCATCTCCGAACCATCAGAGCGCCCAGTCGAGCAGAAGCCGGAGCACGCTGTTCTGAGTGAAAACAGCTTCTCATCGACGGCTACACCGCACTTATTTGTTTTTTCTCTGCTGTGCAAGAAGGCGTTCTCTGTCTTCACCTGACCTCAAATCAGATTAGACGTTTTAATCCTTCGTCTTCTTAATCCGTTTATGTGCTGAGATCGCAATAAAATGATGAATGCATCATCTCAGTGTGTTGATTATCTTTAAACAAACAACAAACAAACAAGCAATTACCATCTTTTTGTGTGGAAAAACAGCCACTCATTTGGTGAACAATGTCGCCCCCAGCTGTTAAACTGTGGCAACAACAACAACAACAAATCCTCGCTGAATCAAAATAACAGCAAACTATCAAAGATTTCATAACAAAACTGATTCAAATCACAAATTTGCAACGACTAAATTACTTCTGAGTCCTGCGAGGATGGCTGCTGTCTCTTCAGCTCGTTTAGATGGCTCTGTAGGTGGTAGATTTCCTCTGACATGTGCCTGAGTAAAGCAGACGGTCCTTAACGACATTTTGTGCAAAGAATTGAGCTGTCAAATATAATCTATCCTAGCTACTGCACTCTGAGGGTAAACGTTTCTAGATTTCTTTTTATATTTTTACCTGTGGATGGCCTGAGCTCTACTTAATTGGCAGCGGAGGCGCTTGACAATGGCTTCATGCCGCCTGTTTTGGATCTGTAGCAGAAAACACGAAAATAAGGTAAAGTTATTATTTGAAAAGAAAAACACAGATTAATGATTTTTGCAGAATTCAAATCTGATAAATAGGTTTGGGATCTCATCTATTGATAAAAACGCTTCAAAGTGGGTACCTCTATCTCTTTCTTCAAGTTTTCATGGGTCTCCTGCTCTCGTTTCAGGTGTTCTCTCATCTCAGCTGCAGTGGTCCTCCTCTCAGAGATCTCCCTCCTCAAAGCATCAGTCTCTTTCTGCAAATAATGCCAGAAACTGACAGGGTTTAGCAAACAAACCAGCAACAATAGGGTGCTGACCAAAAATGTTATACCACCTTTGCCATCAGTACTGCATTTCCATTTGGATCCCTCAAATCCTCCCTCAGCTGGTCTCTCTTCTCCCTCATACTCCTGATCCTTTCCTTCTTCCTGTCATACTCCTCTTGGACCTCTTTGCACCTCGCAGCACTAAAAACTGCTTCACGGTGACACTCCATCTTGTTTCGGTAAGTATTAAACCTGGCCAGCGACAGGTGAGCATTCTCCTCTTCAGTACATATTTGGATCTGTAGCTCTGTGATTTCCCGGTTGATGGATTCACTGCGGTCGTACAGAGCGGTCGCCTGCCGGTTCAGGTGCACCACCTCGCCTTCTAGCATGAGGATTTCCCTTACTTTAGATCCCAGCTCCTGTTCTGCTGTGTCACATTTGTTCTCAATGTATGAAAGAGTTGCCTGGAAAAGAAAAAAAACAACAACTTATAAAGTAAAAGAATATGGAAAATTTTTTAAAAGCTGTACCTGCAGGGAGCTGAAGGCCCTCTGCTTCTCCCTGAGGGCCTTCTCCTGAGTAAAGCTATGCTGACTGACATCCTCCATAGCTTTGGATAAGGATAGCTCCAGGTTTCCTTCGAAACCTTACCAAAAAAACGAAAAGAAAAACATTACAAAATAGTAGGAGTTTAATTTGTAATATTTAATAAACATTAAACATTCATAGGTTAAGAAACTTCACAAAGCATTAAGAATTTGCATAAAAAAAATTATTATCATGAAAAAATACTATCACTGTAAATATATATTTTGAGTTTCAGGACACTAAAGATAATATATATATATATATATATATATATATATATATATATAGCTAAAAATGTATTTTATATATATATCTATATCTATATATCTATATATCTATATATCTATATATATATATATATATATATATATATATATATATATATATATATATATATATATATATATATATATATATATATATATATATATATATATATATATATACTTTTTCAGGAAAGAGACAGTATATATATATATACTATCCACAAGCTTATTAGCTAATTGGCTGCAGCTAGCTTAAAATGTAATTAAATCTCATGAGTATCCTAAAACTCAAAACACGAGTTTATTAATTATTTATCTTGTTTTGTTATTTTCACCTTACCTTCTTCAAGGTCAAACATATTTTCGGCTCGTTGGTGTTAAACTTAGGTATTTTAGCAGATAAGTTAGCTAAAACAGAGGAACACGTCGTAAAAATCAAGACTTATAATTTCGGTACATTTAAAAAAAAACGTGCACAAGCGTTTTGTGAATCATAAATTTCACGGTTATAATAGATTTATATTTATGTATGCGATTTACTTAGCTAGTAGCTTGGAATTCTTTTTACATTTTTCATATACTAAAGTTTATATTGAATATTTATGTAAAAAAATAAATACAAGTATACGCCATATAAAAATATAAAAACACCAATTTATACAACTGGTCTTGGTGGATAAATGTAAATAAAATTTTTGAAAGGGTTTTCTAAATCGCAAATATCTTTTTGTTGTCAAATATGATACTTGTCATCTTTAAAAAATAATTAATGATATTTGCAGAAATGGATCTTGGTTTTGGAACATATTTCTCTGTTTTAGTTCATAAAGTAAAATTACAAGTGATTTAGAAATTGAAATATTATATTATATAACAAATATATTATACGTTCATAGTTGCAAGCTACATTCATAGCATTGAACTACAACTCCCGACATGATTTCACCTTTTATTCTGATCTACTTCCGGTCTTTCCGTCAGCGGCTTGTAAACTGTTTAGTAACACATGTTTCCGTAGATTTGTGGAATTATTTCTCTATAATTTGACTTAAATGCATATCATTCGCAGTTTTCGAGTTTGCTCTTTGTGCAGTACTTTAATTTCTCGTAGCGGAAGATCCAGAGGTGGATGGAGGAGACTGTTATTATTGCAGCAGACTAGCATCAGGCACTCCGAGGTGACACCAAAGCGCTTCTTCAGTCACGGCGACTTTTTGGATTTGTACGAGAATGAATCAGTTCAGAAGTACATCAAGCAGCTCATGGAAGAGTACACAGACATAAGTCAGAAGTTACAGCATGCACACTTGAGCGAATCGGATAGAAAAGCGTTCATAAAGAAGCACGCGGAGCTGGTTCCTCTGGCAAATGTGTTCAAGAGAACTGAACAAGCAAAAAAGGATCTCGAGGAGGTTCTGTCAGTCTTGCACAGTAAGTAGACTTTTTGCAATTAGCATTTTTGTTTGATGGAAACTCCCAGAAAAGTTGATCAACACTGACTACAGGTACAACTGGCACTGAAGATGAAGATGAACATCTGACCCAGCTGCTGAGAGAGGAAGAGACAGAAATGACCAGCAGAATCCTGTCCTTAAAAAAAGATGTGAGTCTCACTGATCAAGAATACAGAAAAATAAAGAGAGGACACAGTGAAGTTATTGATAATAGTAGAGGAGGCTTAGTTAAGAAATGAGCAGTTGTGGGCAAGAATGAGAGCCACAGTTGCAATATTTGCTTTTTTATGATGCTTCTGGAGAAGAACTGAGAAGGCCAGAAGGAGCTAGATTGTGTCTTTGTGGACCTAGAGCAGGAGTCTGCAACCTTTAGTGCTAAAAGAGACATTTTTTATTGATCAAAACCGAGTGAGGGCCACTACCTCCCAAGGTCCCACACCGTATTTCATTTGATGTATTTAAAAATGCATCAAAGGCAAGTCAGACATGGCATTCTGTACCATTGTGACCATCGTCCTTTTTCTTCTTTTACTATAGAATATAAGCATGATACATTTAGTGCAGACTTATATTTGGGCTCCTTCTCGTTTGCTTTATTGATGGACATACTGGGCGATGAGGTTAGGCTGGAATGTGGATCGTGATGTTTGCAGATGACACTCCGATCTGTAGTGTGAGGCAGGTGGAAGGAGAGGAATGGAGGTCAGTCGCAGCAAGACGGAGGAGAATAAAAAATCAGACGGAATGGTGAGGCTACAGGGGAGCAGAGGTGAATAAGGGGGAGATCTCCGGGTCAACAGGCCAGAGCAACAGAGAGACAGGGGTGAGGAGGTGTATGCAAGCAGGCTGAAGGAAGGCTTCAGGTGTGATGTATGACAAAAGACTGTCAGCAGAAATGATAGGAAAGGTGTAGAAAACGGAGAGCAGCCATGTCGTTGCTTTAGAAATGCTGAGAAAGAGTCAGGAGGCAGAGCTCTAGATATGGGGGTTTTCTTTAGGAGTGACTAATGGATAGAATCAGGAAGGAATCCATCAGAGGGACAACTATTGGTAGATGTTTTGGAGATACGGAGGTTTGAGGAAGACCAAAGAGGAGGTTCATGGATGTAGCGAAGGAGGATGTCACAAGTCTTTTTGATCCGGACAGAGGACACAAGATATGTCAGGTTCCTCTGCTTCAATTTACAGGTTACGTTTTCTTTTCAGTTAATCAAAGTTCTTGTGCCCACCGAGCCTCTGGATTCAAGTGATGTGATTCTGGAGGTCGTATCAGGACGGACGACAGGAGGTAGGGGATGTTTTCACACCAGTGTATCATTTTTCTTTCCAATTTCCAGTGTGAAATAGCACTGCACGATACGATTCAGTGATCAATATTGCAAAGACGATGTAATCTGTGATACATGAACTCCTAACAAAGCAACCAAAAACACAATTTCTATTTTGCTGCAACACTTACATTAAAATAAGAGTCAGCATAACTTAAATGATGCTCCAAATGACCCTCGTCCACATGGTGTAAAAAGGTGTCCATCCTATTGGTCAAATGCAAAAAGGGATTTAATTGATTTGTTAAATAATTCAAACTGCCATGAGATTGTTTTAGCACATTTAAGGTAACCCTTAATCGTAAATTTAGGCATATTTTGCATTATGCATTTTGCACAGCTTGATATTTCGATAACGATAAATTTGTGCTTTATTTTGCAGGCCTAGTTTGAAATATTTTTCAGGAAAATATAGGAATGGGTTGCTCTAAAAAAGACAATTAATTTAGTTACTCTTATATTAATGCTAACATGTTAATACTTTAAACAATTTCTGGTAGTTTTTCGGTGGAAAACAGCTTTTCTGGTAGTTCTTAGTGTAAATCTATTCCTCAACTTATTGATGAAATTTCCCCACTTTTTTTTTTTTTAGTTTAAATTAATAGCTACAAGAAAATTGTTTGTCATTACTAGACACTATTGGTTTAGGACAACCTTTATAAGTAAAAGAGCCTTTGTTTCTCTCTGATCAAAACCTAGTGAGAGCTGCAAAGTCTTATTTTACCCTTTTATTCCATTGTTACTTCTATTATAAATATGAATTCATTTTCTTTTTGCCTTGAATCAAAATATAAATATAAAGAGAAACTATTATTTTCTCAAAATATTAAATTGCTTTTTACTTTTGACAGAAGCTTGTTTGACTCCCTTTCAAAATAAAAGACTTCCTGTTGCCAAACAGGATCATCCCCAGTACAGCTAATGTACTACTATGAAAAATTTTAGACAACGCAAGAAAAAAACCGGCATTTTTCTCCCGTTATACCCCTATTTGGTGAGCCGTCAACCTTTTTTTTCTTCTTTCTAATGCTGTTAACTTGAGCATGAATTCATTGGTTAATGATCCAGTAGAAAAAGTATGTAAAGAATATACACAAATTAATTTTTTGGCTACTCCCCATCAGCATGGCTGCTAACCGTAGTTGTGCAGCATAAGGTAATATGCTTTATAATTGGAAAAGATCAGAATCTTTACCAAAGTCTTGTTTAAAATCTGAAATTTGTTCATCCTTGAGGCCTTTTCATATAATTTGTCTTACTTTTAGGTGCACCTTAGCCATAAATGTGTATACTTAGCTAATCTAAATCAAATCAATTCTAATTAAGTAACCCCTAATTTTAAAAATATATTTTTTAGCCAGAGAGCCACAATAAGAGATAAGATAATCCTTTATTCGTCCCGCAATCAGGAAATTCCAATGTTGCAGCAATTAGATCAGGATAAGTATAAATGTGTCACATATTTACAAAAAACGTTGGGGTACAAACAGCCACATGTGGCCCCAGAGCCTCAGGTTGCAGAGCTCTAGTTTAGGACCTAAAGTTTTAATTAATCAGTCAGAAACTGAACTAAAGTCGGGTGGATTCAGTAGATCATCAGCTCGATTATTTTCTTTTTATCTCTCGTTTCAGGCGACATCTGTCAGCAGTTCACCAGAGAGATGTTCGACATGTACCAGGGTTATGCCTGCTATAAAAACTGGGACTTTAAGCTTTTGAACTACACACCTGCTGAGTATGGTGAGTAAGTTATGGACTCAAAATGAGGATTTTTTTACCAATCTATTGATGTTTTTAAAGCTACAAATCTTTTCGCTTTTTGTGTGAATTTGTGGTAAAGATTTGAAGGACGCCGCATGATCTGTCTGCCCTCAGGTGGACTGCACCACGCGGCGGTCAGGATAGCAGGCGAGAGCGTTTACAGACACCTGAAGCACGAAGGAGGAACGCACAGGGTGCAAAGGATCCCGGAGGTGGGCCTGTCCTCCAGGATGCAGCGTATCCACACGGGAACCATGACCGTCATCGTTTTGCCACAGCCGAAAGACGTAACCGACGTCTTCTGCTTTATGATGTCCATGTGTTTGTCGCCTCGCGTTAACAGCTATTTGTCGTTTGTAGCTCAACATTCATATAGAGCAGAAGGATCTTCGAGTCGACACCTTCAGATCTCGAGGAGCTGGAGGCCAAAGCGTCAACACAACAGACAGCGCGGTGCGAATCGTTCATCTTCCAACGGGTAAAGTCTGGGTTGAAGCCTTGTTTTAGCCGCTCCGTTTTCCTTTTGTGGATTCTTTTTAAAAAAAAAAAAATTGGTTTTGACTATTGCCTAAACAGGGATTACTGCTGAGTGTCAGCAGACTCGCTCTCAGCTGCAAAACAGGGAGACCGCCATGCAGATGTTGAGGGTCAGACTCTACCAAAGCATGATGGGTAAAGAGACAGAGCAGAGGCACACGGCAAGAAAGCAGCAGGTAAGGGATGCCTTATATAGGAATTGCTCACTTAGCTATATAAGTTCTGTGGTTTTAAACTCCCACATGTTGAGACAGGTGGGAACACGCTCTCAGTCTGAGAGGATTCGAACCTACAACTTCAGCCAGGATCGCGTGACCGATCACCGTACTGGATATTCCACCAGAGACATCAAAGTAAGAATCCTTTAAAACCTTCTTTTTTAAGTATCCTTGCCTTTTTTTTTTCTTGTTAAAAATGACTTTATTTTTTTTAACCTCTCTGGGATCAGGAGTTCATGAAAGGAGGGGAGGAGCTTGACGAGCTGATTGCCGACCTTCTTGAACATGTAGAGCGAGAGGCTGTCCTGGAGGTGGTGGACAGCAGGACTCTGTCCCAATCTGAGTCGGGACAGTCTGCGGACTGACACCACATCCCTTTATCGCCTGGTAAAACCATTTGTCCTGCTGATAAACTTAACTTATTACGAAAACACAACACATTTTCATTTTTCAAAATAAAACTTGTACATATTCTGTGTCTGGGAGTTTTCTCAATAAAACTGCGAGAGAATGAAAGTTCTGCATAAAGAAGACACTTTATTTGTATCATATTTTAAATTTCTGAGCCCTGTTTTGGATTACCATGATCCAAACTTTCCTTACTAAACCCATGCCTATAATTGAATCCATATTTTCTACCCTGCAGTGCATTATCATTCCACTAGGGGCAGTAGAAGGACTTTTAAAAATGGCGGCTTCCATGAAATCTCCAAAACGCTTTTGGGAAAAATATAGCTCATTTTTAAAACTTTATGGTGGGAATAACTCATTATATAATTTTCTAAACAATTATTTGTTTTACTGAAAGAATGGAAACATTTGTTGATAATTTATTATTTATTTTAAAGTAAACTCTCATTCAAATTTGAGCGAGGGGCGTAAATGAGGTGTATTTATTCCCTGAACACTTTGCAACTAATTTGAGAAAAAGCTTTGATTTTATCATAAAAATTGAAGTTTGTGGTTTAAACACCTACATTATGTACAAAAAGGTGAATTTTCTGCCAAGTTCTTTAATAAAACTACTTTTAATACTTGATATCAGTTTAATAGACCCTATTACCCAAATTGATGTCACCCCCTGCATCCATGTGCCAACCTTTTTCCCCCCTATCAGAAAAAAGCTTGTTTTTAATTGACAAACATTACAGAAAGATGTGGCTAAAGAGATACACATATGTAATTAGGAAAATGTGTTTGTACCGCTCTTTATTGGCAAAGCACTTTATGTAAATAAAACTAAAAGAAAGTTTAGAAAATATGAAGCTGTATCTAAATGACAGGAATATAAAGAAGAAAAAACAATTACAAAAATTCTCTTATTTGTTTAAAAAATGGCCTAATTTCAATGGTTCTGGTTAAGCAGGGTTTTAACTTTAGATTTCACAAATAAATATGTGAATTAAATGGATCAACATATAAAAAAAAAACAAGTTTTATTTGTGTATAAAGTCTCAATCTGAAGCTTTCAGTCGTCTTCGTCTCTCTGTCTGAGGCTCCTGGATTTGCCGTTCTGTGATTTGGGTTTCCTAAACGAAGCGGGTCCGCCTTCTTCCCCGAGGGAAGTGATGATGCGCTCCTTGAACTTCGGCTTGGGCTCTGGGGGGAGTTCGGTTGGAGCGCTGGCCGTGCTCGCCTCCACCTGTGGCAGCTGTAGGTCCACATTAGCACTGCAGAGGAAAAAAGAGAGAGACGTCAAGTTCCACTCCCATCATCTCTTGATCCGTTGTCAAAGCGTTCCTGGTGGTCTTTTAATCATGATTATGCTGTTTTTAGTCAATATTTAAAAACCTTTACTGTTTTCTAGGACATAGTTTCTGCAGAGCGACAGTAGTTCATTAGAAATTTCAGTTGTTGGTGCGGGGCGCTACACATCGGCCATCTGTTTGAAGGCGTACATGGATTTGGTGCGCCTGGTATAATTTCTATAATCTTTTTCTGACTGCATTTTTTCGTCTGCTCCTGATTCACAACGATTTGAATAAAATGCCAGAAAAATATGTCAAAAACACAATTTTCGTCAGAGTGGCACTTCAACTCACGATCTGTCTTCCAAAAAGAGAAAAAATACTTACTACGGGTCCTTTTCCTGCTTGACCTTTTCCCAGGCTCCATATGGATTAGCAGCTCTCCGTCTTCTGGGTTGCGTCTGGACTGGCGCCTGTACTGGCGTCGCCTTCTCTTCTATCTTCTCAGGTTCAGCTGTTGTGGCTTTCGCCTCTTCCTCTTGTTTGATCTCTTTTTCTTCCTCCTTAGGAGCATCGTCGCCGACTTTATCCTCTTCCTCCTTTTCTGTGGGCTCAGGTTCAGCTTTTCTCTTCTAAAAAACAAACAAAATAAAGCAACAAAAAAAAATGTGGGGAAAAAAAACATCTGCCTAGTTTCCCCCTTCATCTCACCCTGAAACTGATCTTTGGGACTGTGGACTGCTGGCTGGCTTCTTCTGGGACGCGTGCCTCCTGATTTGCTCCGTTGGAGCTTTCCGCCCCTCCAGAAAGTGGCTCCGGCTGGGGGGCCAAAGGCTCCTCTTTGCTCTCCTCCTCCGTTTTGTTTGCTCCAGACGGATCACCAGAGGAGAAATCTGCAGGCTTTTCCCAGCTGGACTCTGACATGATAAAAAGAAAATAATAATAAATCTTCATTCTTATGATCTGACTCTCTATATAAAGCTGTTTTACAATCAGTCTACCTCCAGTTTCTGGGTTGTAGTAGTACGTAAAGCCTTCGGGACTAACAGCTGGCATCCAAGCAGAACTGAAAGATCTCTAAAAACATATCAAACGTAAAAAAAAAAGAAAAGAAAAAAGGCTTAATATGAAACCAAAAACTAAAAATAATATGTGAAACCTCAGGCGGGACAAAAGTTGAAGGTTCTCCTGGAAGATCAGCTGGTTTCTCCCACTGAGATTCTGTAAAATAAAATAAAAAGCATGAAAAAACCCCACAATACACAACAAACAAGATCTTCCGTAATCCAGCGTATCCCACCTCCAGTTATTGTGTTATAATAATACATGTGTCCATCCTCTGCGAATCCCTCCACCCAAACTCGTGCTGTGGGCTGCTCTCTGGGTTTCCTGCTCATTTTTTCTTTTTTCTTTTGCTGTTTTCTGGGCTGATGTTGCGGCGCTGCTTTAGGTGGCATCACCAAAGGCTGCGGCTGCGAAGTGGGCGCTTTGACCGGGTAACTGAATCCTAAAAAAAAACCCACAACAAAACCGCTTCGATTGGGTGCAGCAGTGTTTTTCAAACAGCTCTTGGATCAAATGACCCACCTTGGGATTCCCTCTCCATCCTCTTCAGATCTTCCTCGTAGGCTTTGACGGCTGCCTCCTCCATGGCTGCAAACTGTTTGGACATGCGCTCCTCTTGCTTCGCCTTTTGGATGCTCTTCTTTTTGATCTGCAGCAGGAGAGATAGGGTGAGCCGGGTGGCAGCAGCGAACCATCCTGGCTCTGTCTGCAGCTTATCTCTACCGCCAGTCCTGAAACGGGTGTCAGAGCTTCTAAGCCCTCTAATGCTACGTTCAAGCGACAACTTCCATTGAAAAATCGACGTAAACGCACGTTCACACGCGTTTCGGGCTCCCACGTTCAATGCCCTTTATTCACGCGTTTTTAAGTCCATTTTCTGGACTTTGACCAATCAGGGACTCGGATTTGGTAGTGACGTGTGGGTAGCGTCCTTTTCAAAACACGGAAAGTGCCAACTGTTTAAAAATTGATCATGGAGGAGAAATCAATGTGAGCGTTTTGTGCCCAAGAGGAATAATAAGACAAGTCTTTCATTTATTGGAATAAAGCTGTGAAAAAGAAGAAGAAGAAGAAGCTTGGAGCAAGATTTGCACCACTTTGACATTTCGCACTGAGCCTCTTCCATGCATCACATACCCAGTGTACACGTAGCGTCAGCTGTTTGAAGCATGAAGGTTGTGGCCTGTTTACATGCAAAAAGCCTGAATGATGTTTGGGCTAATCTACAGGTCACAGCAGGCGCAGTTGGTGCACCGCTTGCCAAGTTTTGATCCGCACGTAATCATGAGACGTAGTAAAAGATAAACAACGGATAATATTTTATTTCTGACATGTATGTTAAAAGGAAAAATGGAATAAAGACGAAAAACAAGACATATTGCACTTATTTCTGATATTTCCTAATGTCTGAGGATGTGAAATTTGAATTTCTTTTTGAAAAAAGTTATTTAAAATGATTTGTAATGTTCTCCTTTTGGTACATTTCTTTTGCTTCTTTGATGAAATATTTTGGATGAGTACTTTCTTTGGTCCACTTCTCAGAATAATAGTATTTAGATTTTCTTTTGGTATCAATTTTCTTTTCTTTTTTTAGATATTTTTATCATATAAATCACCTTTTTTTGTATTTAATCGCTGCGTCTTGGTTCTATTTTTTGGATAGTTTTTGAGTTTTCATTTTTAATTGCATTTTGTAATCCTTTTGTAATCTATGAGCATCAGACAGTAAAATGTTTTGAATGATTTTTTTAGCTGAACAAAAGAAATTGCGTGCTCATAAAAGGGCAGAAGCCATGGCGGCAGCAGAGAACGTTAAATGCTATTACACAATGACTGCTATATAAATACTTTTAACTACTCTATATAAGAATGTGACAAAGTAGTTTATCATGTTAGAGTCTGAAGGCTACTAGTAGGTTAAAAACATTGAAAGAACGGCTTAATTGCCACCAACCTGGCAACGTTATTGGATTACTGTATGTGGGAGAACATTTTCTTAAATATTTGAAACGCCAATTAATAAAATCTAATTTCAGTTAAAGAATTTATCAAGGTTGGTAACAACCAAAGCGTTAATCATCATCAACCTGCAAAAATCTTACATGGGTGCTCATTTTCGGCCTAAAAGAAATCCTAGCTTATGTAATTAAGAAGTTAAAAGTTTAGGTGACTTTCTAGGTTTTAATGGAAAACTGGCATTTTTGAGTTTCATTTATGGAAAGAAAAATATTTCGTAGTATACTATAATCTACTTAAGTAGACTAGTATACTCTCGTAGTTCTGCAACCTTTAACGCTAAAAGAGCCATTTGGTTCAGTTCGTTACTGACCAAAACCCAGCAAGAGCTGCAAAGTCCCACTTTATGTTAAAAATATATATCCAGTTTTTAAATACTTACAATAGTTGAATAATAACAGGGTTATCTTCTTCTACAAACAACAACTTTACTTTTTTTTTTTTACTTTTACCAGCAGCACATCCAAGTTCCTCTCCAAAAAAAATCCACCTGGTCTCAAATAAGATCCTCCTGCTATGGCAGATTTACTTGAATAATAAAAAAAAGCAAAAGATGACATTTTCTATTATTATAGATGGATAAACAGTAGATAAAACTTTTTCCATCCTTTTGCTCAGTTATCTGACATGTCGAAAATATAAACAAAAAGGCTCAAACTTAACTTCTCATTATTTAACCAAATTGTGTGCATTTTTTAAAGCCACACACAATAAAAAATGTTTCTATGGAGCCTCAGGTCAGACCCCTGTAGACCTATATGAATATATATATAGACCCTATATGAATATATATAAACCTATAGATATCTGGTCTATAGCTTTAAAAAAGCTTTTCCCCCCTCCAAAATAAAGGTCAGATCTTGACTATAATAAAATAGACATGAATTTCTTCTCTAGGCCATATAGGCATTTTGCAGTGTATGTTTTAACACGTTAAGAAAATCAGCATTATTTTTCGTACCTCTGATATTTTTGCTGCCACATTTTCTTTGTGATTCTTGCCTCTCTCGTGGAACTCGATGCTCTGCGGAACAAAGAATATCATATCGGACTGAAAAATATCAATGGTGTGCTGTATTCAATTCTCTTCAGCGTGGACTCTCACCGGCTTATTGTCGGCAATCCAGCATTTGCAATATTGGCAGAATTTTCTTGGCTGTGACTTCCAGTAGTCAGCCCTAAAACCAACCCAAAACATCAAAACTGTAATTACAAAATAACTGCATCAACTTGGTCTTTGTTAAAAGTTAAGCTAGCGCGGCTAACAGTCAGAAATCACAATTGGAACGTAGACAATCGTATATCGTAGTTAAGACAGATTGTATTACATTCCAAATAGGTTCTTACTTACATTTTATAATGTGTAGTCAAAATGCAGCTATTTCTTTTTTTTTTGGAACAACGCTTCAAAACAAAACAAAAAAATCTTCTACAGGACAAGAAAACACTGTCCAATGATGATTACGTCATCAATTGTCGCCACTTCAAAATCGATCAAGTCGGAAAACGTATATTATTACTTTGATTTTAAATACTGTTGTCCACATGTCCAAAAATTTATATTCCCGCTCCCATAATTCTGTTTAAATGTTGCCTGGGAGTTTGATGTGTATTATCTGTCAGATATAAAACGTTTTTATATTTTGCCATAACTATGCATTTCTATTTCGTATTTATTTTCAAATTAAGCAATACTACGTAGATGGTACACAAAAGAATAATTCACATCGTGTTGAAAGGCCTAGATGAAGAAGGAAGAAATGTCAGAGTCTTGTCAAACACCGCACAAAAACAGAGCACTACGTCGACAAAGCCCTTTAAAAATCGCTGGCTACATCAACGCCACATACATTCCCATATGGTCTAGCGGTTAGGATTCCTGGTTTTCACCCAGGCGGCCCGGGTTCGACTCCCGGTATGGGAACGCATCTTTTTCTCTATTTTGAAATTTAAGGAATCCTTGTGTATTGGATTAAATTTAAATTTAAACGCAACATGTCGTCTGATTTAAATGTCCACTCTAAATATTCTGCTTTTTCAGTTAAATTATATATGTAAAAAACATATCTTTGAAAGGATTGGTAGACACATTCTGCTTTTTTTCTGAGCTCGAGAGAAACGGAATTTCTATGTCTATGTATTTTAAAACAGTATAGATATTGACAATAAAGTTTACTTTGACTTTTATTTACTGTATTAGAATTTAAATGGGCGTTTAGCTTCTTACGTCATCAACAGGGGCCAGCACAAACGTTACGTATGTAAGCTGCGTCCAACCACCTGCCCATTTCGGGTCGGGAACCGTGGAACCGGTGCTGAAATTCGGTTTCTCGGCAAACCTAAGCCCCGAGGGCTGTTGTATGAACAGCGCCATGGCTGCGTCTTCCCATCGGATAACGTTTGGCCCGCTGGTCGCTGCTATCGACCAGGGAACCAGCTCCACACGGTTTTTGGTAAGGTCACCAAAATGACCACCACACCTCCAGCCAGATGACACTTAGATTGGTTTTTTTGTCGTTTTTTTTGGATGGAACAAGCAATTATTTCTTCTTTATTAGACTGCTTATCGCGAGAGTTTGATTAATAAATCTCCATTCGTCTCTCAGCTTCCTTCATAAGCTGCTAAGGTAGCAAACTCCTTATTATGGCCTTAACTTAAGCTGGTAATAATAAGACTATTACCTAATTTCTGTGGCTGCACCCTTGTGACTCCTGTGCTATCCTGTGGCATTTATTTATCAATTTAAAACGCACCGAGTTGATCAAACTGTATTTTGGGAGTCCTTTACATAGTATTTAATAAATGTTCTATCTTTATGTATAATTAAAAGCATCTTCAATGAACAGGTATCATAACATTATGGATTTTTTTAGCTTTTTGAATGTATTTGACATTTTAATTAGAAATATATTTAAATTGCACTTAAATGCATCCATGTTTGAACTTTTAACAAGTATTTTAAGAGTACAATTGAAATATTTAATATTTGTAGTTATTTTTTCTCTTGATTTCTATTGAATCTATCACATACAGACAATGTTCTGATTGCTTTTTGTTTCTCTGAATTTCGAATACTGTTGATATATTGACCTAAATCAGAAAGGAATATAGTGAAACAGGGTTTTCTGCCAGAAAATTTACATTTATGGACTTGGAATTTAGCCAAAATGAGTAAAAGATTTAAAAGTAAACCAGAGTCCTTTTGCATATGTTTTGATATTAGACCCAACAAGACATCTTTCCAGAATAAGACAAAACAAGAATCAATTTTATCATTAATAAAATCACACAACTTCTGCCAAAACACCTTCACTTTGGGACAATACCAGAAAATATGAATAACTGTTTCAGGGGAATTACAACCAAAACTACAAAATGTCTCAAAATGTTTTGATTTTTAGTGACCATTTTTAGAGGAACTTATATATGTTTTCTTAAATTATCCTTCCATTACCTTCAGAACTAATATGATTTCCCAAATTATAGCACTTTTAACATTAAATATAGATTCAAATAACATGTAAAATCCTTTTTAGGTTGGTCCTTGATCAAATATAACATTCTGATGACTTTATTTTTATTTACTAACAAATTTTGAAAGTCATTTCCCCCCATCGTTATTTCTTGCCTTTAGGATTTATTTCTCCATTTTTATTGAAATTTGAAGTAAAAAATTTTTTAGTAATGCAAAATTGAGATTTTAAAATGCACAGATTATTGATAAAACACAACATATATACATGAAAAATCTTGTTTTGTCACTAAAGCCTCACCGTTTGTCCCCATTTTTTCCTTTCAAAGGTGTTTAACTCCAAAACGGCCGAGCTTCTCAGCCACCATCAGGTGGAAATCAAGCAGAGCTTCCCCAAAGAAGGGTAAAACCAAGATCCTTCCAACTCATCTATTCTGTTGTCATTCAAAAACAGTGATGTAGTGCAAAGATTCACGTTTAATTTCGATCCAGATGGGTGGAGGAGGATCCTAAAGAAATCCTGCAGTCCGTGTACGAGTGCATGGAGCGAACGTGCGAGAAGCTGACGCAGCTCAACATCGACATCTCAAACATCAAAGGTATTTCCATTCGGTCCTTTTGAAGGCAGTGTGTATTTTTTTCTTTTATCTTAAGATTGGTGTGTATTGCTGCAGCTATCGGAGTGACCAACCAGAGAGAGACCACTCTTGTTTGGGACAAAGAGACAGGAGAGCCTCTCTACAATGCAATTGGTGCCGTTTTAAAATTAATTTAAATCTTTGACACAAATCGCTTTTGTAAATGATGAGATGTTTTTTGTTATTATCCTCTAGTTTGGCTGGACCTGCGGACTCAATCGACGGTTGAGTCTCTCATCAATAAGACGCCAGGAAGGAATAAGAACCACCTGAAGGCGAGGCTTCCGTCATGCGGATTTATTCTTGTTTTCTTGAGCATGTGTAACGGCGGCGTGTCATGTTGCAGCATAAAACCGGACTCCCTATCAGCACTTACTTCAGCGCCGTGAAACTCCGCTGGCTGATGGACAACGTGGACGAGGTCCACCAAGCCGTGGTGTCGCACCGCGCCATGTTCGGCACCGTGGACTCCTGGCTCATATGGGTAATGGCATTTCAGTTTGTCTTTTTTTTTTTTTAAATGTTGAACTTCGAAGTAATAAAAAAATATATATATATCTTTGTTTCTGACGGCTTCCTGACAGTGCTTGACTGGCGGTAAGTCTGGAGGAGTTCACTGCACCGATGTGACCAACGCCAGCAGAACCATGCTGTTCAACATTCACACAATGAAATGGGACCCAGAACTGTGCGAGTATGAAAGCATTTGTGTTTGTTTCTCCTGAATACCTACAGCGGGGAAAATAAGTATTCACCAGATGTCGGCATCAACCCAAGTAATGCACACATAGAAAGAAATCCAGACATTTATGTCCATAAATGGAGTTATGTGTAATAAAGTGAAATGGCACAGGGAATAAGTATTGAACACGCTTACTGAAATTTATTTAGTGCAAAAACCTTTGTTGGTGATTACAGCCTCAAGACGCCTCCTGTATGGAGAAACCAGTGGAATACATTGCTCAGGTGTGATTTTTGGCCCATTCATCCACACAAACTGCCTTCAAATCTTCAAGGTTCCAGGGGTCTCTTCTGTGAACCCGGATCTTCAGTTCTTCCCAAAGATTTTCAATTGGATTCAAGTCTGGTGATTGACCGGGCCATTCTAGCAGCTTTATTTTCTTTTTCTTCAACCAGTCGAGTCTTACCTTGGCTGTGTGCTTGGGATCGTTGTCTTGCCGAAAGATCCACCCTCTTTTAATCTTTAGCAGCCTGGCAGATGGCAGCAGATTCTGATCAAGAATGTCTCCATACTTTTCTCCAGTCATTATTCCTTCAATGATATGAAGTCTACCAGTACCACATGCTGAAAAACAGCCCCTCGCCATGATGCTCCCACCTCCAAACTTGACTGTTGGTATGGTGTTTTGGGGGTGATGTGCGGTGCCATTTTCCCTCCAAACATGTTGTGTCTTATGACATCCGAAGAGTTCAATTTTGGTCTCATCTGACCAGAGTATCTTCTCCCAGAATGTCA